>OZ025299.1:165934798-166516391 GCA_964019185.1 Maratus speculifer
TTTTAGATTTCGTTAACAACATAACAACGGCACTCAAAAAGATAAATTACCATTAATGAAATACCGCACTAAGATTAGTTCTTTCAAAGGCATACATTACTTTTACTTGGAAGTCTATTATCCCCTTCCTGTTTCCTATCAGAAAGATCATACAAGCTCCCGAAAAAAACTTTGGACACACCGCAGTCTCAGTTTAAAAAATATCCAGATGTTCGAGAATTGAAAGTCTGGTCATTTTTTTATTCACATGACAATTAGCAACAGCATGCTTCCATTAGTCAATAAATAAGGTCTTTAAAGACATTCAGGGTAATTGTCATAGCTATCACATGCTGGTAGTTAATCATGGTCATCAATTGGCCGGTATATGGCGTCTATCATCAATGCAGACCGACAACTTCTGATACTGTTCAGTGAAAGAATCCCCAAGAACGATTATTCTCTTTCCTCTCGTTCACATTGACAATTATTTCTTGATTAGATTCAAGCATTGGACTAGTTTAAAGTGGAGCGAGTATCTTTGAGTTGCCTCGTTTTTTCTAGCGATAAATATTTCATATCATAATTTTAATTTTTGAAGGAAAAATAACTATGAAACGATGTAGGCAGCCAAAACTGAAAAGTTTTGCAATTTCTTTCAAACGTTGCGGTACACACAATTGCAGATCAAAAGTCAGATCCAACAGAATTGTAAGTATCTTTTGAGTTTTGATGAATAATATCTTAAATTATTTGCTATAATTTGAATTTTTGATAATCGTTATATATTTTCCAAATATCAATAGGTTTTTGTTATAAAACTATGTTTTATATTGAACGGGATTAAAAAAAAGGGGGGGGGGACGGAAAAGAAACATGCTCGTCATCAATGGTGGTGAAGCAGAATTGCCCCTCTAAATTTTCAAATATAATTAATTAAATTTTCTCTTTCTCTCAAAATTTTCAAAAAATATCACAGCTTGTTTTTCTCAGAGGATTTAAGTAACTGAACAGTTAAAAGAAAAGATAACCAAGGATTATTCATTAGGGAGAAGTGGTACACGGAAAAAAAGTGACCGGAAAAAAAGTTATCGGGGAAAAATGTGACATAAACTACAAAAGCAGAAAAAAAAAGTGACATAAAGTACAATAGCGGAAAAAAAGGGGACACGGGAAAAAAGATACTGGAAAAAAGGTGACAAGGAGAAAAAAGTTACTGGAAAAAAAGTAACAAGGACTTGATTTTGGAGATTCATTATTGATTTTTGGGATTCATCGGTTAAGTATGAAAGGGGATCGGGGGGGGGGGCTCTTAATTTAGGTAAATGAGTTTTTCATGCTGAATTAACTGTTTTGGTTCAATTTTTGGATATACGTTCATACTGAAAAGACGCTTGCCTGATTAGTTTTGGGAACGAACGATTCCCCCCCCCTCCTCCCATCGCCGTAAATTAGATGAATGGGTTCTTATGCAGAATTATCCAAACTGTGTCAAATTTTGGATGTAGTTTCTTTCTGATAAGGCTTATATATAGTATATAATACCTGAAGAATTTTGGGAGTTTAATGGTTAAGTATAGAGGGGAAAATGAGAATAATTTCTCTTAAATTAAATTAATGGCTTTTTACGCAGAATTATCCGATTTGTTTGGAATTTTGGACATAGATTCATTATGATAAGCGCTATATCTCTGATTAGTTATGGGGTTCTTTTGCTTATTATAAAGAGGGGGGGGGGCGGGCAATTATCTCCATCTCAAATTAGATACATCGGTTTTTATGCAGAATTATCCGATGTATTTCAAATTTTAAATATAGGTTATTTCTGTTAAGGTGAATCCCTGAATAATTTTAAGGGTTTAATGGCTAAGTCTGAAAGGGGGGCGGGGGATAGCCCCTCTTTAAATAAGTAAATGGCTTTTTACGCAGAATTAACCGATTTGCTTCGAATTTTGGACATAGGTTCATTATGATAAGACGTATCCCTGATTAGTTTATGGGTTCCTTTGCTAATTAAAAAGGGGAAGGTGATTGTCCTCCCCCCCCCCTTAAGTTAGATAAATTGTTTTTTAGTCACAATTATTCAATATATTTGAAATTTTTTATGTAGGTTAATTCGCATAAAGTGAATCCCTGAATAGTTTTAGGGGCTTAATGGCTAAATACAGAGAGGGAAACGGGGGATAATCCCCGTTAAATTAAATGAATACATTTTATGCAGAATTATCCGACTTGCTCCATATTTTGGATGTAGGTTCATTATGATAAGGCGTATGCCTGATTAGTTAAGGGGTTCTTCTGCTAATTAAAAATGGGGGCGAGCGATTATTTCCCCCTCTTAAATTAGATAGATTGTTTGTTTATGTACAATTACCCGATGTACATCTCTGATTAGATATGAGGTTCTTTTGCTAAGTATAAATGGGAGGAACGGGCGATCCCCTACTCCTTAAATTAGATAAATTGGATTTTTTTTCAAAATTATCCATTGTATTTTAAATTTTGGATATAGGTTTTTTCTGATAAAGTTGAATAGTTTAAAGAAATAGAACCCTGAATAGTTTTAGGAGTTTAATGGCTAAGTATAGAGAAGGGGAATGCGGGATAATCTCTCTTAAATAAGATAAATAGCTTTTTTTACGCAGAATTATCCGATTTGCTTCAAATTTTGTATATAGGCTCGTTATGATAAGGCGTATCTCTGATCACTTATGAGGTTCTTTTGCTAAGTATCAATGGGGGAACGGGCGATTACCCCCCCCTTAAATTAGATAGATTGCTTTTTATGCATAATTATCCGATGTATTTTAAATTTTGAATATAGGTTCTTTCTCATAAAGTGAATTCCTGAATAGTTTTAAATGTTTAATGGCTAAGTATTGAGGAGGGAATGGGAGCTTAGCTTCTTTTTTTCTGTGTACTCTTCTAAAGGCTTTTCTCTGCTCAACATGCGCAAAACATTTTGACACATTTACGAATTCATATTTCTACACAAAGTTATAAAATTGGAAGATCTGATTATGGAAATATAATTTCGAAATGAATTGTGTTTTCTATTTTTTATTAATTAATTACCTATTGATTTATAAGCGTTTTTGATCACGCAACGTAACGTTTTTCTGCCTCTGTTAATTGTTTTTTTCTGTCCTCATCAGGAAATTCGGTTCAAAACGCCAGCTTTGAAAGCATTTTCTGAAACATCTACCGCGTTTGCCCCCCCCCCCCCAAAAAAAAGTGAAGATTGTTACGAAAATTACATTTCTATTTCTCTGTTTATATATAAAAATAATAAATGCGTTTTTATACTTGTTATACAATACCGATAATAAAAAGCATAATTTATATTTTAAAAAATCAATTAAGAATGTACAAATTCTAGAGTATTCTATAGAATATATAGTAACCTGTTTTTATCTAAATTAATCCATTATACTCTCTTAAAACGAAAAAGCTGAATTAACTCAAGTTGAGCTGAAATCCACTCTTTTCCCATGTTGAAAGGAACCTTCTCAAGAAGAGCTGAAATAACTCAAGTGAATGAGCTGTTTTTAATCAATCCATGATTGAGTGATCTCTATTTTACTCATACTTGAGTGAAATCAAATCAATAAAGGTAAAATCCAGTAGTACTTGAGTGATTTGTAATCAAGTCATACTTGAGTGAAATGAAGTCATTTAAGACTGAATCTCGTAGCACTTGAGCGATTTGTAACCAAATCATACTTGAGTGAAATGAAGTCTTTAGGATTAAATCGAGTAGCACTTGAGTTAGCTGCAGCCAACTCGTATTTGAGTGAAGTGAAATAATTTAAGGCAAATCCAGTAGCACTTGAGCGATTTGTTATCAATTCAAGTTGGAGTGAAATGTTGTCATTTTTGATTTAATCCAGTAGCACTTAGGCGATTTGTAATCAATTCATACATGAATGAAATCAACTCATTTAAGAGTTAATCCAAAACTCCTTGAATTTGTAGAATTGAATAAATTCACTCTTAAGAAAAGCAAAATTGCTTAAAATTACAAAAATCTTCAAGCGATTTCTAAATCGTCTAAACAAAATCACATCATTTAAAACTAAATTCAGTAATCCTCGATTAATTTTTATCAATGAAATTCAATATAACTTGGAATTATTGCCACATTTTAAAGTGTTGCAATTAAATTCTCATTTCGGATTTAAATTTCTGTTTATTGACATTACAAGGGTATATATATATATATATAAAGAGAGAGAGAGAGAGAGATTGGAAAACTGTAACATGGATTCTCCAATATTTCTTCCAAGTCTTTAATTAACAAGACTTAAAACATTCTAATTTATATGACTGAAAGTTCTCTAATGAATCATAAAAACATTTTTTTTCTTTCTAATTCAATGAAACTGTTTCCTATGTCAATTTAGGGGAAAAGGCAATTGAATCGTTATACAAAATTAAATAGAGCTTACATGAATTTTTTATTATTCTGTCAAATCAGAAATTTTTAACATCAGTATTTTCTTTTGTTAAATTTAAAAGTACATATATTCATTAAATTGAAAATACTGGAGATCTCAAAATTGCAAATTTGAAAACACTTATTCAAGCAAACTGCCTAAATTTGCATAACTGTACAACAGCACCCGAACAACATTAAACAGAATATCAGCTTCTGATGCTGTGGTGCTAATGGGATTTTTCCTTTCTTTTCTTGGGCAATTTCAAGTTTACATATTTTCCAATGATACTTATAGCTTCAGATATGCTTATATACAATTTTAATTTTTTCATTAGCTTCTGATTTAATTGCAAATAACAATTATTTTTTTATTAAAAATTTACGATTTCAATCAAATAAACCAATCTTAGGCATCTTACTAAAAAAATATCGAAAAAATAAACTTGATATCAGTCCAACGACTCAACTTCAGCACCACAATGTCAGAAGCTGATTGTTCCCCTTAAGAGTTTAGATAATCCTATGCAGAAGTTATTTTCAAATATCTTGTTTGGATTTTAAAATTTTTACCTTTTTTTTGGGGGGGGGGGGGCATGGAATATTTGAGGGTGATCTGTAAGTGGGTTAGTTTTTACTTTTGCAATTTTGGTTAGTTTTTTTTTATTAATAGGAGTTTCAGAACCAGTTTTGAAAAAGAAAGTATTAAAAAACATAAAACCTAAATTAAAAAAAGTATCCCCCCCCCCACACACACATGGCCAGTGCAGGGTTTAAATAAATGAAATTGAAAATATTTTAAATGGATAAACATCAACCCATGATACCTTGTTGTAATTATTCCTCGATTTAAATCTCAATCAAAATCTTATATTTCTTAAACTGACTAAATTAAAAAAAAAATATTTTAATTCTTTAGTTTGAAATCTGAAATGTCTTTGAAATCTTAGATAAAATAATTGTTACCCATAGCATTTATATAACCACATTGCAATTGGGAAATGTGGAGGAATGCCATTAAAAAACTTGCATAGCTAAAATTTGGATTATGGACAATTATTTTATTGTATGAAGAACCTTCAACTAAATATTGTAGTACAAAAGTTAAATGCAGAAATAACTGAGAAATGGATTTATTGACCATGTGCAAATGTTCTTTATATCATTTAAAACATTTGTTAAAACTTGAATTTATATTCAAGAATAACTTATTTCTTCTTAATTAATCTTTTAATTTTTTATTTTATTCAATGTTTCTTAAATCAACTAACTTTTAAATAAATATAAAAACATAAGACTGCAGCATTTTATGTCAAAAGTTACAGCCAATTGTGCAATTTAGAATGTTGCAAGAAAGAAAAAAAAACTAATTTTATTTAACAACAAAAATATTTTATTTAGCAAGAACAAAATAAATCTAACATTAATTGATAACAATTCTTTCCAACATCAGATAAACAAGTTTCAATAATATCTTTAACAGGACCTTTATAAATATAACAGTCCATTTGCATTAAACATTAAATACATAAAGAGCATATTGTAATCTGTGTACTGGTTTGTCCAACTTTTAAAATCTTAGGCAAAATAGACGCTTTCTTGAAGATCCTTGAGATTAAATAAGATTGTTGAATTTGACTCCTCACAGTAGAATTTTACTGCTCCATGAAATCATCTTCCTGTGTTAAAAGAAAATATTGAAATTAAGTTAAATAGCAATAAATATAATGTTAAGGAATGATTATGAACATATTAAAATATTTTGCAGTTTTCAGATTAAATGTTTTATAAAATTTCCCATCCATAGTCTAAACAAAAAATAAACCATACACTAAAAATTTTAGCTTTATAAATGTTACACTACTGAAAATTCAGCCAATCATGAATAAAATGGAAATTGAATAAATAAATCCTGTGCGATTACACTTATCTGCTTGTTTAAATCATGGTGTTACTTCTGATACAATCTTAAAATAAATCACCATTTTAAAAACAAATTTAAAATGAAAGTTCTTAAAGCAACATTATAAAATATTGTTGAAAATTCACCTTTGTTGCTATTTTAAAAATGTATCAGCGTTGGCAAATACCCAACCAATACAGGTTTTTGTGGATTTTTAACTGTTTTTCTATATATTTGCATATTTATATAATACAAGATAGAACCTACAACAATTAGACCAGGGTTGGCACGGTTTAAACCAATTGGTTTTAACTATGGTTTAAACAACTGTTTACTCCTTTTGGTTTAAACAACGGTTTAGTTTAAACCAACTGATTTTTTTCTAAAAAAAGAAAATTGTTTTTTTTTTTCAGAAGAAATCTAATGACATTTTCTCTTTTTCTTAATAATTTATGTATGTCAGATTATTGAATATAAATAACTTCTATTTTTAACACTTTATATCAGCAATAAGCATTGGATGTAGCAGGTTTAGATCATTTTTGGGGTATAGGATTAAAATCAGTCTGCATTGGTGAATATATTTATTTCTCTTTAGAAAAAGCTTCGAACATGTGAATTGATCTAATATTAAATAGATTAAAAATATTCAACATTTAATAGAAAAATCTTAATTTTTTGAAAACTGCAGATTATTTAACGCAATAACATAACACAATCCATAAGTTTTCAAACTGTAAAGGAAATACCCAATCTTAATTGGGGAGGTTATCTTAAGCATTAAAATCAAAATATGAAGTCGAATAAGAGAGTTTTCAAAGATTGGATGCTACTTATAGCATTTTAATAATAGTGATTTTTTTCCCCCTGTTAGTTATCTACTAAATCTATGACCAAAAATGTTGACTTCAAATTGTCATTCAAGAAACAAAATCTCAAGAAGTATTTGAAATTTATTATTTGGATAGCTATGGAGAAGAATATTTTATTTATCAGACTACTTTCAATTTACATTAAATACATAAAGAGCATATTGTAATCTGTAATTAAAAGATTAGTTATAAAGATTTTCAGAGTATCAATTCTTCACTGTATACAGCACTTTATTCTTAGAACATAAGACAGTTTGCTAATACTGTTTAAATTAAATTTTAATTTCTTTTATTTTTTACATAAATTTATTGTAAATATTTAATTTAAATCATTTTAAAATGAAGTTACAGTTTATAATCCAATGTCTATTTTTATCAATAAATATGCATGTATATGTAATGGTGATTTTGAATATAGAGACACATAACTCATTGATCTTTAAAATTTTAGTCAAGCTGTAAAATAAATTCTTCTTGATTAGGAAAATTACCCGGGTGCAGGGGCCTCGCTAAGGGGGGGGGGGCAGGGGGAGCTCGCCCCCAAACAATCGTAAATGCTGTTACACTTGGCAAATTTAATTAAAATTTTAATAAAAATTGTAATACATTTTCTATTTTTGATAGAATTTGCAAAAGTTACAACTCTAATTGGAAATATTATTAAACTTTTTACAAATAAGAACTGTATTACATTTTCTAAGTGTGGTAACTTGGCAAAATTATAAAACGAGTTGGCAAATATGAAAATTTGACTTGGCAATTTAAGGTCTTCTCCCCCACCAATTAAAAGTCTTAGCGATTGCCCTGCCCGGGTGTCATCCTCTAAAGGGTGACACCAAATCTTTATTTGCAAATAAAAAATACAATTTTATAAGATTTTGGAGTCTAATTAGGAAATAAAATGAGATTTTTAGCTCACGATGCAATACAGCTAGTTTTTTTTCTTTGCTAAAGTGAAGTTTTATACAGAATGGTGTGTCTAAATAAGATATGCACCAGGGAACAAAAACCAACCGATTCAACGAGTGGGTAACAAAAGTAAACTTTAAAAGAAAGAATTTTCTTCTACGTATAGACACGGCATTGACTTATGCAGAGTATGGGTCGAGTGATGATTCACTGCTGCGGTTTTTTAATGCAGAATGACAAAAGGTAAATAAGGAATGGTAAGGTTATTTTTTATAAGAATGTAGAATTGAGATTGAAAAAATATGACAGATTGGAAAGGAGGAGGAAGAGGGGGGGGGGGGGGGGGGCTTGACACCTTTTACATATGTCCCGGGATGTCACCCATCCTAGCTACACCACTGCACACCCACTTCATCTCTGACAAGTAAATAAATTTTCCTGCCTGAGAAAACCGTACCAAACACAAACCATAAAATATTATTTGAAAAAACAATTATAAGAAAATATTGCATTAATCCTTACTATCTGTTAAATAAATTATCGGAAATAAAATACGCAATTTTATAGTTTTAGTTTACATACTACATACTTTTTTATAAAATAGTAATTTTCCATTTTATTATGCCAAAAATTTTGTATAACTGCAAAGGAAGTTTGGTTTATTTTACATTCTAGTAGGAGTGTGTGTGTGAAGAGGGGGGGGGGTGGTTAAAAGTATTTTATAGAATTTTATGTAGCAGGCTACTGATGACTATTTCTGACCAGTAAACTTTCATGCGTACTGGTCTTTGGGACCAGTAACTTTTTTTAAAATCAATTCTACCACTGGGCTATGCATAAAAAATGTTAAGGGAAAGGGAAAGCAATGATATTACAAGGTATTTTGTAAAGAGAAAGAGGATTTGCTTTTTGGTTATCGTTGCATAATATTTAGGAAATGATACTTGCATTTACCAGTATAGAAAGACAAACTTTTGTCCACTGTTTTCGTTTTATTTATAAATTCTCATTTAGATTTAAAGCTACCTGGGAAGCAGGCACAAGAAAACTATTATTTCTGCTTGCATTATGTAACAACTTATAAATATTAAGCAGATTATTATAATACAGACCATGCATGCAATAATTTTGTCCAATAATAGTATGAAACTTTGCCAAACAAAACAGTAACACAAGTTCAACATTAAGAATGAAAAAAAAATCTTGGAAACGTGTTCAAAAACTACATATTATGCCATATATGTAGCCTCTCTATATAAATATATATGTAATCCGGAGCACGTTTTTACTAAGACACTGCAAACAAGAAGTAAATACAATGTTTTGATAAATTTCTATGAATAAAGATATAATAATTACAAAACTTTAATACAAGGCAATTAAATAACGAGATATTTACATTGCATTAACAATTTTTACTCTGATTAAATATACTAATTTATTTTATTAAAGCACGAAAGTTTTGTAGCAGCACTGTAACACCAATTATTAATATAGAAATGCATTAAACACATCCTCAATATTACCGCGTGACACGACATTTTAATTTCAAGGTATGATACTGTTATGAATTTTAGTCTGTTAAAAAGAGAAGGGAAATTTATTAAAAGCAAGCATAATTAAAATAAAATACTTATATAAAACTTACTTACTTCGTAAAAAATGCATTTTCAGCAAATTGTTTAGCGAACGGCGGAAGAAGTCTCCATCTTATCTTGCAAGGTCACGTGACGAGTCAACGGGAAAAGAGCTGTTTCATTATTGAGTTGAGTTGTTTAGTTTTAAAGCTGTATGAGTGGATTAGAAAGAGAAAAAATCAAACCAAGATGACTGAATCGGTTAAAAATCAACTCATTCACGATCCAATAAATTAGAACTCTTTCTTGAGCAGCCAAATCCACTCTTTCGTTTTAAGAGAGTACATTTTTGTTTGTGATTTGATTGCATTTTTATTGCAGCAATATAATGAGTTTTATGTGATTGGGTTGCATGTAAATCCGACAAAAAACTGGAAGTTGAAATTTTTCACGAATAAAATATTTTCTCTTTGTAAAGACAGAAGAAATTAAAAAATTAACAAACTGCTAATTTTCTAATTTTAGGAGCAATTTAACAAAGGTCTTGTTATTTACTTATTTTATTTATTTGATCTATTAATACCTAAAAATAGTAATGCAACTGGTCAAAACATAAATAAAAACAATATTGCAAATTTAAATTAATGGCATTGAGCTCATAGACTATTCAGACTAACTGCATAATACATCCTTTTTTTTTCAAGGAATAATGTTCCTCGAAAAACAAATTAAGTAGGGGATTAGCTCCCCTATTTCCCCTGATTATTCTTAAACATTCAAGCCACATACATAGTCAGCGATACGCTTTATCATAATAAACCTATATCCAAAATTCGAAGTAAATAGGATAATACTGCATAAAAGGCCACTTATATAATTTAAGAGAGGTTATCCCTCATTCCCTCCTCTATACTTAGCCATTAAACCCTTAAAACTATTCAGGATTCACTTTATCCGAAAGAACCTATATCCAAAATTTGAAATACATCGGATAATTTTGCATAAAAGCCAATTTATCTAATTTAAGGAGAAGGGGATAATCGCCAGTTTCCCCTTTTATACTTAGTAAAAGAAACCCCTAACTAATCAGGGATACGAATTATCATTATGAACCTACATTCAAAATTTGAAGCAAATCGGATAATTCTGCGTAAAAAGCCATTTATTTAATTAAAGAGGAGCTGTCCCCCGGCCCCCTTTATACTTAGCCATTAAAGACTTAAAACTATTCATGGATTCACCTTATCAGAAACAACTTATGTATTTAATATTTGAAATACATCGGATAATTCTGCATAAAAACCGATTTATCTAATTTGAGAGGGGAGGTGATTGCAGGCCTAGGACCGGCCTAGGGCCGCTTAAAAAAGAGAGAAAAGAGACTAAATTGCAAGAAAAAGAGACTAAAAGAGACCAAAATTTAAAAAAAGAGACTAAAAGGAGATAATAAAAAACATTTTTTTCTCTTCACTTAAATACTTTTTGGTATACAAACAAGTACTATAAGATTTAACACAGTCTGCGGAATACATTTTAAATGCATTTCAGTCGGTTTTGAAATAATTGCAAATATTGTTGATTGGTTGCAGAAAAATATCTCAAATCGATACAATTCATCATGAAAGAAAATCAGAAATTCACCAAATGACCACGGGGTCAAAATCATGAAATTCCAGGAAATATAGTGAAATTCATCAAATTGTCTCAAAAAACAAATCACAAAATTTGCCGCATGAACTCGGGAAAAAAATTCTCGAAATTAGTCAAATGTTCTTAGGATAAAAAAATCACGAAAATTATCAGATGCCTTGAAAAAAAATCATGATATTAGTCAAATGGATCTTGTGTTAAACATCGTAAAATTCATCAAATGGGTCTTGAAGAGAGGGATGAATCACAAAATTCATTAAATAATTGCGAAATTCCAAGAGCGATCATACAAATAATTGCAGAGGTGACAAGTTTCAATAAAAGTTATCAGTAACCAGGGGGGGGGGGGCAAATTTTTAAAAGTAAATTCTTTTTTTCTGCAATCTCTTGGCGAAATTGGCGCGTTTTTCACTATCTCTTGGGGAATTTTGCGACTTTTCGCGATGTTTGGACGAAATTTGAGGGCAGCGATCTTATGAAGAAATTTGAGCGTTTTTTAATGAAATGAGCACGTTTAAAGCGATTTTTTGACGAAATGTGAGCGTTTTTCGCAATCTTTTGACGAAATGTGCTCTTTTTTCGCGATGTTTGGACGAAATTTGCGGGCTTTTCGCGATCTTTTGACAAAATTTGCGCGTTTTTAGCGATTTTTTTGACGAAATATGTGCGTTTTTCGCAATTTTTGACGAAACTGGCGCGTTTTTCGCGATTGCTTGGAGAGATGTGAGACTTTTCGCGATATTTGGACGAAATCTGTGGACTTTTAGCGATCTTTTGATGAAATTTGCGTGTTTTTTTACGAAATATGCGGGTTTTAAGTGATTTTTTGACGAAATGTGCGCATTTTTCGCGATATTTTAAGTAAATTCTCGCTTTTACGCGAATCTTTGACAAAATTAGGCTTTTTTTACCCAAGCCATGGATAAAATTCGCGTTTTTACGTTATATTTGGAGTAATTTCGCGCGTTTCGGCTATCTTTAGGCTAAATTTGTGCTTTTTACACGATCTTTTGACGAAATTTTGCGTTTTCCGGGATCCTACATCGAAATTTGCGTTTTTTCAAGCGATCTTCGATGAAGTTCGCGATTTTTTTTATCCGCAATTTTTATCCGATGTCCGCAACGCCGTAACTTTTGTTGCGTATCCGTAATAATAACGGACAAATCGTAATACTTAGCAACTCTGTAATTGCTAATTTTGTCGAAGGTCACGGAAATAAATAGTGAAATTTATCAACTAGTCGCCAGAAAAATAACGAATTTCGTAGAATAAAGAAAAGTAGAAAAAAATAGCAAATTTTGATTACCGATCGCGGAAAGAAATCGCAAATTTTTTCGGCAATCCTTTCACGAAATTTGCATTTCTCTACGATTATTTTTTCCGCGCGCAAAATCGTACAATCGTATTGTTCATTAGTATAACCGTACACTTCGAACAAAATCCGTACATTGTACTCTTCTGTACATTGTACTACTGGCCATACCGTATAAGTTGGCAGCTATGAATATCCTTTTCGATTTTACGATCATTTGACGAAAGCTCGGTCTTCCTTCGGGATCGTTTGACGTAAATCTCAGGAGTTTTTTTTTCCCGCCATCGTATGGCGGAAATCACAAGTTTATTTCGGGATTGTTTGGAAATAACAACGATTTTATTTCGGGATCTTCTGGTGAAAATCGCGGCTTGATTTCATGATTGTTTAATGAAAATCGTCTTTTTTCCGGTGATCAATTAATTCGAATCGCAGTTTTGCCAGTGATAATTTTATAAAAATTGCAGATTCTTAAAAATTAAAAAACTTGAAATTCTGCCGTTTGTCGAAAAAGTGATCCGAAGTGATATGTAACGACCGAAATAAGAATTTTCAGATTCCTTCCTGCAATCCTCTGACGAATTTCTCAATTGTTTTTCACACGATCGACTGACAAATTTTGCAATGATTTTGCCACTGATTGACGGATTATACGCTTTTTTTCTCGCGAAAATGACAAAATCGTGATATTCTTCCCGCGGCCGAATGACGAAGTTTATGATTTTTACCCCTCGAATGATTATTGAATTTCGCGTTTTTATCTTGCCACAGATTGACCAAATTCACTTTCTTTTCAGTGTCCGACAGAAAAGTTTTGCGATTCTTGCCCGCGAACGATACACTAATTACGAAACCATTTTTACACGATAGTGACGAAATTTAGAATTTTTTCCCCTGCAAAAGAGAGACAAATTTGGCCATGCAGCAGAATTTTTTTCTGCAGTCTGCAACATATATAAAAACTTAAACAATCTGCAGAACAATCCCTCGCATTACATTATTTGCACTCAAACCTTCAAGTATTTGTGATAGACATAAAAGAAATATATACTTTAAAAAAGAAGTTGCCTTTGTTCTCAAAATTTTTAACGCCTCATGCATTGTCTTAAAAAAGGGGGGGGGGCTCCTCTTTGACAAAATTTGCGGGTTTTTTCACAATCTTTTGACGAAATTTGCATTTTTTTCGCGATCTATTGACGCAAACTGCCGTTTTCTTGCGATCTTCTTGAAGAAATTTGCCGTTTTTTCGCGATCTCTTGAAGAAATTTGCAGTTTTTTTCGTGATTCTTTGACATAAACTTTAGGAAGAAATGTTACATTTTCCCGTGATTTTTTGATGAAATTTACCGTTTTTTCGCGATTTTTCGGAGAAATTCGCTATTGTTTCGTGATCATTTTACGAAACTGCCGTTTTTTCGCATTCTTTTGAAGAAATTTACTTTTTTTCACGATCTTTTGAAGAAATTTTCTATTTTTTTCGTGATTCTTTGACGAAAACGCTTTTTTTTCGTGATCTTTTGAAGAAATTTGCCATTTTTTCGGGTTTTTTTTTTTAAACGAAATTTGCCGTTTTTCGCAATTTATTGAGAAAATTTGCCATTTTTTCGTGATTTTTTGACGAAAACTGCCCTTTTTTCGTGATCTTTTGAAGAAATTTGCCGTTTTTTGCGATGTTTTGAAGAAACTTGGCGTTTTTTTACGATGTTTTGAATGATTTTTTTTTGAGGAAATTGTCGTTTTTTCGCGATTTTTTGACGTATTTCGCGTGTTTTCCGCGATCTTTGACGAAATAGATTTCTTTTCGAAAACTGTCGAAATTCGCGATACATTTTATGTCCGAATTTTTGGATTTGGGAAATTTTTAACAGTTGAAAAATAGCCTATGGACCTTCCAAAGAGTCTGCGCCGATTCTGCTCCCGGGAAGTTTGGTATACTCACTTTGGTAGTTTCACTATAGTTCCATGCAATTTCATGGTTTCATCCTAAGACAGATTAGCATAATCCATGATTTTCCGCCGGTTTCTGAGCGAAAATTTTTGCGATTTTTACCTGCGAACAGTTAACAAATTTCGAGATTTTCCTGCGACAAACTGACAAGTTTTCCGATATTTCCTCACGACAAATTGTTGAATTTCGCGATGTTTTCCCCACTACCAAATGAGGAAAGTTACGATCTTTTTCCTGCGATCGATCGATAAGTAAGAAACATTAAAAAAAAAAAAAAAAAAAAAAAAAAAAAAAAGTGAAAAAGGAGATTAAATCTGAAAAATATAGACTAAAAGAGACAAATGCAAAAAAATAGCGAGAAAAGCGAGTTTAGCGACTCGCTCCGAGGCCTGTGATTGCCGTCCTCCAGCAAAAGAACTCCATAACTAATCAGAGATAGGTTTTATCATAATAAACCTATGTCCAAAATTCCAAATAAATCGGATAATTCTGCTTAAAAAGAGATTAATTTAAGGGAGGCTATCCCCCGTTCCCCCTCTATACTTAACCATTAAACTCCCAAAATTCTTCAGGCATTATATACTATATATAAGCCTTATCAGAAAGAACCTATATAGAAAATTTGACATACGTAGGATAATTCTGCATAAAAACCCATTTATATAATTTCGGGCGGATGGGGAGGGGGAGAGTAATTGTCCGTTCCCAAAACTAATCAGGCAAGCGTCCTTTCAGTATGGACGTATATCCAAAAATTGAACCAAAACAGTTAATTCAGCATGAAAAAACCATTTACCTAAATTAAGAGCCTCTCCCGATCAAAGAAATCCGACTTAACCAATGAATCCCCAAAATCAATTAATTGTCACTTTTCTTCCTGGTCATTTTATTTCGGTAACTTTTTCCCTTGTAACTTTTTTTCCGCTTTTGTAGTTTAAGTCACTTTTTTCCTAGATTCGGGAGAAGAATTGTCCCCCTGAAGCCTCCGTAAAAGACTATTTTTAATTTTGTTTCTCTTTTACATTTGCGGTTTTTTTTTCTCCGTAAACCAAAGATTAAAATGCACCAAGTGTTCAGGAAAAAAAAAAAAAAAAAAGATCTGTTTTATTACTTTATTTTGTAAAAAAGCTGATAGAAATTTAATTTGGGGTTTGTAATATACATCTTATTTGTTATATTTCTAAATAAAAATTTTATTGAATTACTGCAATATTGTTTAAAAATGTCTGCAAGCTCTATAAAGTTTGCAGCACCATAAAAAATACAACATTTTAAACTTAGACTGTCTATATATATTATTGTGATTTGCATTAAAGAGATTCTTTAATGCAAATTAAGTATGTGGCACTTGTAATTCGTTTACATGTTACCACAGAACTATTTCATTAAATTATGCCATAAGGAAAGAAAACTCTTTACATTCTATTTTAATGACGTTACACGCCTTCAAACCTAATGAAATTTATATATATTACAGAAATGCGTAACAATACGCTTAATATAGAATAAGGATTGAGTAGCTTTTATCGTTCATTTACAGGGATATGCAAAGAAATTACATGGCAATTTGTCCCTTTTTATTATTCAAAGTTTTTTCATTCACATCAGAAAATTCTTATGCTATTATTTTCTTTATTTAAAAGAGAGACATTTCAGGATTACTTAAAGGAACAATTCTTTGAAAATCTCTGTTATGAAATCTAACTTCCTCATTTAAAAAAAACTCCATTTCAATTTTTTTTTAAATGTATTTTCTGTGTTTGACAAATTTACTAGTTTTTCTTTCTTTTTTTCTTTCTTTTTCTTTCTTTCTTTCTTTTTTTTTTTTTTTATTTAAAATTTTCGATTTCATACCAGAAAATTTCAAAGGAATTTTCTTCTTTTAGTAATCATGAAATGCCTATCTTAAATAAAGAAAAGAATATTATATGATTTTTCTGGTGTGAAGGGAAATTTTTGAAATAGAAAATGGCTAAATTGACTACTTAAACTTTTTATATGAATTTAGAATCACCCTGTATTTAAAATTGTGTTTGAAGTAAAAAATTGTTAAAATTGTTGTAACATAAAATAAATTACGTTGAATGAATTTCTTTTCCATTTTGAATAACTAAGTACAAAATAAATAAATAATTTAAAATGCATTCTTTTTAAATTTTAATTAAATTTTAATTTTAATTAAATTATAATTTAAAAATTTAATTACTTTTAAAGGTAAATTTAATTTAATTTAAATTTTTAATTAATTTTAAAATAAAAATTATTATTTTTTTAATTTAAATTTAATTTTTCAATTATTTATCCCTGGAATTCACAATCAAGTTAGCCGTATGGGTGATAGAGATCCTAATGTTCGAGACTATGAGCGTCCCCCCACTTTTTTTTCCAGGACTACACCACTGCGTATTACCCAGGGGTAGTCGGTACGTAAGGAAAAGAAAATACAACACTGAATTGATTGCAGAGACCACATTATTAGGAAATCAAGCAAATATTTATTTCGCTAAGCGCAATTAACATAGAATGATCTAAGATACAGAAGTATTCTAAGTTAAGAAGAAGAATCATAATCTAAGTTCATTTCAAAACATAACATTATCGCACATTGCATTCGATAACAAAATAGAAAGGAAATTAGGGGATGCCTCGGAAAACCTAATAATTTAAAGCCCACTTACCCATAATCATTAGCCGCATTGCTGGGAAGCCTTTAATTTCCATCATCGGCTCACTAGGATCTGAATTTCCAGGAAAGGGGACTGCTCACACTGTCAAAATCCCAACTCCAACTCCCTAACTCCTTCTCCTCATCCCTTTTTCTAACTCTCTCCCCCTTTTGCTCATTTTCATTATGCACCCCCTTGAAATCCTTCAAATCCAATCCTCTGCGAATAGCAATATTATTGGGTACATTAATACAATATGTTATCCTCCATCCGCACGATTTCTGTTTCCTTGACCACCCCCTTTTTTTTTCCTTCAGAGCCCCAAAAGAAAGGGTATAACAGCTGACTCTAACCGAGGCTTCCCGCTCGAATTCCAGGCGCAAGCCCTTCGTCGCACCTCAAAATTCCTACTATTCATGTTCACCTGAAACCATCTCAAGCCCCTTCTTTTTTTTTCTGAATACCATCTCTCTCATACTTACCAAGGGGGGGGGGGGGGCTTTGCTTTTATTATATAATTCGACATTTCTTTTCGTTAAAAATGTTTTATAACATTCGCTTTTTTTTTCTTTGCATAGCATTGCATTTTTACTTTAGCCATTTAACTTTTACTGATCAGGTGCACGAACACCTGAGATGCACACCTGAGATTCTTTTAATTCAGCTACTTGAAATCCCGGCGATTTATTACTTATTATTATTATTATTTAAGGGTTGGAACCCCTTTATGAGTGGGTCTGCATTCTATCTCCCTTTCTCCATTGTATGAATCAAGTAGTCAGCTCCCCGACAATGAGGAATGACTCTGAATCTCCAGATGTATAAACAAAATAGTGCAGGTCGTATATTTCCGAGATTTTTTTTTTTTTTAAATCCAATAGTAGACCGTCATCAAATTGAAAATCTTTTGAATAACCCTGTCAAAACTAATGTAGCAAAAGCGTTCAAACTGCAGATTATGATTAAGTGGCTTATGGTAATAAACTGTGTTCATTTTTATGCGGATAGCATGTATACTCGTAGAGAAAATAAGTTTTTTATAAAACCGGGCCCAAATTTTGCCAAGTTTTTTGTTTATAAATTGCAGAGTTCTTAATAAAAAACAATGTTCTTTCCAGAAAATATGAAAAACGACATTGTGCATAATACTCTGCAATCAAAATTAAAAAATACTAATAATTGTATGAAAAATGAGCAGGTTTACTAAATAAATTTTCACTGCGAATGAGTGAACTCTATAAAAACAATTCATTTACATTTTACGACCATTCGATCATACGACATTTGTATTCATATTCCAGTGATTAGTGTCTAATTATTACTATATGTGCCACGTATTACTATATTTAGATACAGCTCCTAATCTTTTTGCTTCAAATGAGGGGCTGTAGTATCCATATTCCATTGATTAGCGTCTACACAATACTGCACGTATTACTACATTAGGATACAGCTCCTCATCTTTTTGCTTCATTTTGGGAATAAGGGATTTTGACCTTATTCTATCGACGATAATTTTCAGAATTTTCAAGGTATGATTTTGAAATTTTAACAAAAGTTGCTCTATATATTTAGCTAACACAATATGCAAATGAAAATTTTATAGAATTGATGCATGCGCAGTGAAAATTTATTTAGTAAACCTGCTCATTTTTCATACAATTATTAATATTTTTTAATTTTGATTGCAGAGTATTATGCACAATGTCGTTTTTCATATTTTCTGGAAAGAACATTGTTTTTTATTAAGAACTCTGCAATTTATAAGCAAAAAACTTGGCAAAATTTGGGCCCGTTTTTATAAAAACCTTATTTTCTCTAAGAGTATACATGCTATCCGCATAAAAATGAACACAGTTTATTACCATAAGCCACTTTATCATAATCTGCAGTTTGAACGCTTTTGCTACATTAGTTTTGACTGGGTTATTCAAAAGATATTCGTTCTTTTTCAATTTGTTGACGGTCCCCTATTGGATTTAAAAAAAAAAAAAAAAAAAAAAAAAAAAATCTCTTCTCGGAAATATATGATCTGTACTATTTTGTTTATACATCTGGAGATTCAGAGTCATTCCTCATGTATATATTTCTTGATATTTGGCAAAACGTCTAAAATAGCAAATGTCAAGATTTTTTTTTTTTTTTTTTTTTTTTTTTTTTTTTTTTTTTTTTTTAAATGTTGTGACTATAGTATAGGGCGGTCTGGCAGTCGGGAGACATTGCGTTTACCTTTGGCAGAAAGGGTTGTGCAGGTCCAAAAACCTCAAAATTACGTCATTGTATCAAGGCTCATCTTTTTATATGTTCTTCCCTTTTATTGTATGGTATGTTTGCGGGCGGTCTGGCAGTCGGGAGACGTTGCGTTTATCTGTGGGAGAAGGGGTTATGCAGGTCATACTAGAGGTCTGCACGGGCCGGGTCAGGCCGTGCCTAGTCACTAATCTTTTCGGGCCGGGCTGGGCTCGGGCCTTAATTTTTTTGCTGGAGTATCGGGCCGGGCCTAACTTTTTTTTTCGTACGAAGTCGAGACTGATTCCATTCTTCCTAGTTTCCATGGACCAAAATAATCAGTTCCTGTTGAATCTTCCTATATGAAAATCCTCTTCTCGACTTTTTATAAATCAGTAATATTTGGCTTTGTCCAAAAATTTCTGCAAAAAAAAGCATATACTTTTAAGCCGTCATTATTCTACAATTAAACATTAGAATTTATTCCTTTTAAAGAATCGTAGATTACTAGGCGTTTTAAAATAGAATAAAACACACACACCACACACACAAAAAAATATGATTATGACGGAATTTTTTTTAAACCGAAAACTGAAAGTTTCTTTTAAAATGTTCATCCATGCAAAATGAATACAACAATACGGGAGAAAAAATATATTAAACATTTACATCTGTTAAGAAGGGAATGCATTATTTTTCGTTCCAAAGCGATTTCGTCTTTGGAAATTTTACCATATACCGCTTTTTCGATTTTTTGTCTCCATTACAGGGATTAATATGGATTAATAATACTAGTGATAACTGAAACATTTACATACAACAAACAAAGATTCATTTAAAAGCATAAATATCGCAGCCTACGGCACTTCTGCATAAATGGAGATTATAAACATGAAAAAAAAAAAGACTAATATAATTTTTTTTGGTCAGAACTTTTCCATAAGATTAAAGATCAATGTTCTGTAGAAATTCACTCGAGCCGGGCCGAGTTCGGGCCGAATTTTAAACTTTTTTTTCGGACCGGGCCGAAATTTTAACTTTCGGGCCGGGCCGAGTCGGGCCATTATTTTTTTCGTTCGGGCCGGGCCGGGTCGGGCGAATATTTCTTTCGTTCGGGCCAGGGCCGGGCCTGGAAATTTCGGCCCGTGCAGACCTCTAAGTCATACAACTTCAAAATTACGTCATTTTATCAAGGCTCATTTTTTTATATGTTCTTCCCTTTTATGGTTTAGTATGTTTGCAGGCGGTCTGGCAGTCGGGAGACGTTGTATTTACCTGTGGTAGAAGGGGTTATGTAGATCAAAATACTTCAAAATCACGCCATTTTAGCAGGATTTTTGTTTGAACATTTTTTTATGCTAACTATTTGTGATATTAATTCATTATTGCCAGACGTCACCAATGTCGCTAAGACCCTGCCTGATCTACATTCATAGATAACATATTACTCTTTGGATATCAGATAATCTATAATTAATTTGCATGACATAATTTCAGTTGCAAAGTTAACGCCAGACGACATTAAATATGGCAACGAAAATGCCTGTTTCAATACCCTCATAGCATGCATGGTCACAGTGACGTCATTGTGACGTCACTGTGAGTCACGGTAGTCACGTCACACCTGTGACCAAAATGCAATCACTCAGTGACGTCACATTGTGACTGAGTGGTGACATTCTTAAAAACTCCCAAAACATTTTATTTTCTGTACAATTATACATTTTTGACAATTTTAAAAAATTGTGACGTCATTGCTTTGTCATTGTATGTAATGTACATCATGTCAAATCTGTGACAAAAAAAAAAAAAAAAAAAAAAAAAAAAAACGCCATATTGTAAAGTGGCAGTGAGACAAAAATATGAACTTCAAAAATCTTTGAAAATGTCAATATATAGAGAAAAATAATTTGAACTGTACTTTAAATAGACAGTGTAAATGTATTTCGGAGCTTGAATCACATCGATTTTGTGCGCATCTTACAAATTAAATTTTATTTAATTTTTAGTAATTTATTTTTCGACATTTCGGAAAATGATTAAATTTTTTCCAGTAATAACAAAAACTATGAAGAATCACTTACACAACGACAATAATCCATTTTAAGTGCCTAATATGCAAAACTGTTTTCTTGTCACAAATCTTGTAAAAACCGTGCTACGAAATGACATTAAAAGTATACAGTTATATATTACATAACGTTTTTATCATTTCAGAAACTGTGTAAATAATTTTAAATATTAATGAATTGATGTGTATCTAACATTTCAAATTAAATGTGTAATTTATTATCCTTTACAGTGAAAATGTGTGTGTAAATATAGAAAAATATTTGGATTTAAAAAAATGGATGTATTACATATAATTATTAGTAAGGATAGACTGAAAAAAAGTTTTTTAGACCGAAATCGAATGGTAGTAATTTTCATATTTTCGGTTGAAAACTAAAATGTCAATAAATTGCTTGAGTAATTAATGCATGCAAAACTATACATAATTATTAATTAATTATAAAGGTGGCCCAAGGTGGCACTGTGTCTTTGACAAAAACTTTATTTTCATATAACATGAAATGTAATTAATTCATCAGCGACTTAAAATGTTTTTCTAATTATACGAATTTTATCCGATTAAAAAATATTTCAGGCCTAATACCTCGATTTATTTTTTATAATGATTTTTGTAAATGATCATTTGTTCTACTAGAAATTTCTCAAAGGTATTCGAATCACTTCTCGATTTTCAAACTACAATTTTTATCATTACAATTAAATCTATAAGTTCTATATGCATGTAGGTTACATAACTATTTATTCGAATTTCAAATTTTCGTTTTAGAGGTATGCATTTAAAAAAAGATTATTTTACAAGATGCTTTACTCTGCAGAAAATTAATATGAAAAAATTACTGTTTGACAAATAAATAAAAAGAATATTGCCCAGTTAAACTGATGGCATTGAGCTTACAGGCTATGCATACTAATTGTACATTACAGCCTTATATTTTCAAGGGTTAATTTCGTTCGAAAAAAAATATTAAGGAGGGGGGGATCAGCTTCCCCTTTCCCCCTTTTTATACTTAATCACTGAACCTTCTAAACTGATCAGGGACGGGACATGTTTTATCATATAAAAAATCCATATCCAAAATTTAGAGCAAATCGGAAAATTCTTAATTAAAAACCCATTTATAAAATTTAAGAAGAGTTATCTTTCTCTTTTATATACTTAAACATTAAACTTCCAAAACTATTCAGAGATTTGAACGAAATCTGACAATTCTGCAAGAAAAACCCATTTATATAAATTAAGGGGAGGGGCATTAGAACGCCCATTTCCCCTGTTTATATTTATCCAATAAACATCTAATACCAATCACGGAAGCGCTTCATCAGAATGATCCTGTGTGTAAATTTTGAACAAAAACTAATATTTCTGCATGAAAAACCCATTCATATCAATTAAGGGGAGGGGCATGAGCCCCCCGTTCCCCCTCTTATACATATCGAATGAACTCCAAAAACTAATCAGGGAAGCGCCTTATCAGGATATACCTATATATAAAATTTCAAGTGGATGGGATATTTTTATCATGAGTTATCGCGTTACGTACGAACATACATACAGAACGGGCGGGCACATAAGCTCTCAGGCTATGATAGCCTGTGAGCTAAAAACCTTTCATCCTGTATAACCCCCCCCCCCTTTTTTTTGTATTAAGAAGATGCTATGTATTTTTGCATGTGATACAAGCTTTATTTTATTTAAAGTTTCTTTTTATTATTATTAGCATTAAATCTATCATTTTCACTCTTTAAAAACAATATTTTATCTAATAAACTCTAATTGTGAACACTATTATTATTATTATTTACAAAAAAAAAAAAAAAAAAAAAAAAAAAAAAAATGGTATTACAATTAATTTTAATTTGAATTGTTTTGAAACTAATAAAAATAAAAGGTAAAAATATATTAAAAAATTCTTTAAATTAAAAAAAAAAAAATAATTAAATACACTCTCATAAAATTATTGCGTATTTAACTTCCAAAAATATTGTACAGAAAAAGAAAAAACAAAACGGCCATGCGCGTGGAAAGTTGAAATCGTCTGCAAAGGAAAGAATAAATAAACGTAAACAGAAATTATTTTAAATTGATGATAGACGCAAAAAGTTAGTTGTCTGGAATTTATGGCAGTTGTGGGTAGTTGCGTATTGACACGGATTTAACAATTTAAACAAGAATGTTCACTACGCTCTTCCAAGCAGCAAAATATAAGTCCGAGAAAATTAATGGGGCTTTGACTGTTAAAATAATTTGGTCTTTGCCACTTTAATTATTATCGGATTTAGTTTGTGCGGCAAAAAGGACAACTAGAACGAATGCCTTCGATGGAAAAAAGGTATGAAAAAATATTATTTTTCATGGCTGCATTTTTTTTTTTTTTTTTTTTTTTTTAATTCTGAGAGCGATTTTCATTAGCTTCTCAAAAACATGCTATAAAACATTAATGCTTCATTAACTTAATACAGTCTAATACATTCGTTATTTATTTTGTTGACATAAAAAACTTGATTATTAATAATTTGGATTTAGGTTGTTAAAGGTAATGATTTTAATTGCATTTTAATCTGCATTGTTTCCGTTTTTAAAACGTTTATCTGGTTAAAATAATATGTTTCCATAAACATAAAATAATATGAATATATATTATAATAAATCGTTAATATAATTATTAAACATTTAAACATAATTATATTTTGTAATAAAGAAGCTTTTTTATAGAATAAAATTATTTACAAACATCCTTTTTTAATTTCTGTATTAAGTAATCTTCTGAAACATTGCATAATTTTATCTAAAAAAATGTATCTGCTCAGAAGAGGAATTTATAAGAGAACGTGAAGAACTATTAAAAGAAATCGTAGATGTTTGATATATATAAAAAAAAAAAAACAATAATGTTAATGATTGTTTAATGTATTTTTCAACCTGTGTTTATAAAATGTTTATAAAATTTCTGAATAGAAAGTCATTGTGGGTGAAAACGTTTCTGTTGTAAATATTCTTATTGGAATGTTTTAAGAGAGAATTTGGAAATAACGCAATCAATAAGAATTTAAACATGATTGTATTTAAAACAAATATCGCAAATACTTGAACGGTATGAAGCTAAAAAATAATAACTGTATTTTATTATTAATTTTTCATTCCGGACACTTTTATTATTTCCTTTCCTGAATCATTTCACAGAGGTAAATTTCACAATATCCATTATATGTAGTATTAGTGCACATCGTGATTAAAGTGGGTATTATAAATACTCTCTAATATTATAAATAAAATATTAATAATTATAATTAACCTATTTGTTGTTCTATTTTATGTTTATCGTCGGAATTTTTATTAGGTAGATGTGTCTATGATGAACAGCTTTCCAGTAATGGATAGCCCTTTACTGTTTTTTGTTTATTAATATATTAATAAATATTTAGTTTTCATTTTTTTTCATAATTCATCTTTGCATGTTTTAATAATATTTTAATATTCATAGAAGACAGGATGTGAAGACAGTTTGCGATTATTTTTTGATTTGTAACAAATTTGTCACTAACTTTGTGACGGTGGCAGCATTTTTAATGTTGTGAGGTCCCACTGGGAGACAGTTATGAACATTGTTATGTAGTGTAAAATTGTAAAATTACTTACATCTATAATTTTATTATAGTTTGGCGATACATCTCAATTAAAACTTGGGAGCTGCTATAAAAAGAATGTACCAAAAAAAAAAAAAAGTTACTGAATCAAAATGTAATGCCATGCAGACTTTAATTTTTGTTACATATTTTTTTTCTGTTGCAATAAATGAGAATATTTAAGACAATTGAATATTCAATCTATTACAATTATTTCAAATTTAGCAATTTGTTCTTCTAACGAGCATTAAAATTATTAAAAAAAACACTTCATTTAAGATGCAACACTAGTCGCGGAAAAAGACCCGGATGATAATGTAAACTCTGCGGGAGCGTTCTTTTCAAATATCTCGCTCAAATTTTAATATTTTTTGCATAGGATAGATGAAGGCGATCTACAACCGGCCTAGTTTTTACTTTTTCAATTTTGGTTTCTGATTAAAAAAAAAATATATATATATTTTTTTTAATTTCAAAACCGGTTTAAACCGAATCTGATGTTGAAACTATCATACCTCCGCCATGCTTCATTGTAGGAATAACATAGGTCGAATGATATCTTTTGTTGTTAGGTCATCGGACATTGTGTCTGCCATCACTTCCAAAAATGCTTTGAATTCGATTAATGGAAAAATAGAAATTTTGTCCAGTTTTCACTTGACCAGACTTTGTGTTCCTTAGAAAATGCCAGTAGGGTACGTCGGTATTTTTTTTTTACCTCTGAAATTTTTTTAACACAGACTCTTCCATAAAGTTCTGTATCACGTCAGCATCATAACACGGTAGACAAACTTATTCCAGCAATATTTTCATTCCGTAAATCGCAGTATATTGCAATGGAATTTTCATGTGGATTATCAATGGTTTTTCTCCTGATAATTCTGTCCACAGGAATAGTAATTTTCCGGGGTCTCCCGGACCTCTGAAAGTCCTGAAAGCCATGACCATCTTTATATAATTTTTAAATATCGTTTACAGTCGATTTTACCGATCGAAATCTTAGCCGCAATATCTCAGGAAGATTGGCCGTTTAGCGACAAACTAATCACTCATTTATGGACAATAATTGTTGAACTTTTCAAATTTGAATTCAAACTATATTCAAACACGTTGATTCATTCACAAACACAACCAAAAAACACTTCACGGATAGAAAAACTAAAGGAGGATAAGTGGCCGGAAACTTTTGAGAACATGCGTTTTCTTTTATACTTAATTTTGTCAATTAAATTTATTTACACGGTCTTCTATAAGTAAGTTCCTAACTAATATGTCAATAAAATGTATAAGTATCGCTTTGGGATTCCTCTTCATATGGGTATATTTACAAACTAACTGAAAAATTTTTGCTGGCCGGAAACTTTTGACCGCCACTGTATATAACAATACCTTGAATTAAATAGATGAAACATTCACAGAAAACTGTCATTCATGAGTTATAAATTGCTAACAGATTCTATTACATCAATATTGAGATTATAAGCAATATTAATTTTTATAACAATTTATTGGTGGTATTTTTTAGTAAACATTTTCATGTTTACCAAATTATCATCTGTTTAATAAAAAAATCCACTAACTCACCTAAAAATTCACTAACAAACAGTGCAATTTAATACTTTTTATTCGATTCACGAATAAATAAAAATATTTTTTTTTTTATCGTTCCCTCTTTTATTATGTGCAGAGCAGTAACATAAACAGTTACTAATTCATCGCCTTCAATCTCCGATATAATCAGCAAATATCATAAATCATTTATTTTTCATTTTTATGTTATTATTATCTTTTAAGTAGGTTTTTTTATACTACAACAGAAATACTATTTCTGTTTTCCTTTCATTCGTTTCAAAATAAAATTTAAATGATTTATGTGAAAAATGTAATTTTTAACTCAGGCGTCGTAAGGAGGAGATGTAGGTACTAATAGCACATTTATTTACAGAAACTACTGGAAATTGGAAGGTTAATGACTATTATGAAAAAAAAATTAAATTACTTTTATGAGAATAAAAGCTTTTTATCAGAGATAAAAATAAGGAATTCTAAATTTCTATTAGAAATATAAATAGATTTTAAGTATTAACACACCTTAAAAAGCATTAATAGAACAACATACAGAGCGAAATAATTTTTTATGATTATATATTAATTAATGTATGGTTACTTCTTATATTTTTTTAAAAAGAATTTTTTTGTCCATATGTGAATAAATAAAATTTTCAGTTTAAAAAAACAGGGTTCGCACAGTTCTATCACTAAATTTTAAGAATATTTTTGAAGTGTTTCACTGCAGAAAAATATCGTAAATTATGTAAATGAAGGTGGGGATTAAGAATGTTGTGGTTTAAAAATTAAATGTAAATTTTCTTATTTATAATAGTGGTGCCAGAGTCCTTGGAAATTCCAAGGAGTGTGCGAACCGTGAAAAATGAGCCGGAGCCCAAGTCGGGACCGGGCTGAGAACGTCTCATCTCTATTTCACATATGTGACGAAGACGATAACTTTGTATGTTAAACTGGGCAAAAGCTTTCAAAGAGAGTGCAAAACTACAATCAGAACATTTAGAGTTAATAAGTTATAACAAAAAAAAGTTTGTAATAACATATTAAAAATGAAAGAAAAAGTATAATTTTATAGTATATAGTATAGTATATATATTTTTCATAGTATAGTTTTATTTTCCCTCGGTACACCACAACAAGTGAAAAGAAATAAACAGTCCGTTTTAAATTTAGTTTAAGTTATGCCATTTTCAGAAAGAGGGAAAATGTACAGGGTTGTTATAATTAAAGTTCGCCTATTTAGAAGGCTCTAGAGCCGGTTCTATTGCTCCAAACGAAACGAAATTTCACTAGTACGTAGTTGAAGAGATGCGCTCTGCGAAAATCGAAAAAAAAATTTGTCAAAATTTTTGTCACTAGGTGGCGCTGCGCCAATATTTAAGGTGATGTGTGCCAATTCATTATATCAATATCAGTCAATCCAGACGAAACACAGAAATTTAAAAGTTTCAACAAGCTTCGACGAACTGCAAATTGTTATAATTAAGTTCACCTAATCAGACAGATCTAGAACCTGACCTATGACTTCAAACAATACAGAAAAATGAATATAGTTTCATGTGATGTAACCTGCATCAACAAAAATAAAACATGTCGCTCGGAAATGAGAAAATAACGAAGAATAACATTACGCATGCTCAATGAATCCTCCGCCATTTTTATTAATGCATTCCATTCTAAGAATTGTGCTTTCTCCAACATTGCGTAAATTGTCCTGTTAGATTCAGCGAATGTAAAGTCTAATGCTGTCTTTCAGATCAGAAATTGTGTGACATCTGTCTTTAGATACAAAATCTTTCAAAAATCCCCAGAAAATAATGGAATCTGCAGATGTCGGCTTAACTATTGGCCCAGCGCCACCTACTGACAAAAAATTTAACTATTTTTTTTTTCGATTTTCGCAGAGCGCATCTCTTCAACTACGTGCTAGTGAAATTCTGATTCGTTTAGAGCCATAGAACCGGCTCTAGAGCCTTCTGAATAGGCGAACTTTAATTATAACAACCCTGTACATAAATTTTTAAAAGATAAATTTCTAAATATACTGAAAACAACACAAGCTGTTAACAGTTGTAAGCAGGGTCGTACTGGAACACCGGGCAACGAGGCAAATGCCCGGTGCGCCCCCTCGTCACTTTTTTTTTTTCTTTTTTTTTTTTTAATGGGAGTATTTTAAGTTATGCATTCTGAAAGGCATAAAATTTTTCAAATATTTTCATTTGGCAAATTAAAGATAATGATGACATATTTAACATATTCTATCAAACATTTATTGCCATAGGTGGCTGCGCTGTAGTCTTATATTTATTCTGCTTTTTTGTAGAAATACAAACGATGGGAAAAAGAGGTGTAATGCCAATTCAAGCGAAAAGATTTTCATTTTAATTGGTCACATTGTCAGAGGCGCTCTTGTTCAGATTTTTTCAGCGCCTTTTTAAAAATAACTAATATTGTGTTTTTGTAATCATGCTTTTTTCAGCACCTTTTAAAAAATAATATCGTGTTTTTGGAAGTGTGGCGCCCTTGGTCAGATTTTTTTTTTTCAGCGCCTCTACAAAAATAATTTTTAAAAACTAATATCGGTTTTTGTAATCATGGCGCCCATGATCAGGTTTTTTCCAGTGTTTCTGTAAAAATAACTTTGAAAAAACTAATATCGAGTTTTTATAATCATAGCGCTCTTGGTCAATTTTCTTTCAGTCTCTACGTCAAAGAAGCAACTTTAAAAAAACTAATATCGTCTTTTTGCAATCATGAGCTCCTTATCAGATTTTTTTTTCAGCGCCTTTGTAAGAATAAATTTAAAAATAATATTGTGTTTTTGTAATCATGGTGCCTTTCTTCAGTTTTTTTTCAGCACTTCTTGTAAGAATAATTTTTAAAAAACTAATATCGTGTTTTGGGAAACATGGCACCCTTAGTCAGATTTTTTTTTCAACACCTTTATAAAAAATTCTAAATAAAACTAATATCATGTTTTGTAATCATGGCGCCCTTGTTTAGATCTTTTCCAGCGCTCTTTAAAACTAACTTTCAAAAAACTAATATCATGTTCTTGGAATCGTTACGCCCCAGGTCAGACTTTTTTCGGCGCTTCTACAAAAATAACTTTTAAAAAACTAATATCGGTTTTTATAATTATGGCGCCCTTGGTCAGCTTTCTTCAGCGCCTCTTGTAGAAATAACTTTTAAAAACTAATATCGTATTTTGGGAAATATGGCGCCCTTAGTCAGATTTTTTTTCAACACCTCTGTAAAAAACCCTGAAAATAACTAATATCATTTTAATGTAGTCATGGCGCCTTGTTTAGATCTTTTTCGGCGCCTCTTTAAATATAACTTTCAAAAAACTAATACCGTGTTTTTGGAATCGTGGCGCCAAATAAGTTTTACAAAATACACAAAAATAAGTTTTAAAAAACTAATATCGGATTTTGTAATTATGGGCCCTTGGTCAGCTTTTTTCAGCGCCTCTTGTAACAACATCTTTCAAAAAACTAATATCGTGTTTTGGGAAACACGGAGCCCTTGGTCTGACTTTATCAACACCTCTGTAAAAAAAAAAAAAAAAAAAAAAAAAAAAAAAAAAAAGATATGTTTTTGTAATCTTGGCGCCCTTGGTTAGATCTTTTTCGGGCCTTTTTAAATATAACTTTCAATAATAATAATAATAATAATAATAATACGTTTTTTGGAATCGTGGCGCACTTGGACAGATTTTTTTCGGCGCCTCTACAAAAATAACTTTTAAAAAACTAATTTCGGTTTTTGTAATTACTGCGCCCTTGTTAGATTTTTTTCAGCGCCTCTTGTAAAAATAACTTTCAAAAAATTAATATCGTGTTTTTTGAAACATGGTGCCCTTGGTTTGATTTTATCAACACCGCTGTAAAATAATAATAATAATAATAATAACTTATATTATGTTTTTGTAATCATGGCGCCCTTGTTTAGATCTTTTTCGGCGCCTCTTTAAATATAACTTTCAAAAAACTAATATCGTGTTTTTGGTATCGTGGCGCCCTTGGACAGATTTTTTTCGGCGCTACTTTTAAAAAACTAATATCGGTTTTTATAATTATCTTGGCCCTTGGTCAACTTTTTTCAGCACCAGTTGTAAAAATAACTTTTAAAAACTAATATCGTATTTTGGGAAACATGGTGCCCTTAGTCAGATTTTTTTCTCTGTAAAAAAACCTGTTTACACCTCTGTAAAGAAAACCTAAAAAAAAAACTAATATCATTTTAATGTAATCAGGGCGCCCTTGTTTAGATCTTTTTGGCGCCTCTTTAATTATAACTTTAAAAAAACTAATACCGTGTTTTTGGAATCGTGGCGCCCCAGGACAGATATTTTCGGCGCCTGTACAAAAATAACTAATATCAATTTTTGTAATTATGGCGCCCTTCATCAGCTTTTTTCAGCACCTCTTGTAAAAATAACTTTCAAAATATTAATACCGTGTGTTTGTTATCATGGCGCCCATGGTCAGATTTTTTTTCAGTGTTTCTTTAAAAATAACTTTCAAGAAACAAATATCATGTTTTTATAATCACAACGCCCTTGGTCGGATTTTTTTTCCGTGTAATTCAATAATTTTTAGCATAAAAAATGCCAATATCTAATAAGTTTTTTTATATTGGACCTGATCTGCTTAACCTCTTTAAACTTCAAACACCACCGCAAGTTACAAAATGAAAAATACACATGTAATTAATATAAATATATAAACCCCTGAAAATCAACGTCGTTAAGAAAAGCGCAGAAGTGTTTGTATTCAGTTTTCAAAGCTGTTAGTCAATAACGTGGGAGTTCCCAAGAAGACTAATTGTCATTTCAGGGAAGTTTCAAGTTAACTAGATACGAGCTTTGCAGGTACCCAGTGTGACTGTAATAATTAATACCGGGTGTGATATTTTTTTATTGATTATACCGTATTCTGAGATTTCTGGATCTCTATATCTTTCTGGAGAAAATAGAAGCAAATCTATTGCTTGGCACAGCCTTTGTAAATATAATTTTGCTCATTTGAAATACTACCAAAACACATTATGTCCGAGGGAAAAAAGTAGCGAAATCAGTCATCTATTATCCACTCCACAGAAACTAGAAATATATGTGTTTCTAATTTTCAACCGATCCAGTTACAAAGAACAATTCCGCCTTTACATTATTTGCCTGTGTCCTGAGTTATTTAGATATTTAGTTGTAATCTTAAATATTTTTCTTTTAATAAGCTCGTGCTTCGTACTTTTTTGAAATAGTGTACAGTACTCTAAAAATTTCATCACCAATGATGTTGCATGCACTTTGAATAGCAAGAGCTATGATTTGCCCATGGAAAAAAAATATACGTAAGATTACTTATTATTACTTTTTTATTATTAATAATTGTACCACTTTCACAAGAGTATTAATATATATATATATGTATATTTAAACTATTTAAAAAGCAGGATTTAAATCAAGACTTCTATATGATATCATTTTATTGTTAAAAAAAAACTTTTTTCTTTTTAATAATTTAGATAAATCGACATTATTCTTGCCCCGAACAAAAATAACTTTTCTCAAATTTTTACACCATACTTAGTATTTGTATTTTTGAGAATGTATTATATGAAATATTATTGAGTTGAATTAAATGATATTTTGCACTTTTGAGTTTGATACAAATAATTTTTTTATTGTTTTATTTTAATATTTATTTTAATCTTATTTTAATATTTATTTGGAAACAATTGTATGGTGATTGTTATTCGGATATTCGGGATATTGTTTGAATTTCCTAAGTAACACACAATTAAAATCAAATTTTACTTCTTATTAGTTAAATAATTTTTAATAAATATTAATCCATTAATATTCATAATATTTTAAAGTCAGCTGTAGGAGATGAGTGCAAGAGGATATTATTGACCAGAAAATTTTCAACGAAAGATTTTATTTCTTGAGATTTGTACTGCGAAAAAAAAATCTATTCAGAGCACTTCTAAAACAAAGTAATTTTCCTTTTTAAAAATTTAATTGTTTAACAAAAAAAAAAAAAAAAAAAAAACTTTTTAAGTTACATTATTATTTTGTCAATTTTTTGTAAGATAAAGAAATTTTTTTTTTCTAATTTGAAATTAATTTATATGTTATATGTTAAAAAAAAACCTTTTTTAAAATAATTCTTGTAAAATAGATGCCATTCTTGCCATGATTTGGAATATTTTTATACCAAAATTAGTATTTGTATCCTAGAGATTGTATTATATAAAATATTATTGAATTGTAAAAAATAATGTTTTGAACTTTGAGTTTTCAGTCAATGAAATTATTTTAATTCGTTTTATTTTATTTTATTTTATTATTTTTTTTTTACTTGGAAATATTTGTGTAGAGACTGAAATTCAGATATTCGGGATTAAGGTTGAATTAAATAAGTAAATGTAACATATATAGTCATATATAATCAAATTTTAATTCTTATGAATTAAAAAAATTTCAGTAAATATTAATCCATTTCATATTCATAATATTCCATATTTCTTGTGATTTTCACTGTGAAAAAATTTCTATAAGACGCTTTTAATACACAATATTTCCTTTTTTTAAATTTTAATTTTTTACAAAAAAAGAAAAAAAATTGTTATTTTATTAATCGATTTCATAATAGGGAAAAATGTTTTTATATGTATATATATATAGTCTAAATTTAATTTGAAACTAATTTACGTATTATTGAAGAAAAGAAGAAAAAACAAAGACCCCTCTTAAAAAAATAAATAAGTCACGTAAAAAAACTTAATTCCTATTACAGTTTGCAAAATTTTTACATCATAATTAGTACTTGTATACTAGAGATTGTATTATATAAAATATTATTGAATTGTATAAAAATTTTTGACTTTTGTGTTTTGAGCCAATGAAATTGTTTTAATTCGTTTTATTTTTATTTTTTATTTCGAAATAATTTTATGGATGCTTTTATTCAGATATTCGAGATAAAGTTTGAATTATATAAGTAAATGTAATATAGTTAAAAGCAAATTTTACTTCTTATTAGTTAAATAATGTTCAATAAATATTAATCCATTCCATATTAATAGTATTTCATATTTCTTGAGATTTGTACTGTACTTTTTAGGGCATCACAGATACATTTATTTAATATGAAATTCTTCTTCACATATACTAACTGATGTAATACGGTTGAAGGGAATTAACACGGTGCTTAAATTTCGCAAATGTTTTTACAGTGATGCCGCTTGACTTGAAAAATCCTGGGTCCCTGGGACTCAGAACTTCTAAAATTTTGGATTCCTTTTTTTTCCCTTTTTTACAAAAGCGGGTCCCCACTACTAATAAGTCATGTTTTTCGATGCAAAACTTGTTCACTTGCAAAAGAAAAATGAAATGTAATAATTATTTTAATAATAATAAATAATTAATTAAAACCAATATTAAGTTTTTAAAATTATTAAGAGAAATTTTCTTTATTTTTTAAAAAATAAATGTGCAAAATGTATATTTAATTATAAAATAATGCTTATTTGTGTGTAGACGATAACAAGAGTCACTATTGTTAGCATTTCTTTTGAAAAGGGGCAAGACAAATTTATTGAAGAAAACATTTTTTCTAGTGAGAAAAAAAAAAGAAAAACTTGAGTAAAGAAGGGGTATTTTTCATTTAATGAATGGGTGCTTTCAGGAGTTAAATTTGCTCAGAAACACTTGGAGCAGTGAAAAACGGATTATGAACCAGGAAAATCCGTTTTTGAAGCAGCAAAAAAAAACAATTTTGAAGCAAGAAAATTAGTTTTTGGAACAGGAAAATTCACTTCCGGCATTAACTTCCTTTTTTTCCATGCTCTTATGACGAAATTTGTGTTTTTTCACGATCTTTTGACGAAAGTTACTGTTTTTTCGAGATTTTTTGACGAAATTTGCATTTTTTCGTGAATTTTTTGACAAAATTTCCGTTTTATCGCGATTTTTAGACGAAATTTGTCATTTCTTCGGATTCTTTAGAGGAAATCTGCGGTCTTTTCGCTAATTATTTGACAATTTGCCGTTTTTTCGCGTATTTTTGACAAAATTTGACGTTTTTCGCGATTTTTTTTTATAAAATTTGACGTTTAATCATGATTTTTTGCCAAAAATTGGCGCTTTACGTGAAGTCTTTGACAAAACTTGCCTTTTTTCGCGATTTTAGATAAAATTTGTCGTTTTTTCACGATCTTTTGAGGAAATCTGCCGTTTTTTCGAGATTTTGTGACGAAATTAGAGATTTTTTCGCGAATCTTTTGACGAAATTTGCCAGAAAATAATCGTTATTTCGCGATTTTTTAAACGAAAGTCGCCTTTTTTGCGACCTTTTGACAAAATTAGGACGTGTAAGAGTTATTTTTCTGCGTCCCGTCGCCGATTTTTTGCGTATTTTATGCGCTATAGCGCGTCCGCGGCATCCCTGTCGAAAATAGAGGCATATATTTTTTAAAAATTGCGATGGAAACAAACCCTCTAAATTTGCTTGTCTTATATCAAGTTTTTTTTTAAAAGTGCAATGTTTTGCGGAGAACTATTTTCGTGTATATTACATTTCTATAATTATATAATATTCTTTTGGCTGACATATATACTTAAGGTATAAAGTTTTTACAACAATGTACTCGTATATTATGTAATGTAGCATGTGTGAGTGTGCATATATATACAGTCGAGTCTCTCCATACATCGAATTTCTCTATATAACGAATTTTTAGTAGGAACGGTCCCCTTTTCGCAATATTACATTAAAAACAGTCTCTATATAACGAAATATCTATCTCCATATAACGAATTTTTTTCATAAATTGGTCTTAATTTATTCAGTTTTAAAAAAACTTCGAAATCATATAGAATCAATTTTCCATCACTTATTTTTGATTTATCGTTCAATGCTGAGTTTTTTTTTAAATATAAATATTACTTCTCTCCTTGTTCTTTAAATCCAACGAGTTCATCCCACCTCCCACACACCTTTCAACATCCTTCTCAAAACAGAGTCAATAGGATTGTTACACATATAAGAGAGGAATCAGTGAGAGGCACATAAGAGAGGCCTTCAAATGGAGGAAAATGTTAACTATAATTTTTCATTCCTTGCTAAAATTGGAGAATTTTTTAAGAGCGTAACAATTTTAAAATCAAAACAACAAAAGATTACATATTTCTTCCTCTGAAATTAATGCAAGTCTTCCTTATTTGATTTTCATTAAGCTTTCAAATAAATGTCTGTTCTCTTTTTTGAAACTGCTTAAATAATTAAGAAATAAAATGTTAGGTTAATATATACTTTTAAACATTTCAAGTTCTTAATTAAAAAGATCAAAAATAGTATTTGTTCAAAATTTACACATTAAATACGATTTTTAACATCATTCTCTATACATCGAATTTCTCTATATAACGAATTTTTTATTGGAACGATGGATTTCGTTACATAGAGACTCGACTGTATATATATATATATATAAGGATTTACGCCCTTTTGTAAGGCAATCGGCGCCCTTGTTACCCATTTTGCCACCGCCCTCTCTGTTATGCCAGTACGACCCTGGTTGTAAGATGGTGTGAGGGCTGAGGAAACTTGGATTTCTTTACTTAATTTAGAAAACAATCTCCACACTGTCTTTATTCAAACTACACTTTCTTATTCATAAATTATCACTATACGATTTTCTGACTACAAACCATCTCTAACAGAAAGATAATAAATTATAATTTGAGCCGACCATGTTTCTTGTAAATTGAGCGTACAGTGATTTCTGGTCTTTTTCTAAAACTACAGAACTATTAGAAAGAATGAACGCACCAAATATACAGTTTGTTCTCCATGCAATTTTCTTTTGTGATCATAAAAATATTTAATTTCCATTTTATACTTCAAAGTACAAAATAAAGCTATTCTCACAAATATTTGTGCATTTTAAATGTCACACAAAAATATGCGTTTTACATGTTACGCAGACAAGTGTGTAAGAACAGAATATTATTCACAAATCCGTGTAATTTGCACAGTGCACAAAAATATGTGTATTTTAAATATTACACAGCATTATGTGGATTTCCCTAATACACAAAATTATGTGCAAAAATGGAATACTACACAGATATATGTGTAAAAATGTTACACAAAAATATATGTATTTCTATGCAATTTACACATTAAAGTATGTATTTTAAGAGTCATGAGTTAACTTTTACACTATTAGAGTTATTATTAAATTACACATTAAAATGAGTATTTTGAAATTTGCACATTAGACGTATATTTTGGGTAATTTACACACATAGACAAATCGTTTTTGCATCATCGATTTACCGGTTTTTGTGTGTAAATTTATTCACTTTTGAGTGTAGCCTTTGATACATTTTAAAAAGAAAAAAAAAATACTTTGAATTATTTTTTAAGAGATTAATCCTAAAACTTATTCGATTAATGAAACTTTAAATTTTGTATTTTCCTCAGTGGATTAAAATAAATAAATAAATAAAATTTTCTTTTTTTCTAAAAAATTATATATTTTTTTAATCTAAGGGAGCTTTTATTTTTCTAAAACTGCCATAGATTTTTAGAAGTAATTCTTTCTCGGCTTTTCTAGGAGCTAATTATAATTGGCTGGAATGAATTACAGCTAACATTTGACAATTACCTAGTAATTTATTAGGAAGGGACCGAACTGAATAGATAGATGCACCCGTTCAAATAATAGTCCAAGAGCCGTCAACACAAAAACCTAATATATCGAGCACAAGGCAAAAATCTTTGTTTTGTTATGTTTCCTTTATTTTTCCTTTATTTATTTTTATTTTATTTATTTGATGAAATATATATATATTTTTTGTTATTATTATTACCTGTATAGTTGATACATTAAATATACTCAAAATTATGCTAAGTTAACTGAATCCCCGAACTCTCAGAATTACCAATAATCTAAAAGGAAGTCTCATTCTTGTTAACAAATTTCATTTCCAATGCGTTGTTTTATCTATGATGCTCCAATGACCATTTCTGGAAATAAGTAAATATTAGACATTTTAATCCATGAATAAGTAGGTTCACTTATTTTAATTTTGATATTAATTAACAAGAATAATAAACCAGAATTCCATAATTAAGGAAACTAATACTTAGATTTACCTAAATATAATTTTTATTTACAAAATTAACATATTAATTAACATAACAATTAAAATTTATTTACTTAGATTTAATAACCAAAATTACTCATCTTACAAGTGGATACGGTTTATAGAAACTCGTGCAGTGAATTGTATAAGTTTAAACTATACACTGCAAATTATTATAGGGATTCCCAAACATAATAAACACTTACCCCTGTCGAGCAAGGATTTTCAATAAAAACATTTAGTTGTTAGTTTAGGTCTCTAAAATAAGTTCCAATTTAAGATAACGGCCACTTCATCCAACACGTCCTATAACATCCAACACGTCCTTTATAGGACGTGTTGCTTCATCTCTCTAGAACAGCGTGTATCCTTCTCCGGAAGCTGTAGCACCCGACGTCAAACACCAGGGTTGGATCACCGCATACGGTCCATTTCTGTCAATCGGACGTCCCGAAACTTTCGTGCCGATGAAAAGCATCAGGGGTTGATCACAGGCTATACAGGGTGAGTCATAATTATAGAAACAATAGGCTATCTCCTTAAATATTGCCGTTAGACCCATACTTCCATTTGCAAAAATTTATTAAAGAAGGTAAACTTTTTGATAAGATAGGTTGCAACTCCATATAGGGTATCTTTGAGAAAGTACGAAAATTAACTTTTAGGACAAAATTCCAAACAGGAAAACTTTCCTTATCCAATCCTGAATAATACACAAAAAGTTGCATCTTCATATCTTCAAAACTCGAAGAGTTATAGCCGCTTCAATAATTCATCAGGTTTTAAGGGATTAGACACAAATTGAAATGTGCGCAATTCAAAAGACAATGTTACTTTAACAGTTCTGGGAAACGTGTAAAAAATCTATCTTTTGAAGTGAATTTTGATTTTTTTTTTCTTTTTTTGTGATGGTTAGCCATATAATTTGCTTAGAACATCACATCTTAAAATTTATCATAAAATTTCTAAAAAATTCATATGATTAGTACTGATTTAAATGGGATAGTTAAAAATCGTTATAACTCAAAACATTATTTATCAGATTTCTATTTCTTTCCATTTAACTAAAGATGAAAATCTGATTTTAGTTTTTTTCTGGGTTTTTGTTTTTCAATATTAATTTTAGAAGTATTAAAAATATTTATTGAAAAAATTATGTAACTTAAAAAAAATTCTTATTTTCAAAAGTGAATAATTTTTCAATTTTTCCCGAAACAAAACTAATGTAAAATAATTAAAAATGACATGTTTCAAGTTTGTACTTTTTTCCTTTAACAATTCTTAACTTTTAATAAGGTCTGCACTGGACGAATTTTTCAATCCCGGTCTCGAACAATCCGTATTAAAACCATTGTCTCTGACTGACCTAATACGTGCATGAAATAAGCAAAATTTGGTTCAATCAAAATTTTTACGAAAACCACATAGATTTTAAAATCACTTTTATTTTACAAAAATAAAATAAAATAAAATAAAATAAATAAATAAAATAAAAAAATAAAAAAAAATAAAAACGTTAAAATTTATATATTTTTTAAGAATTACGTACTTTTTCTTTCGTATGTGATTCCTTCTTAAAAGGTTTTACTGTATAACATTTTTCAAAGTCTCCAATGCACGGGATATGGATTTGAGATATTAAAATACAGTCGAGTCTCTATATAACGAAATCCATTGTTCCAGTTAAAAATTCGTTATATAGAGAAATTCGATGTATAGAGAATGATGTTAAAAATCGTAATTAATGTGTAAATTTTGAACAAATATTATTTTTGATCTTTTTAATTAGGAATTTGAAATGTTTAAAAGTAAATATTAACCTAACATTTTATTTCTTAACTAGCTGTCCTGCCCGGCGTTGCCCGGGTTCGACAAAAAACAGCAAGAATTGTGAAAAAACTTTAAAAATCATAATAAAAACCTTGAAAGATTTACAAAATGCTGCACGAATTTCGTCTAAACTTCGTTGAAAAGAGACGGGCTTGAAAATTGAAACTGGATTATTTCTACTAACGTGGAAAAATCTTACAAAATCGCAAAAAACATTAAAAATCAGATAAAAATATAAAACAAAATTCAAAAATTGTGTTTCAAAATTCGAATAAACTTTGAAGAAAAGGGATCAGAATTTACTACATTCGGCCAAAAATTGAACGTCTAGAAAATCGAAGAGTGTCGCGAAGAAACGTAAACATCGCTTTAAAAATGGCAAAATTTTCAAAAATCTTGAAACTCAAAATTTACTCTACTTGGATAAATGTTTTGAATCTGAATAATTTGGTAATATAAAAAGCATTAAAATGCGAAAAAAAAAAACCGCTAAAAAATCGCAATTAAATTCTTTAATCGCACAAGAGAAAATTTATCATATTACCAAAGAAATTTAAAACCGAATTCTTTTTCCGTATCTGAAAAAATCGCCGTGAACTCAAACAAACAAAAAAAGCATACTGCATTAAAAATGGCTGTAGATCAAAATAGGAGAGCAAAACAATTACCGTAAAGGATAAAAGTTTGAAACCAAACTCTTAATAGTCTAGAAGTTTAAAATCGAATTTGTTTGAAAAATGTAAAAAAATATAATAATAAAAAAAATAAATAAATGACTGAGAAAGCCCAAAAATTGCATTGAAAATTCTAATAAAAGTCGTAAAACATTAAAAAAATCCCTAGGGTAAAAATTCACTGTATAATATAAAATATTGTAATCAAGAAATAAAACCATATTGAACAAAAAGTTTGAAATCGAAATCAATTTCCGGATGTAAAAAAATCGCCACGGAACCTAAAGAATAACTAAAAATCACATAGAAAATTGCATTAAAAAATAGCTAAATATTTGGAAGTCAATGCTTAAAAAATTAATATTAAGGCAGGGCCGGGGGGGGGGGGGTTATGATCGGAAATCATTTATAAATAACAAAATGTAGACATGGAACGCCAAAATCATATTAAGAGATAAAACATTGCATTCAAAACATAACTACATAAAACAAAATGTTTGAAATCAAAATTGGTTTCTGAATGGCAGAAAATCGCCAAAGAACTTAAAAAATGGCTAAAAATCGTATTGAAAACTATATTAAAAATCGCTGAATATTTAAAAGTCATGGCTGTAAAAAATTAATATTCAGTCGAAAATATTGTAATCGGAAATCGTTCATGAATAAGGAAAAGTCAACACGGAACACCTAAAATCCCCAAAACTAATTAAAAATTACATTGAATATCGTATTAGAAATTGGCAAAATTCAAAAAGCGTGGAAAACAAATTGTACTATTTATGCTAAAAGTTAGAAACCGAAATTCTTTTACCGATGTCAACAACTGTCGCAGAACTTGAAAAATCACTATAAAACAGATTAAAAATCAGTAAAATTAAAAAATCCGGACAAAATTTACCATAAGGGGGCAAAACATTGAAATCAGAACTCTTTCATTAGTTAAAAAATATCGACACAAAACTTTAAAAAAATCGCTTAACGTTTTATGAAAATACGCTAAAAATCTGAATCATTGATTACATCAAGCTACAAATCATTAATACATTAAGTTACAAATTATTCAGAAATTTCTTTTCCAATTTTGAAAAAATTGCCGTGGACTCGAAAACATCTAAAAATTGTATTTAAAAATGCATTACAAATCGTTTCAAATTTTAAAATAGCAGGGGACAACATTTACATTAATAAAGTAAAGTAGTGTAATCTGAATTCTTTCTTAAATACAAAAAAAAAATGAAAAAAATTGGCGCAAAGCGTGAGAAATAATGAAAAGATTGCCAAAAATTGCATTGAAATATCACTAAATTTCAAAATTCGTAAATGAAGGGTAAACGTTTAAAATTAATTTCCTTTTCCAAATTTCAAAAAATTGCCGTGCGATTCAAAAAACCAATACAAAACCATTGAAAAATTCATTAAAAATAGCTAGATGTAAATACATCCCGTGAATAAAAAATTATTCTAGTCATGTAAAACATAGCAATCATTCCTTTTTACATGAATTACAAAAAAATCGACGCAGAACACAAAATATATCAAAAATCACATTGAAAATCGACAAAATTAAAAAAAGGTAAATGGTGAAATTTACTATATTAGGCTAAAAGTTTGAAACCAAAATAATTTGTTTATTGTTAAAACACCGCTGTGGGGAGGGGGGGGGGGTCGAAAAAAATGGTACTAAATCGAATTAAAAAGTTCATTAAAAAATGCATTGAAAAATGCACTAAATATCGCAAGTTATTTTTAAAATCGCAGTAATCAGAATTTCATCAAACGGATAAAACATTCTAATCGGAAATCTGTACTATTTGATTATCCGGTTGACCAAGAAACTATCTAGGTCAAACCATAAGATTAAATGACAATAATGGTGGATCGTAAATTCCATATTCACTTGACATTAAACATGTTACATATGTTTGTTACGTCATCAAGTGGTTTTTACTTCTTATTTTTATATCTATTTTTATTAATGTTTTTCTAAATTATCTCTCTTTCATTATTTAACATAAAAATTACATTAATTTGCATAATTTGACTTGTTTCACGATTAATGTAATTTGGCGAAATTGGTCGACAGGATAATCAAGTAGTAAATTAAAATCCTTTATAGATAATAAAAAATTGACACGGAACACGATCTTGAAAAATCGCGTTAAAAATCTCTAAAATTATATTAGATTAAAAGTTTGAAATCAATTTTTACTTCCGAATATCAAAAAATCAGCATAAAACTTGAAAAATCTCTAAAAATTGCATTAAAAAGTGCATTAAAAATCACTATTATTAAAAAATCACAGGGGTCAAAATTTACTCTAATAGGGTAAAACGTTGTAATTGGAAATATCTCATGAATGACAAAAATTCGACATCAAACGCAAAAAATCTCGAAAAATCGCATTAAAAATCACTGAAATTCATAAATCTTAGCAGCTAAAATTTAATGCATTAGCCTGAAAGTTTTAAGCAAAATTCCTTTTACTAATGTCGAATAATAGCGGCAAAATTCGAAAAAAACATTAAAAATTACATTAAATAATTCACTAAAAATCCAAACATCGTTGCGCGAAATCCAAATAAATTATATTGAAAAGAGAACAAAATTCACTAAATAAGGTCGAAAGAATGAAACCGTTTTCTTTTTGTGTGGAAAAATCGCCTCGAAACCCACTAAAAATCGCATATGAATTAAATTAAAAAAACTTAAAAATCGGCCTTCAAGGTGTAAAACTTCATACATAACTTCGTGCAGCGCTCTCTCTAGAGCACCGTCAGTACTTTAAAAATCTTAACATGCGTTATAAACTACCTTAAAATGCAAAACAGATCTCCATGTTACATTTCCTAATTTTGTTCGCGCCCCTCCTCTCACGCACCCTGATATGTGTCACACCATTCTTTTTTTAAAATTTGTTATCATGTAATATAAACCATTTTAAATTTAAAAACAAAGCACATTGTTATTTCCAAATTTTAACAAAATCGCGTTCTGTTAGTTCAATTTTCCACCACCAGGTAGCGCACTCTATTCTTCAAAAACTTTATCAAAACGATACTCTGTTAAACAACCTATCAGGTGATATATGACTCGAGGGGGTAGCGGTCTTAAGCAAGAATTTAAGATATTTTATGAAATTGCTATTCGAAAATAGTGGTACCTAAATTTTTGACATTTTAGGTAGATTTTGCAAAAAAAAAAAAAAAAAAAAAAAAAAAAAAAAAATACTACTTATTGCATTTTCAACAGTTCAAGTTTTTGATAGAACAACTATGAAAAAATAGATGCTAAACGCAAAAAATCTTGAAAAAGCGTTAAAAACGCATTGAATATCGCATTAAAAATCGTTAAAATCTAAAATTCATAACAAACACAAAATTTAGGGAATTAGGCTAAAAGTTTGAAACGATTTTCTTTTTATCAATCACAAAAATAGCCGCAAAAGGAGAAAAAACACTAAAAATCGCATTAAAAAATTCGTTAAAAATTCAAAAATCGCTGTACAAATTCCGAATAAACTTTGTTGAAAAGAGAAAAAAAATTGCTATATTGGGTTAAAAGAATGAAACCGTATTCCTTCACTAATGGGATAAAACTGCAAAAAGAACGCTAAAAATCGCCTAAAAAATTATTTAAAAAAATCTAATTAAAAAGTCAAAAATCGGGTTTCAATGTGCAAAACTACATGTATAGAAGTACCTTCCCTCCAAATTTTGTAACTCTACGTGCGGCAGTCTCTTCAGAACAGCGCTGACAAACATAGTTGTCTCTTTATTATTATAGAAGATTATTTAAGCAGTTTCAAAAAAGAGAACAGACATTTATTTGAAAGCTTAATGAAAATTAAATGAGGAAGACTTGCATTAATTTCAGACGAAGAAATCTGTAATTTTTTGTTGTTTTGATTTTAAAGTTGTTACGCTCTCAAAAAAAAAAAAATAAAATAAAAGGCTCAAATTTTAACAAGGAATGAAAAAATGTAGTTAACATTTTCTTCAATTTGAAGGCCTCTCTTATATGTGTACAATCCAATTGACTCTGTTTTGAGAAGGATGTTGAAAAATGTGTAGGAAGTGGGATGAACTCGTTGGATTTAAAGAACTAGAAGAGAAGTAATATTAAAAAAAAAAAAAAAAAAAAAAAAAAAAAAAAAACTCAGCAGTGAACGATAAATCAAAAATAAATGATGGAAAATTGATTCCATATCATTTCGAAGCTTTTTTAAAACTGAATAAATTAAGACCAATTTATGAAAAAAATTCGTTATATGGAGATAGATATTTCGCTATATAGAGACTGTTTTTAATGTAATATTGCGAAAAGGGGACCGTTCCTACAAAAAATTCGTTATATAGAGAAATTCGATGTATGGAGTTTCGATATAGATAGACTCGACTGTATATGAGAAACATTTAGATATAAACAGAGATTCATTGATAAAATAAATATATCACAGTCTTAGGCGCATCTTTAATAATAAAAGTATAAATATAAAAAAACGAAAAGCTATACTAAGTATTTTTGGTCAGAACTCTTCCCCGGGAAACAATTTTTAACTACACTGAAGTAAAAAAATATGTAGAAATTCAAGGCTAAGCCGAGCTATGATTTAAACTTATTTCCAGGCTGGCCCGGATTATGATTTTAACATTTTCACATGACGGGCAGCGATCCATGCAGACTTCCAGAGCTAACTATAAACATATTTTGAAAACAAATTTTGATTTAAATCAATACGCTACTTTATTATGTCCAAATAAGAGGCACGGTCTTGAATCGACATTTAATAAAGACAACTTGGGACCTCATTTGAGACCCTCATTTCCTTTGAAAATCAGTCAACAATTCATCGTTTACAGGCATGGTAAAGTGGTGTAAGTCACGAATTTCGGAGAATTTTGGATTTTAATATCTCTGTCAGATTTTCAGATACGGAGATGAAATTTTTTTTGTTCAATTTAGGAATGGATAAGGAATAATTTTCTAATTGGGAATTTTGCTCTACAAGGGCCGTATAAAAATTTTATTTTCCTATTTCTTCAAACAGACCCCCCATGGAGTTGCAACTTATCGTATCAGAAATTTCCCCTTTTTTATGAATTTTTGCAAATGAAAGTATGGGTCTAGAGGCAATATTTAAGGAGATAGCCTATTGTTTCGATATTTATGACTCACCCTGTATATATATATGTATATATATGTATGTATATATATATATATATATATATATATATATATATATATATATATAAATATATTTCAAATCAAATACAGTTTTTTTTTTTTTTTTTTTTTTTTTTTTTTTTTTTTAATAGCGGTTATATTGTTTTAAAATGTGTGGAATATTTCTAAAATTTGCAACAGTATAAAAAATACGAAATTAAAATACAATATTTTAACACTCCTAACCTTGTTGCAAAGTGTTATGGTGTATGACTGCTGTTTGTCATTTCGATAGCTAGTAAATAAACTTAGCCTGACATATTTTTTTTTAGAAATTATTATGATTTACTATATAGATTCTTTAATGAAAATAAAGTATGTGGCACATGTAATTTGCTTAGAGGTATACATTAAACTAATCCGTTAAATTATTCCATATGGAAAGGAAATCCTTTATGTTGTATTTTAATGATGTTGTAATGATGCATTTTAATGATGAACACTACTTCAGAAATACTGTAATTAAAACACTTTAGTGCAATATTCTTAACATAAATTCCTCACTGTGTGACTTCCATAGTTTATTTACGGGGCTACACAAAGAAATTCCATTGCATTACTCTCAATGTACAGTAAGTGTTTGAAAAGTGTTATTTGATATAGATATACGTTATTGAGGAGGGAACCTATAAGGAAGCAAGGTCTGTCGCCATCAGTTTTCAATAATTACTTTTGAAATGAACTGGTTTGATAGTAAATCAGAACATTTTTAGAATGCTTTCCGCGCGTATTTTCATTCTTTTTAAATTTTGATTTTTAAAAGAAATATGCTTAATGATAATTTATTATTAAAATGTAACTACCATTTTAAAAATATGCATTAAAGTATTTAATTGCTATAAAGGACGTTAAATACTAATAAAAACATTAAAAGATCTTAATAATTTTACATGTTTCGATTGAATTTACTCAATCATCAACAGAAAAAAAAAAAAGAAAAAAAAAGAAGATACAAATAAACACAAAGATGGAAAATGAAAGGAAAAGGTCATTTTCCATCTTTGTGTTTATTTGTATTTTCTTTTTTTTTTTTTTTTTCTGATGATGATTGAGTAAATTCAATCGAAACATGTAAAATTATTAAGATCTTTTAATGTTTTTATTAGTATTTAACGTCTTTTATAGCAATTAAATACTTTAATGCATATTTTTGAAATGTTTTTAATGGACGTATATGAAAACTTCTATTTATAATTAATGTAACTACCATGCCAAACTTAATGAATCTAGACACATTAAAAACACAAAATTTGCATTTTTAGAACGGTTTTTGTTCCTGCATCTCTTTTGGATTAGTGGCAACCGACAAAAAATGCAGTCTGTTTTGGAGCAAGTGTTGTCATCATCATTTGCAAACTATTATTTTTGAAATCGGTTCAGTACTTCCTGAGGTTACATAAAAATTGCAATTTAAACGTTTTTTAAAATGATTATGGCACATTTTTCCTTCTTTTAAATTTCGATTTTTAAAAGAAAAGTTCTTAGAAATCATTTATATCTTATAAGCACTAACATGCCAAATTTCATGTTTCTGAGCCCTTCCGTAACAAATAACCGCAATTTAGAACATTTTTTTTCCTTTTGCAATACTCAGGTGGTAGAAACACGGACATAAAATAGAGCCTATGTTAGAGCAAGAGTTGTCACCATCAATTTCAAGCCGTTACTTTCTAAATCGGTTTGATACTTCCTGAGTTTACGTAGAAATCACCATTTACAACATTTTTTAGAACGCTTTTCACGCACTTTGACTCCTTTCAAATTTCGAATTTAAAAAAAAAAATGTTCTTAGAGATCATTTATATCTAATCAGCAATACCATGCAAAATTTTATGTTTCTAAAACCTTCAGTTACGTAAAAATCACATTTTTATAATGTTTTTTACTGCTGCACCCCCTTCGGGGCTGTGGCATCATCATGGAATATGGTCTATGTTGGAACAAACCAATTTTATCATTACTTCAAAATATTTAGGCAAAAATGTTTCGTACTTAAGAAAAACAAAATAAGGAAAAATTTGATCCTCGATCAGAACATATTTTTGTAGGTTATTCTAATGAATCAAAAATATATAGGTTGTGGAACAAAAAATCCAGAAAAAAATGTTATAAACCGAGATGTTCGATTTATTAACGAAATTGAAAATAACCCTTTCTGTAACAACGAAATAAAATTAATTTTTATTTTCTCTCAAATTAATGAAAATATGAACACAATTACACAAGAGTAAACTAGTCAGATGTGGCAATCCCAAAATTTTCCTCTATCTCATGCATCTTAATATACTTTAAAAGTCGCTAGCACCGTGCCAAAATTAAATGGAAATCTATGCACATCGTGAGGATTTTAAAGCTATGTAATTCCGCACTTTAGGTCTTGAAGTAGGATTATTGCGGATATCAGGAAAAATGCAACATAAAAGAGCCACGTTTTGAGCCATTTATACCAAAACATAAACAGCAATAATATAATCTATAATCTATCTATACCTGAATCTGAAGTTTGGTGAAAAAATTCGTGCATTAGTTCTTGAGATAGAGCTAATGCTGGAATCGGGAAATTCCGTATAGCAGCGCCACTTGTTAGGCGATGAACACCAAAACATAAGCATACCATACTTACTACGTTCACATTTACTAGTTCTTATTTACTAAATCTGAAGTTTGATAAAAATTCGTCCATCAATTCTTAAAATAGAACTACTGCGTGATCATGAAAAATGCAGCATAGCAGCGCCACCTGTCGAACGATTTACACCAAAATGTAAACAACCTCAATTCATGTCAAGGATAGCGGAATCTGAAGTTTGGTGAAAATCTGTGCAGTAGTTCTTACGGCTGTTGCGGTAATCGTGAAAAGGCAGGATAGCAGCGCCACCTGTTGAGCGATTTACACCAAAATGTAAACAGCATCCATTCATGTCACATAGAATTTGAAGTTTGGTGAAAATCCGTGCAGTAGTTATTCAGATAGAGCTATTGTGAAAATCGTGAAAAAGACATGATAGCAACGCTACCTTTTATACCAAAAACATCAATTTATTTCAGGGACTATCTGGATATACTTTTTTATTAAATTCCGTGCTTTTGTTCATGAGATAAAGCGTCCACATTATTTATGTTACAGACATTTTGTAAAAACATGTTTTTTGTAATCTCTGACCCCTAAAATGTGTAAATCTGTTTGAAACCGGAATTCAAAAATTTTCACGAATCCAAGACTTTTTTCTTGTAAATATAAAAGAAAGTAAAAATATTTTCGGTCATAAAAAAAGAACTGTGGCAACAGTGACGGAGAAATTGAATCTCAATCTGATGAAATAGCCGATCCCCCTCCCCTCTCCTTACTTTCAGAGCTCGCAGAAGACCGAGAAACTAAGAACAGGTAAAAAAAAGCAGACATATCGAAAAAAGAAAAATCTCAAGCTGTGGTGAATAATTCTTTTGAGTCTTGTCCTGAATTTTTTGAGACTTTAATGGTCCATTTTAAAATGAATGGATAGACGCGATAAATTTAGAATTTAATCCATTAATATAAGAAAATGCAGGACAAATAGTAGATAGGCCAAAATATAAGAAAGTTATAGGATCGAAGACGGTTATAAAAACAAAACCGAAACCAGATGTGTCAATCGAGAAGTTTAAGGCCAGGCTGGTGGCGATACACAAAAACCTGTTACAGATTTTGAAGAATTTTTTTCTTCTGTAGCTAGATTAAGTTCAATCAGAACTGCGATCTCATACGGCATCCACAATTATACTGCATACCAATTAGATTTTATTATGGCTTATGTAAATGATGATTTAACTGAAGAAACATACATGGAATAACCCGAAGGTTTCAAAAATGAGTCTAAAGCTGACAAAGTTAATTTATTAAAAAAATCTCATTATGGTTTAAAACAATCAAGTCGCCTATGGTTCAAAAAATTACACGAAAAGCTGAAACAAAGGAAGTTTGAATCACTGAATGCGGATAAATGTGTATATTTTTCTAAATCTCAAATTGAAGCTATTATCATTGTTTATGTTGATGATCTTATAATACTTACAAAGTGCACAGAAGATTATCAGTACACTCTAAAAGTGGAAAGAGTGAAAAACTCACTTTTAGGGAGAGTGAGAGCCATTTTCACTCTTTTTGGAGTGACTTTTGTAAAATACACTCCTAAAGAAGTGGAAATTTCCACTCTATACAAAGGAGTGAATAATCTCACTCTATAATCGAGAGTGAGAAAGTCACTCAACTGATGAGAGTGACTGCTCTCACTCCGCTAATAAGAGTGAAAGCCCGGCATTATAAACTTAAGAAAAATTCCGTTGAAATTTGAATCAATATATGAAGTAAAATATAATAAAAAACACCAAAATATGTCAATTTTTAATTTTCAAATACTCCATTTCATAATATAACCTGGAAAATTACGATTATTTGGTATTAAAACGCACTCTTTTTAAGAGTCAGCAATTACTCTTCGAAAGAGTGAATACTCACTCCGTAGGCAAGAGTGACTCATCAGCCAGTCAGAAATGTCTTCTCACTTCCTTTACTGATAAGAAAAATGTTTCCGCCATTTTGGAATGAATCTTTCGTTTCCTCGGTCACATATGCGGACCTCCGTTAATTTCATTTTTATTAATAATATTCAAACGTATTATAAATTTCGATCTTTGAATAATATACTTCGATATGTAACATTTCTTTTCTTTCGTCGTACAATATAAACATCAATTAGCTGTTACATGATTTTATTATTCCGATACTGTTTTAAAGCATTCGCTTTTTTTTTTCTTTTTGAAGTTAAATGCCTAATTCCAATAGGAATTTCTTATATGGCACGATTTTTGAGAAATTGTTGAATCTAAGAATGCATTTTATTCCGTTATAAAATGTCCATTGGTTATAAACTTTTTTTTTTTTTTGGTTCGTGACACATGTAATTCTAGACATGTAAAAATAAAACATGATATTTAAGCATTGAAACAAAGTGATTTTTATTCCTGATGTGATAAAACTGCTGTAGTAATTTTAAAAGTTCATAGTATGCCTTATATAAAATGAAATATTTTTAAAGAGATAAATAACTGCTTTTTATATTAAATTATATATTTATGTTTTTATATTTATTCATAAAATGCAATAGGGTAGATATGCCATTAATAAACACCCCTGAATGTTTTCGGTTTATAAAAAATAACCAATAAAAATGTAGCTTTTATTATTTTTTTCGTAACTCCCGCCTTACATATTTTATAATTTTGCACTATTGTTCATGTTCTTAATTAAATCAATCAGGAAGCGGAAAATAATGTTTTAATTTTAAAGTTTATATATAAATGGTTATTTACCAGTAATGTAGGCATTGCTAAAAATGCAATTTTGGGGAATGTTTATAGTGCATAAAGTAAATTGACTTAAAGAAAAAACTTAAATTATCAAGTATTATTTTTAAATTACACTTATCAAAATGTAATGACACCAAAACTTTTATAAAAAGTTATATTAATGTGACTAATAAAAATTCAATATTTTATACAATTTTTATTATTATAATTTAAAAATGAACCTATGTTTCGCCTATTTTATAATCTGGCAATCAAACCACTCATAAAGCCGAGAATATTATTTAAGAACACAGTCAAAAAGGGGCTTATAGGGGTTAATCGTTCACCATTTAAATAAAAACACTAAAGTTACAGATGCCATTAAAAACATATTTTCTGTCTTAAATATTTGTTTACATTTACTTTTTCAATTTTGGTAGCAGATATTTTTTAGAATAACGTTTTCATTTTTGGTACCGGTTTTGAAAGCGAAGGTAACTTTATAAAAAATATCTGCGACCAAAATCAAAAAAGTAAAAAAAAAAAAAAAAAAAAAAAAAAAAAAAAAAAAAAAAAAAAAAGATGTAGAGATGAACTTCAGCTATCTAATGCAAAAAAATAAATAAATAAAAATAAATAAAATGTCGAAATGCAAACGAGATATTAGAAAAGTCCCTCCCCATAGGATTTTACAAGTTACCTCGTGAGCATCTTCGCCAGCAGGGACAGAAGCCTTAAGGGTGTCCATTACTGGCACATCTACTCTATATATGGGAATAAAAAATTGAAATTAAATGTGACTTTCCATGTCGTTTTATAAATACAGGTTGTATTAATATGTGATTCTCAGCAAAAAAGATTTTAATTACACGTTAAAAAAAAAAAAAAAAAAAAAAAAAAAAAAAAAAAAACAGAAAACTTGCATTACGAAATTATTAAAATAATATGTAAAAATTAATGGGTATCTGAAAAAAAAAATACTGACTGTTTAAGATTTTAAAACTGTTTAATATCTTGCGCTTATGGGCATTTTAAAACTATCATATATTTATGGGGCTTCCAGTGGAAGCAAGTACAAGGGGAAAGATTGGAATAAATAAGTTTATTTCTGTTAATAATCTGATTTAATTCATAGTAACTTTAATTATGTTTTCCCTTAAAAAGTTTAATTAATGTTACATACTATGAATAAAATAAATATTGTCAATAAAGTATTTTATTCCAGTCTTTACCATGCTTGTATCTATTTTCATTGTATGTTCAGAAAGATAAGATTCTTTTAAAATAAACCACTAAAAAACGTACTCCTTTAGCAAGAGTGAATAGTCACTCCTCCGTAACAGTCACTACTCACTTCTACCAGGAGTGAAAAAACGCACTCTTCTAGCAAAAGTGAATAGTCACTCCCCAGAAAGTGTGATTATTGACCCCTATTTAGAGTGAATATTCACTTCCCAGGAGTGAGTATTCACTCTTTCAGAGAGTCAACGACTCCACTTTTGCTCAGAAATAGTCACTCTAAAGAGGTTGGGCATATTTTGAATCTGCGATAGAGTGAGTATTCACTCCTCCGGAGTGAATAGTCACTCCTTTTTATTTTGAGTGTATATAACAGATAAATAAGCAAAATCATTTTAAATGAAAGTTTTAGGTCTTTTACACTATTGTCTAGACATAGAATTTTAGCAAAACGGACACAGTTTTAAAATTACCCAAAAGAAGTACATTGAAAATATTCTGAGCAAATTTAATATGCAACCATCCGAATCAATATCTACAGCTTTTAATAACAACGTGAAGCTTACTAAAAGTATGCGTCCGAAAATTGAAGAGAAAAAATCTGAAATTAATAACATTCACTATCACCAAATAATAGGATCTCTTATGTAATTATCAGTTGCTTCTATTAGACTTAATATAACATATACTGTGAATTTTTTTAAGTCAGTTTAACAACAATCTTGGCAAACATCATTGGATAGCTGCGAAAAGAATTTTGCGATACCTAAAAGGTAATCAAGATCAAGGATTAATCTTTAAGCGTGATACTGAGTTCTTAATTCCATTCGTACATGACAATTTGATATCGGATGTGAATGATAGGGAATCGTACACTGGATACATCTTTAAATACACCAGTGGTGCGATATCCCGGCAGGGGCGTAAACCACTCTGGTCGCGTAGGGGGGTGTAGGCTCATAAATTTCCGACTTTCAAGAAGGAAAATTTCCGAGTACTATATATATATATATATATTTTCATAGATATATATACATTAATATATAATAATTCTCAGGATAATTATGACTTAGTGTATCGAGATAGTCAAAAAATCTTACATTATGCTATTATTAGTCTCATATAACAATATATTTTCCCCATTAATAGACGATCTCCTGATGGAATAATCGTACCACCCGAGAGGGACATGGGTAGTGCATAATATGAATAAGCAGTCGCAGGGCTTTCCAACGATATATCACACGAAAGGTGTCGGCTAAATTTAGAAAAGCGGTGACTTGTGAGGACTAATCGGGTATCCAACGATATATCACACGAGAGATGTAGGCCAAATTTAGGAAATATTTCCCCTCCCAAAGTAGACTCTTCCTCTAACTGTGAATTTTTCATATATCATAAATAATATTTATCGGAGGGCCCTGTAAAAAAATCCGATCTTAAATGATAAAACGCTACAGTTTAAAAAAAGATCGAAAATTGTCCACGGTAGGGAAATTGGAGGGAGTCAGGGGGAGGGGAGAAAGATTTATAATATGAAAGAGTGATCTGAGGGCTCTCTTATGATACGCCACATGGTCCAAAAAGCATGGAATTTTTCCACCCCCACTTTAACCCCCTCGGGAGTGGAAATTTATAAATATTGCTGAAACACTTATTTAATTAATTTTTAATAATTTTATTTTCTGCCGTTTCATGCTATTATTAAAAAAGACTGCTGAGATGTGCCAAATGTCCTAAATTTTTGTCCCCCCCTTTTAACCCCCTCAGGGGGGATTTCGAAAATCGTTGGATTATGTGTTTAATAATATTTTTAGTAGATTTATTTTCTGGAATTTCACGCTCCTACCTTCAATGTTTGCTGAGATATGGTAAGTTGTTCCAAAAATTTTGACCCCGTTCCCCCGCTTGTCCCTCTTAGGGGGGAGGGGGATAATTTCAAAAATTCCATCTTAGTGGACACGTACATCATAAGAAGTATTTTCACTCCAATTTTCATGGTTCTACATTCAATATTTTGGGCCGAACGTTGATTATCCATCAGTCAGGACAAACTATTTTATATATGTATAGATATCTCTACTAGCTGACCCACCCGCCGTTGCCCAGCCACTAGATAAAATATATACTACAGCTCATATTCAAAATATTAGAATAATTACCTTTTTTTTAGAAATTGAAAATATCGTTTGGTAATTTAATGTCTTTTAATGAAAATATGCAAACGATATTTTTATTAAGAACTTATTGTTGATTAAACTTACTTGTTATCTTAAATTTAATATCATTTTTGAAAAGATTAATTGCAAAAAAAATTATTTTGAAAAGTCAAAATATTAGAATATTTATTCAAGTGGTTCAAAATATTAGAATATTTCACATTAATTCTCCTTTAATTATTACCAATTCTTAACTGGTGGCATCATTGATTAAATTCAGACTATTTTATTTAAAATCAGTATTCTTTTTTGCAGTTTGTTTCTTTTTCGTCTTAAAATGGGCCGTGTGAGTGATATTCCTGAATCTACTAAACTTCGTATGGTTGATTTGTATCGGCACGGTAAGAATCAATGTTTTATAGCGAATTATTTACATTGTTCGCAATCGAGCGTTAGTAAAATACTAACACAATATTCAAAAATTGGAAAATTTCAAAATAATCGCCGAAATGGTGGCCGAAAACCAAAAACATCTGCTAGAGATGACAGGAAACTGAAGCGTATAGTTAAGAAAAACCGTTTTAAAAGTGTGCGATTCTTGCACCGAAAATGGAAAGAAGAAGGAGTTGAAGTTTCTACATCGACAACATTAAGACGTCTCCATAAATTTAAATTTGAATCTCGTGTACCGAAAACAAAACCTCTCATGACTGCAAGACAAAAGCGTATAAGATTGAATTGGTGTAAATCAAGACGTTTATGGAGCAATGAAGATTGGAAAAATATATTATTTAGTGATGAAAGTATGTTTTGTGTTTCATATGGTAATCAAGGTATTCGAGTTTGGAGAATGAAGCAAGAAGCATTTGATAAAGAATGCCTTAAACGTTCCGTAAAATTTGCTGCTAGTGTCATGGTTTGGGGTTGTATGAGTGCAGAAGGACCTGGAAAGTTATACATCGTCTACGAAAAGGTTAACTCTCTGATATATCAAGAAATTTTAGAATATTACATGATTCCATCATCAGAAGATTTATTTGAAGATGATTTCATCTTTCAACAAGATTTAGCGTCCCCGCATATCTCGGTGTCAACTAAGAATTGGTTCCGCCAACGCAACATTAAGGTACCTCCTTGGCCACCAAATTCACCAGATCTTAATCCCATCGAAAATTTATGGTGTATAATGAAGAAAAAACTTCAAGAAAATCCTCCTTCAAGTAAAACTGAGTTAGTGGCACGTATAAAGTCTATTTGGGCTAATATTGATAGAAATGTTTGTAAACACCTTGTATATAGTATGCAAGATCGATTGTACGCTGTTATGAAAGCTAAAGGGGATGCTAAAAAATATTAACTACCATTTACTTCATATTCATAAGGTAATATTGTTGCGTAAAATAAAATATTCTAATATTTTGAACCAATCTAAATTTTATTCTAATATTCTGGTGTGTTTAAGGAAGCTGTATACCTAATTTATTGTGCTGTATTTTATATTTTATAAATGTTAAAATCTTATTTAAACATTCCAGATTTAATTTATAAGAAATTTAATTGCATTTACTTAGTATAAAAAATAAATAAATGACAAATAATTTTTTCTTATTACTTTTTCTCAATTATTCTAATATTTTGAATATGAGCTGTAGATATATCATATAAATATATTAGATGCATTATATAGATAAATAACAAATTATTAAAGCAAAGTATGTAAGTTTTCAGGTGCGAATTCATTGTGTTTTCAAATTATACTCAAATTATTCTTAAATAAATAAATAAATAAATAAATAAATAAATAAGGCAATTAAATAGAGCCAACAGTTTTGCTGTTGCCGTATGAAAACATGCACAAAATACAAAACAAAAAAACGAAATGCATAAGTCAAAAGTAAAGCTCTTGTTTCTCTACAACCCCACTTCCCCTACACACACACAGGCACACCAGGGTCAAAAAAAAAAAAAAAAAAAAAAAAAAAAAAAAAAAAGAATGTATCAGTAAAAAATTTTAAATTGCAAAAGAGGTTTAAAGATCGATTTAATCATCAATTAGCTTTAAACAATCAAAAGTTGCGCCATTTTATCTTTTCCCAAGGCCGAAATTATTTTCAAGTTTCAAATGATTAAATTTTGTTTCTTATGTATACACACACTCACACACACATACACACAAAAAAAAAAAATCTATATACAAAATAATAATCAAATTATTGTTATGCAGTGAGACAAAATTATTATATCTGGTACTATAACAAAGTTTTAAAAATCTAGAATATTTTACATATATTGACATTTGAACTTCAAAAAATAAATTAACTTTCTTAGTATTAATGAAATAATATTGATAAAATATAAAAAGATCCATAGTACAGTTTTAACTTCATGCACAATACTAAATACATTGACTTGCGAATTGTAAAATAGTTGGCAGAAAGAAAGCAAATATATTGAAAGAAAAAAATTAGTTAAAAATAATAATACCTTCATGAAATTTAAATAATAACTAGCTTGTCATCTCCAGTTTGAAACAAAACTAGCAAATAGTTCGGGAATTGCGATACTAACTGTTAAAAATAAAGTTAATATATATCGAATAACAGTACATTTTTACAAGTTATTAAATAATTTATCTGTCCCCTCAATAAATAAATAATTAAATAAATCTATTATTAAATATGAAAACAATAATTATTTACACATTTTATACATCTAAAATATTCTGTAATAAAGTAGCTTACTTACTTCAAAAGGTTTTTTTGGAACTCCAGCAATGCAAAACGGTATATGTATATGGGCTGAAATTTTATCAGCATGTTTTTGTTTATTATGTGTGTTCCTGTAAATCATTATCGAAAATGGAATTACGTAACGCAGATTGTACTTTTTGTCTCTTATATTTAGGTGAGGACATAACTGATGCAAAAATATTGAATTATTAACCAAATACCAAAATATTCTCGCATCAACATTTTATAATTGAATGATTTCGTACTATGAGCTTGAATACTAACGGTTTAAACAAAGAGTTAATGCAGGTGCTGCTTGTTTTGTAAGTGATACATAGGACAGGAAGTTCAGCGCCCAGTTGTCTAGGTGCCCAAGCTTTACTTTGAAGAGAAAAAAAATGTTCTATCTTTCTATTTTTTCAAAAGTCAGTTAAAATCTCTAGCTGTTTTTTTTTTTTTTTTTTTTTTTTTTTGCTTAAGGAATATTTTAGAGACAAAAATTTGTCAAAAATACGGGATTTCTTATTATAAGTTTTAATTCTTTCTAACGGCAAACTTTAAAACAGCGTAACAACTTGATGTTACCCCTTATTTTTCGGACTAAACAAAATGTATTAATAAAAATCCTTCTATAGTAAAAAAAAAACTAGCCTTAAAAGGAATGACTCCTGGAATGATGCTGATGTGGAAGATTGCCGGAACTAACGAATCCGGGTTGCCCACTCCTTCCATGAGTCAAATAGACCAATCAGGAAAGGGCTCCGTCTATGCATCGCCGTATGGGTTACCATAAAGAGAGGAAAGGTTACCATCGCCAACAATCGCCAAGTTTGTCGCCAACTTGGCGATATATCGCCAAATTTGGCGACCAAAATTAGTTGTTAAAAGTGACGCCAACTTGGCGATAACTGTAATATTTCGCCAAATTTTTAATTTCTTTACAACACCAGTCGTTTGATACATCATTTGAGAGGTTTGCAACTGCTTATTCATATAATGAATGTCTTGTGTGTTATCCCCCATTCTGCTACCCAGGGGAACACATTTTTAATTTCTTTACAACACCAGTCGTGTTACACAAGATTTGAAAGGTCTGCAACTGCTTATTCATATTATGCATGTCTTGTGTGTCACCCCCACACTCTGCTCTCCCCAGGGGGGGGGGGGGGCACATTTTTAATTTCTTTACAACACCAGTTGTGTGACACATCATTTGAAAGGTCTGCAACTGCTTATTCATATTATGGATGTGTTGTGTGTCATCCCCCACTCTGCCCCCCGGGGGGCACAGTTTTTATTTCTTTACAACACCAATTGTGTGACACATCATTTGAGAGGTCTGAAACTACTTATTCATATTATGGATATCTTGTGTGTAACCCCCTTCCCCCCTCTGCCCTCAGAGGGGGCGCATTTTGTAATTTCTTTACAACACCAATTGTGTGACACATCATTTGAAAGGTCTGCAACTGTTTATTCATTTTATGGATGTCTTGTGTGTCACCCCCACTCTGCCCCCAAAGGGGCACATTTTTAATTTCTTTACAACACCAGTCGTGTGACACATCATTTGAGAGGTCTGCAGCTGCTTATTCATATTATGGATGTCTTTTGTGTAGCCTCCCACTCTTCCCCCCCAGGGGGGCACATTTTTTTTTAATTTCTTTACAACACCAGTCGTGTGACACATCATTTGAAAGGTCTGCAACTGCTTATTCATACCATGGGGTATTGGCGAGCGCAGCAAGCAGGGGTAGCCAATAATTTGGAATCGCGAAGCGAATACGCGGGGGGTTGGCGAGCATAGCGAGCAGGGGGGCGGGCCCCCCCCTAGTATTAAAAAAAATACAATTGATTCAAGAAAAAAAAAAAAAAAAAAAAAAAAAAAAAAAAAAAAAAAAACGAACGTATTATTTCTGAGAGAAATATACTCGTATACTGTAAAATATTCATATTATTTCGAGATAAAAATTCAAAGTATTTGGGTATTTTCAATTTTCATCCTGTATCATATATATTTCTTAAAAACTTTTTTTAAATCAATCTAAAATTACGTAAAAAGGTAAATAAAAACAGTTTCAAATTTTTAATTACATATTTTTTAATAAAATAAAAAGAAAACACAATATTAGTTAGTAGGAAAAAAATAAAACCATAATTATTTTCAATTAAAGGTAAAATTTGTATAGAGTGGAAAACATCCAGATTTCGATATGGAAAAATATTAAATATTTGTATTTCAGTTTTGAATTTTTATCGGATACCATTTAAATTCAGTGATACATAATTCTAACTAAATTTAAAGTTTAGATAAATAAATAGGAGTTTCTTCACTTTAATCAGTATAGCTTAAAATTTCGAGACTAAACTAAAAGCTTTCCTATAGTAAATAAATACAGGTAGATATCGATATTTAGAAGTCAAAAAACACAAAAAAAAAAAAAAAAAAAAAAAAAAAAAAAAAAAAAATCGGAAAGGTTATACTCAAAATACCACAGTTACAAATAACATTAACATTGCTACAATATGTACATAAGTATTTTTTTTTCGTCATATCGAGGTTTCCGAGTACACAATATTTGACAAATCAAAATTTTTCTGAATAGTTTTATCAAAAAAAAAAAAAAAAAAAAAAAATCCTATATATTGATAAGTTATATTAATTAGTAAATTAAACTAATTAATAAATTACCAATTAGTTAAATTAATTAGTTCCGGTTAAGAATAAGTTTATGTTTTCTTCGTTATAAATTGTTTTTTCTTATTAGAAACTACAAGGGGAAATAAATCCGACTAAGAATAAAATTTTATAGGTTTTCTTCGATCTAACTTGTTTTTCTTATTTAATTAAAAACTACAAAAATATTTCTCCAATTTATAAATATTTATAGATTAATACTTTTTTTTCGGCTACACATACTTTTTTCCGATCGAACAAGAATTTTTCCGACTGACTTTTCCGTTTTTCCAATTTATAAATTTTTATGGATTAATACGTAACGTAATATTATTTTTTCCGGCTAAACATGCCTTTTCTGATGGAACGGAAAAATTTCCGAATGACATTTTTGGTTTTTCAATTTACAAGTTTTTATAGGTTAATACCATTTTTTCCGATCGAACAAGAAATTTTCCGACTGATTTTTCCGTTTTTCCAATTTATAAGCTTTTAGAGGTTAATACGTAATACTGTTTTTTCCGACTAAACATGCCTTTTCCGATGGAACGGGAAATTTTCCGAATGATATTTTCGTTTTTCCAATTTAGAAGTTTTTATAGGTTAACATCATTTTTTCCGATTGACTTTTCCGTTTTTCCAATTTATAAATTTTTATAGGTTAATACGTATAATACTGTTTTTTCCGACTAAACATGCTTTTTTTCTGATGGAAACGAAAATTTTTCCGAATGATATTTTAGTTTTTCCAATTTATAAGTTTTTATAAGTTAATGCCATTTTTTCCAATCGAACAAGAGTTTTTCCGACTGATTTTTCCATTTTTCTAATTTTTACTCCGGCCAGGTTTTTATAGGGTAATACATAACACTATTTTTTCCGACTTTCCGATTAAACGGTAAATTTTCCGAATGATATTTCCGTTTTTCCAGTTTATAAGTTTTTATAGGTTAATACTATTTTTTTCCCGACTATAAAGATACTTTTTCCGAGCGATCTGGTAATTTCCCGACTGATTTCTTCTGGGGGGGGGGGTGCTGCACCCCCCCCAAACCCCCCCCCGGGATTTACGCCCCTGTATCCCGGGAATGGAGAAGGCAACGGAAAGTTGCGTTATCTGCAGCCCAAGCTGAGTATATGGCTTAAAAGAAGCTGCTAATGCATGCACGTAGCCGGGGGGGGGGTGCCCTGGGTGCCGGCACCCCCGCCCCCCCCGCTCGCGCAGATCCAAGATTGGTTATTTTAAAAAATCAAAATCTATAAAAGAAAAGAGAAGAAAAATGTAATCAAAGTTAGTTCAATTAGTTAATCAAAAATAACAGTCTATGTTTTGAAATGTGCAGGGCCGTAGCTAAGGGGGCGCTATGAGCGGCTCAGCCCCTCCCCAAAAATATTTTGAAGCCCCCCCCCCATGGAAAAGATTCCAAGGTCACTAAATGAATTTCTGATTCGAAAATTTAAACGAAATTCTGTTAGTTTTGAGACCCGTTCACAGTTTTGCAGAATTGCTAAATTGTATCTAAAATAAGTAATTCAACACTCCCTCATCCTATTTGTACATATGAAGCTAACATGATGTTTAATTTTGCACCCGTTATACACTCAAAATTTTCATCATCGTATACTTTCTTTTGTATCGAATGAAGTTATTATAAGTGAATAAAGTTTGTATAGAATTAAGTTTAATAAGAAACATAGTACCTACAATGTGACGATTAATCACGATTAAAACGATTAATGTTTCTTCTTTTCCCATAAAAACAACGGAACTTTAAGATAACTGTATCAATGTTTTAATTTGAGTTGATTTTAAGGTTCTCGTTAGTCATGGGGATACAATGTGAATATGCATTAATTTATATTCCTGCGTCAGAGATAGAAAAAAATTATGACCCCCCTACAATCCCTTGAGCCCCCCCCCCCCCCGTATGGTTCACTTCTAGCTACGGCCCTGGAAATGTGATAAAAGAAGAGACCTTGATTCCTTCTTTTTTTCTTTTTAAGAAAATTATTTTATTCATCTTTTTTAAAACTAGAATATTTACTAGAATCTGTATTAATCACAGTAAATCAAAAAAGTTGGTTTTATAATCCCAGTTTGATGTCGTTTCTTTATGGAATTTTTTTAACACCTTTCTATTGCATGCATATTTCCATAAAAAAAATTAGACTAAATTCTCGACAAGGATAAAAACTACTATTTATATATTTGCTTTTGTTATCTAAAGTCTAGATAAAAGCGAAAAAAAAAAAAAAAATTGAAAGGAAATACAGATGTGAAACGATAATTCCACCATGTGATTAGCCTGGAGAACGGAGGGGGTGGAAGGTTGTACAAATTACAGATGAGACAGGCTCAGCCCCAGCACGAAAGCCCGAGCCCAAACCCGGGTCCGAAGTGGGCACGGGCTCTATTTTCATTTTAGTGTTCGGGCCCGGGGGGGGGGGGGGCTCGGGCTCATTCTTTCTGAGAATTAAAAAACATTTATGTGTAGAAGAGATTAAAAGAACTACTATTTTCCTTTTAAAATTATTTATTCTTTTTCAAGTCATTTCAGTGTTATTTTGATCAAAACGAAAGAAAAAGAAAAATATTTTTTTTAATGTTTCAATAGTTGATTGTTGCTTCAAAAGAAAATTTGTGATGTATGGAGATTTATGTCTACTGCATTTCCGTAGACGATTAACTGATAAGGCGCCTATCAAAATAGTCATAAATAATAAATTAGCTTCTGGTTGGATTTTCGTTTGAGGCAGAAGATAGTTTTTAATTCGATCGTTTATTTATTTATTTTGTTAGAGAATGATTTCTTCGTTTTTGATGCAGACTAGATGCTTGAGGTTTGCAAATTATTTGATTGTGCACGAATCATAATCGTTCTTCATATGATAACAGCATTGAGATTTTTTTTTCTGTTTGTCATCATGAATTTTGCTTATGCTGCGGATTTCCCTTCGTAAGTAAACATATTTTACATGTTATTACGATCGAAAACATTCGATTAATGTTTCTTCTTTTCCCATAAAAACAACGGAACTTTAAGATAACTGTATCAATGTTTTAATTTGAGTTGATTTTAAGGTTCTCGTTAGTCATGGATAACTGTTAAAGAAATGAATTGATTATAGATAAATGTACAGGGGATTTAGTGGAGGGTATACTGGGGTACACGCCGTATACCTTCTGGATTTTTTTAAGGAACACCTAGAGTATACTCTGAGCCTTGAGCATATACTCTCTGCGTCGATCGTGTAACCTGTGGTTTTTTTACGACTACATCCCTGAAAATGTACTCTTTTTATAGGAAATTGAAAACGTTTTTTGATTCTTCAGCATACAAAATTTCTATAAACACTATCCATTTATTCATTACACATTTTTAATATGTCCATCAAATTTTCTTCTTAAAGGACAAGAAATATGGGAGTCATTTTATTTATGAAGGATATTTTTATTTGATACCAAATTGCTCTTTTCATAAGCTTGAATTTAAATTTTTATTTAATAGTAAATTTTATAAGATTTTTTTTAAAAATGGGATATCACATTTGAAACAATTTTTAAATATCATTAAATCTTTTATTTATTTATTTATTTATTTTTGTATACTTTTTGTATCGGCTCGGATGGGCTCGGGCTCCAATTTACTAAAATTCCTTCGGGCGCGGGTTTCAAAAATCGAGCCCGAACTCATCTCTAGTACAAATCTGTGCTTCCTCTGAAAATAAGAAATGATGCTACGCAAAATTCAAATTAATATGGAGGTTGGTTTGTTTGTTTGCTAAATTTCATTTTTTGGGATCATATTTTGACATTTGTACGGGCTCTTTTTTTTTTTTTTTTTTTTTTTTTTTTTAACGGGGAAATTTTATTTATTCATGAGTAGAAAATATAAGAGCTATTTTTCACTTTAAATTGCATACTACAAGTTATTTTAATGCTACTTTGTTCAAAATGACGGGGGAACTAAAGTCGTGCTTATTTATTTTAGTATTTCATTGCTGTTTGAAATGAAAACTTGTGATAATTGCAGATTTATGTTTACGGATATCATTATTTTATATCTATCATGTTTTATCTATGTTTATATATCTTTTTCTTATCCATTAGCAGGGGTACACGACATTTCGGTCCCGCCATTTCGGTCCCGCCGTTTCGGTCCCGCCGTTTCGGTCCCGAGACATTTCGGTCCCTGGACATTTCGGTCCCGAGACATTTCGGTCCCGAGACATTTCGGTCCCTGGACATTTCGGTCCCGAGACATTTCGGTCCCGAGACATTTCGGTCCCTGGACATTTCGGTCCCGAGACATTTCGGTCCCTTGCCATTTCGGTCCCTGGCCATTTCGGTCCTTAATCATTTTGGTCTCTTGCCATTTCGGTCCATTGCTATTTCTTTACCGGCCACTTTATAACTTGATTTCTGATTGATGAAGGCCCACTAAACGCTGTGAGCTCAACATTGTTCGAGCCTTTTTTAATATTTTTATTCTCCTGCCCCCTTCTCTCAAATTTTATAGAAAGCTGAATATAATAGTCCAATAATTTTAATCTATTGTAACTCGTGATAATAAAATCACAGCGAGTTGTAAATTTGATTAAACAATGTTATATAATTTTACACTATCTTTATTATTATTATTATTTAACAGAATAAATATTTTAAGTTTTATCATATATTTTTTGTATTAGGTATTTTATCTATACTATAAACTATTATTTCTTATTTTTATTGATTAACTTTTATTTTTATTGATTGTTTTCGCACACTTTCTTAGAATCTTTAAATTAGTGATTTCGTAACTAGGCGTGCTATAAAAAATTTTTGTTAAAAAAATAAAAATGCTCCAATTTTTTTTTTTTTTTAACAGTTTTCTTACTTTATGAAGATAATTTTTGTGAGTTAATTTTATTGAAAGTGGGCCTATTTCTTTGTAATAAAATGATTATTTTTTAATTTTATATAATAATGTAACTATTATTTTAAATAATTTTATTTTCGATTTTTAACTGACAAAACTAAGTTTTTTTAATTTATCGTTTATTTATTTATTTCCATTACCTTTTCGCTCCCACTTTCACAGAAAAAAATTGACAATTTTAATTTTAATTTTATTATTAATTGAATAAATAGTTTTAAATTTCAGTAACTTTAAATATAAAATAAATAAACAGGTAAAGGATAAGCTTCAGTTGATAACTACTACAAAACATAATGATAAATTGAATATAAAACAGATTATTTATTGAGTTTATGTAAAGTAAAATTCGAAATGCATATTAATAATTTTATCAATTTAATTATATAAAGATTCATTAAATTAAAAATACATAAATTTAATAAAATATTAATTTGATTTTCATTTTAAAATCACTAAATGTTTTGAGATTTAATTTATAGCAATTATTCATCACCATAAGTTATTATTCAAAAATTGTTATTTTTTTTCAAAAAAAGAAATTATTATTATTATTATTATTATTATTATTTTGAAAAATCAATTAGTAACGTAACGTAATAATTAATTAAACATAATAATGGAACACTGTAACAATGCGTAAAAATATTTCTTAACAGGTTTAGGTAACATTATTATCCAGATGCAGATTTGAATTTTTTGAAACAATGTTATAGTTTATAGTTCGCAAAAATCAATCATATATTAATTATTATATTTAAAGAGTAAGAAAAATATGATAAACTAACCAATAAAGGAATAAATAACATATTTATTTTGAGAATCCTTATCATTTTTATACATCCTAATGAAGTTAATAACATTATAGTAGCTGAAATTTAAAAAATATGTTTTTTTTCATTTTTGCTATAACTTCTATATAGTTCTTGTACTAGATTTTAAACAAGTAATTGATAAATAAGTCACTTAAACAATTAATAGCTAAAATAATTTTGAATCCTTATTAATAAATATGTTTGATAAAAATAATTTAATTTTTGAGAATTTTTTAATTTAATAACATAATTATTAATGCTTTCAAATTTTCTAAGATGATGTTAATCATTTAATAAAATAATGTATAACATTAAGTAAATAACAAATCAAAACCGTGTGCCGAGAATTTTTAAACACTTTTGAATTTTATGTTGGTGTTCCTATAAAATTGGAAATGTATGCATATAAGTATCAGCTAAGTACTACGATTAACCTCTTTTAAGCAAAAATTCTGCATGTCAATCAATTGTCAACGCCCATCTGAACAAATAGTCATCTTTATACAAGATAGCCAGAAGAGCTAGGTAGTTAGCTTTATTCTACGTATCTTGATATTTATACACTTGTCAGATGAAACCCTTATTCTTTACAATGCCCTTTATACTCTGGAGTTCAAATGCGGACAGACCTTCCATATAATCGCTGGCATTTTTTAGAAGAAATATGAATGTTTTGAAAAGAACAGCATTTCTCGGTGTTTTTTATTCCTCTTGCTGTTATCTTCATTTGAAACGCTTTTAGTATCAATTAAACCAGTATAAAAAGTAGAATGGAATATTTTTTATCCTTATTATTACAGCTTATGAATGACATTGAAATATTCAAAACTTATAACTAAATAAGATTGTTAGATAAGATATTTACAACCTAGACATAATATTTTAAGTTACTTTTTTTAATTTAACTTACTTTGACAGAAGGCTTTTTTTTCATATTTTTTATGAGGGTTTTTATATTTTAATGTTAAAAATAATTATTTTATCTAATAATATCAGCTTTAAATGAAATGACAAATTTCAATACGCACTACATTAATAATTTTGTAATTAGTTTCCTTAAGCTGGTTTTAGAAAATTTAACAGGTGTGTTGTATAAATGTGATATATGCATAAAAGTATGGCAATATAATTTTTTTGCTGTTGCCGTTGTTTTGGAAAACATTATTAAAAACAGGGAAGCGTTAATATAATAAAAATTTCTAGATTGTAATAATAACAATAAAAAAAGAACTGTTGTCATGAAAAAATAATTGCTAATAATTCAAGATGTAATTCATTTTTCTAAAATGTAAAAAAAAATGTTTAGGTTACAAATCATTTTAATAATTATTTATGCTCGTGTCATATATTTATGTAATAAAATAATTGCAATGCTAACTACCTCCACGTGTTGCAGTCTGGAAACTCTTTTCTTTATTTAAAAACGGAAAAGTTTAAAAGGAAAATAAATGCTAGTAACCAAAAACAATATATAAAAAATGCCATAAACAAAAAGAGGATTCAATGATAATTTTGGCACAGGGGGTAAAATACCACCAGATACAGATGTTTTTTATTTATTTCAACATTTTTGCTCCTATGCGGGAAGTGGCGGGGGTGCAAAATAATGAAACACTTATAATTCTGAAAATTGGCTTCAGCGATGAAATCCTATAATATGCTAAGTGTCAGAATATAAATTCCATATAACAATAACTCTTTCTTTTCTCCTGGCAATTTAAAAGCCTTTGTCTCCCTGGAGAGGAAACATGCATCTCAGAAGTTAAAATTTTACAACTATTATGGGGTGTGTTAATATCATAAGTCAATTGGGTTATTTTATAAATTTAGTTATCAGTTTCCAAGTTAACTTCCCCGTTTCCTCGTTCAAGAATTCAAAACATTCTGGCAATTTTAAAAAATGCCATTCATCTGTGAATTTTTTTCAGAAATCTCCATCGATTTCTAAATAATTGATCAACTTTTGGGGTACTTGTTACTTCTAATTAATCGCATTACACTAAAATTTTATGCGACTTTCAGTTAAAAAAACAGTGTTGAATTCCGACACTTTTCTCCGGGAGGGACTTCTGTGGCTCCGGGGGGGGATTACACTTTTTTACCACTGAAAACACAAAATTTCAAATTTTCCGGGGGGGGGTAATTGATAGCTCCGGGGGGAACGACCTGCCCCTGAATTCAACACTCTAAAATGTTCCTTATAAAATTATGTCAGATATTTCCCGTGCACAAAATTTCAGCTGCTGGAGAAGAGACCGAAAAGTCCAATGACCGAAATGTCTTGGGACCGAAATGTCTCGGGACCGAAATGTCTCGGGACCGAAACGTCTCGGGACCGAAATGGCCAGGGACCGAAATGTCTTGGGACCGAAACGTCTCGGGACCGAAACGTCTCGGGACCGAAACGGCGGGACCGAAATGGCGGGACCGAAACGTCCTGCTTCCATTAGCAGCGTCGTGCGAAAGGGGGAGTGTAGGGGACAGCTGCCCCGGCGTGGAACTTTAGGGGGCGCCAAATTTATACTACCAACGTCATTTTTGGCCTGTTAAAAGAAAACGTTGGGTGGAGGGGGCGCCAAATAGTAACTTTGCCCCGGCGCAGCTTTCTCTTCGCACACACCTGTCCATTAGATCAGTGGCGGATTTATGAAGTGAGGGGCCCCTCTCACTAGAACTTTTTGGGGCCCTTCCAAATTGAAAAATTGGGGACATTTATAATTTTAAAATAATAGATATTAAAAAGTTAATTACAATAATCACTTAAACAAATTAATTACATTATTATTACAAATTAATTAAAACGTATTCAAATCGTTAACGATTAGATGCACAAAATTAATTCCATGTTCAAATTACATCAGATTATTTTATAGGAACTTAGATACTATGGCGGATAAATGTGCTAAAAATTACATATCTTATTTTTTTTCCATCTTTTGCACTTTCCAAGAAAGTCGAAAAGTGATTATGCATTCTGTTTTTTTATCCATCCTCTGGCCGTCTGTCCACTCTCCAACCCCCATAAATATACTCGGATTTTCATGCAATTGGTAAATCAAGGACGGATCTGGAGAGTCCTCAAGGGGGGGGGGGGGGCAGCGATTTTAGAAATTTGGAAACTCAAGTTTTATGCACGGGTCGGAGCTCATTTTTTTAATGCGGGCCGTGTTTTGTCAACTTTATTGCTGTGGGTCGGGTTTGGGTCCTTTTAGCTTCCATTTTTTGCTCCTGATCGGGTTAATTTCTAACTGGGTCGTATTTGGGTCCAATTGACTTCTACTCTTTGCTACGTTCGAGTTAATTTCTGATTTTTTGCATCGGGTTTGTGTCCGGTCGACTACTACATTTTGTTGTTAGTCGGGTTGACATTACTTTTCAGCTGTGCTTAGTGCATTTGGTTCAGTTTGACATACAATTCTGGTTTGGGGCAGTTTAGTATTTGGTTCTTACTTTTCGGAGAAGGGTTCGTGTTGACCCGATTTTGATTGGAACGGGTTCTTTGATAAAATGTTTGTTCTTTTTCGCAATCTTTGGACGAAATGTGCGTCTCTTTCACGATCCTTTGAAGAAATTCGTATTTTGTCCGCGATTATTTAAAAAAAAATTATGTCCGGTTGACCTCTATTTTTTGCTGCTGGTCGGGTAAATTTTTACTTTTTCTTGTGGGTCGGTTTGGATTAGGTTAACTTCTACTGTTTGTTGCAGGTCAAGTTAATTTCGTTTTTTTTCTTCGGGTCGGGTTTGGGTCCGGTTAAAAACTATATTTTGCTATTGGTCGGGTTGACTTATACTTTTTAGCTGCGCTTAGCGCATCGGGGCAGATTGTCACACATTTCGGATTTCAATCATTTACAGATTCGGTTCTTACTCTTGCGAGAATAGCTGTTCCAGTTTTGATCCCGATTCTTTGACGAAATTTGCGTTTTTCCGAGATCCTTTAACGAAATTCACTTTTATCAGTGAACGTGATCCTTTGAAGAAATTCACTTTTCCTCAGTGATCCTTTCACAAAATTCGAGGGAGTTTTGCGACCCTTTGATGATATTCGTGTTTCTTTCGTAACCCTCTGACGAAATTCACATTTCTTTAATGAAGTTCGCCCTTATTTGCGGCTATTTGATGAAATTCGCTTTTCTCTGTTTAATAATTTTTACGATTAACAAGTAAGAAAGTTTTCAACCCAACTCGGGCTAGTGGGAAAGAATTTAGAGGAGTTCATGGGTCGCGGTCGAGCCTGTAATGTTTATCATGCTCTCTAGACCAGAGACGTACGGGACGTTTAGCTGCACGGGTCGCGGTCGGGCCAGTAATGTTTATCATACTACCTAGCCCTCTAAGCGTATGGAACATATTATTCCGTATACTAAGCTCCAGTTTTCACTGCAATATAAGCAATATTTAAAATAGCAATATTTAAATTCTATAGATTTAATGAATTTTCAATGCATCGAAGAATGATTCATACTCTGGATGATTGCATTCATGCTTATAATAAAGTTTTTTTTATAATGTTGAAAGAGTCATATTTTCTTAACATTTAAAACAAAATGTTGAGAAAACAACATTACAATTTTACCCTTTTGCAAGACGCTTAGAGGGCTGGATCAGAGATGGACTGAATATTTAGCTTTTATTCTGGGCCGAGTCACGACCTGGAAATTTTGTTCAGTGCAAACTTCTAGGGAAAATGAAATCCAGACCAGGCTTGGTCTGGAAGAAAAAGAAGCCTGTCCTCACCCGAATCGGGAAAAAAACAAGATCAGGATACGACCCGATTCAAAATGACAAAAAACCTTACCCAGTCCGAGTCTCATTGACTTAAACTGGCGCGACTCGTGCCCGGCCGTGACGGGCTCGAGCTTCGCCCTAAGTTATTTCTCGTGAAGATGCATAATGTCACTTTGTAAATCAATTATTAGCCCAAGGGCGGGGGGGGGGGGACAATGAGCCCAAAAGTAGGAAGGAAGGAAGTCCACGGCAGAACCGACCTGGAAAAAACGGTGTGACTCGGTCCATCTCTGCAAAAAAAAATAAGACCCGCCCCGGCTATGAAAGTGTGAAGACCTAACCCAGTCCCAGTACAATAAATTAAAGTTGTCGCGACCCGATCCGGGTCGCGCCGGTCTCGTGTTTAGGACCAACAACTTTTCCGTGCGTGTATCTAATGTCGTTCTGCAGATCCTTTATTGGGCTCAAGGGGGGGGGGGGGGGCGATCGCCTCATCGTCCTCCCCCCTTAGATCCGCCATTGTGATAAAGCTGATCACCAAATCATGTTTGGTATTGCATATGAAGTTTGTACAATTAATAATTCCTTTAAAGGGGCACTCAAAAGAATTCGATTGCATTATACAAGAAAAAATCGTTTGCAGAGTTTTTAATGACATTACGCTATTTCAAATGCATAAATTACTGAATATTGTTGATATAAATTACTAAATTTCACTATGATCACGTTAAAACAGAGCATTCTTAGCATTTTTTTCATTTACAGGGACACACAAAAGAAATCGGTTACAGTAATGTCTTTTCGTAATACTTGCTGGAGAGTACAGTTTAAAATTCGGTATGCGCTTTTAAATGTAATTAGTGTTTTGCATATTATTCTTTATATATAAATTCTATACGTCATATATAGGGATGGATAAAAGTAACAAAACATTTTAACGTATCATAACATACCATTGTAACATACCAATTGTAACATATCCTTTTTTAACACATCATTAACATACCATTTTCTTTATTATATTAAATTGATGAAAGGGAATTTTCAACTGAAGTATATTTATCTCTTAAGTGAATTAAATTTTGGAATGGATGTCGTTAATTGATAAAAATCTCTCAATATATATACAGAGCTTCTAAAATAATCGGATAATTTTCCGATTGTAGATGGAATAGCTGAAATTCGGTTTTGAAATGTGCTATACATTTCCATATGGTAAAATGAGACAATAATAGTATTTTAATTTTTTAAACGATGCAGTTTTGTTTAATTATTCTAAATGTGTTGTTCTGAATGTTGCAGAAAATATTTGAATCGTAATCTACGTTGAACGAGAACGAACCAATTGCCGTTGAAATCAGACAGATAAAGCTCGAGGAAAGAATGCGCTCCCAATCGATAGTAGGTGCCCCTCCCTAATAAATTTTCCGCAGTACCTTTAACATTAACCAAATATTTCTTTTATGGATGAAACCCCCCTCTGTAAAGTCAATGACATACCTTTAACAGAAGCGTTATTTTTAATTTACGTCTGAGGTGAGTAAACGTAAATTGATGCCGAAAAAGATTAATATTTTAAAAAAAATGGTAGCAAGAGCATAAAGCCAGAGGACTCTAGAACCATTTAAAAAAAAATTGCAAGAGAATAGGATCATTTTAAAAGAGCTGCACCAAGAGCTTCAAGAAGGCGATTAATATTCAAAAATGATGATAGCTACAGTCAGAGAAAATTTTTGTCGTTCATGCAGTAGCTGAAGGTTATAAGAAGTTGTTAGAAAAGAAAAAGTTAGTGAATCCGACTATTTTTAAGGGAGCTATAATAGGAGGGCCAGAAGATGTCAACTGGCAGTTGAGATCAGGACCGTTTTAAGATGAAAACATCTTAAAAGGTCCTAGTACTTAGCTTTTTAGATTTTCAATTAGTCAAAATAAGAAATAGAATATGAATTAATCAATAGGATCAAATTTTAAAGAAATATGCAAGAAATAGTGGAACATTTCTGAAAAAAAAAAGAACCCTAGGGCACCAATAAAAGTATGTGGAGACCAGAAATGAAGATCGTATTAAGAGGGAGTAATTTGTTAACAATTTATGGTGTAAAAAAATTCAAGGGTTGGTACCGGGCCACAAAGTGTTTGGATTTTTAACTAGCATGTTGTTCCGTATAAAGATAGTTGTAGTATTTTTTATAACAATTGGGAGCGCTAGAATTATGTTAAAGAAAGTTGCATGCAATTTGGATCATTTAAAAAAAAAGCTGCACTAAGGACTCCAAGAAGGCTATTATTATTATTCGAAACTGGTGGTAGCTAAAGTCTGGCAAAATTTTTTATTGTTAATATCCCTTTAAGACCCAGCTAGCACGATCGTGCGGGTTAGACATTCATTTAAATTTTTGCTTCTGAAACAGTCGTATGTAATATAAACCCAAATCGAACGATTGTTCTGGTTAACTGAAAGAGTAAAGTATCTTTTTTTATCAACAGATTGCGGCAGTAGTCCATGTTTTACATTCAGGCGGCATGTCTAGCTTTGTTTATAAGTACAACGGATATAGCTCATCATTTTATCTGTCGTAAAAAGGTAATTATCAATATATTTTTAATTGCTTGGATAAAAACTTTTGCTTTAATGTCTAAAGAAGTATAATATAATAAAAAACATTAATTATACACTATTTATTTTGCTCTTAGGACTCAAGATTTCGTCACCCGCACGATCGTGCAACTTGGGCATTACGTTAGTCAGAGCTACTGTAAAGGTAAGTGTTTTTCAATGTTCATTTTGTTTTCTGTTTCAACAATTTTGATGAGAGCCAAAATAAAACGAAGTATGCTGTTACATAATTAATACTATATTATTTTCTTGGGTGTTGTCATAAATACCCCCCTTTTTTTAAATTAATTTTTACTTTTTTTCTTTTTAATTAATAAAATTTCCAAATAGTTTTTCTAATGCAGTACTTTAACTTTTAATAAAGCAAAATAAAATACTTTTTCAGATGTCTAAACGGAAAAGAATTCTCACTCAAGAAGAAATATTTCAATTGATGAATAAATCAGATTCTGAATTTAGTGATCTCTCGGATGATGACGACATTACGGACAAAACATTTCAAGCAGATTTATTAGAAGGACAGTCAAGTTCAGATGAGCTCGATGAAGAAAAAATGACAATTTTGGATCATTCTTCCTCCTCAAAGTTTCCTGAATTCATCTCCCAAAGTTCTACCTCCAAGGCAATTTCGGAAAATACTAAAAGAATGAAAAAAGAAAAAAAAGGAATACAAGCAGACTGTTAAAAAGTTCATTTCTTTACCTCATCCTGGAACTTCAGATTTCACGCAACTGCAGGTATGTTTTTCATTTCTTAAATTGTAAGAGAAAAAGTTATAGACTTATAGAAGAAATTGAATCGATATAAGAAATAAAAGCTTTAAAAATATGACAAACATTTTTAAATTAATTAAAATATTATTTTTGTAAGTCGATAAGTACATCTCCAATATTATTTTTTTCCTTCTTTTTTAGGCTTTAGAGGCAACCATTTTCCATGTGTTGATGACATTTCAAAGCCTCGCAAGTGCAGGTTTGAAAACTGCGAAAAAAGTTCAAAAACACGTTATGAAAAATGCAACGTTTATTTGTGTATGTCAAAAACAAAAACATGTTTTAAAGATTTCCATTGTAAAAAAGTAACCAGTCCATAAAATAAAAAATAATACATCAATAATTGCCATATTTGAAAAAAAAAATTTGTTTCAATTTCTCTTTTCTATCCATTTAGAGCCAGAAAATGTATATATCTTAACATGTAATAAGTAATGATTTCACAGAAAAAGCCCAACCCGCACGTTCGTGCGGGTACTTTTCACGCCCTAGGGGCTGAAGAAATTTTTTTTCATTATTTTTTTAGGTGTCATTAGGGTTAGTATAGAGTTAATAACCAGAGGAATTTAATTTTTAATGATGAAAATGTTTCGGGTCTTAAAGGGTTATAGTAGCTGGAGAATACATGCAATTTTTAGAGAAAAAACTGGTGAATCGCATCATTTTTAAGGGAGCTATAAGGCAAAGCTCAAAAGGAGGCAACTTATAGTTAAAAGCAGGTCCCTAACATGAAAACTTGTTAAATGGTCTTTGCACTTTAGATCTTCAATAAGCCAAAATTAAGCACAGTTAGGAATTAATCATTAAAATAAAATTTTGAAGAAATGAGCAAAAAAAGGGGGCAGCTTAAAATAGGCCCCTAGGGTACATTAAAAAATATGAAGGGTGTTGGTACAGAAAGAGGAGTCCAAGACTCAGCTTTAAAATTTTGCATTGAGAATGCGAAAAAAATTAGAGGTGAAAAATGCATGCCGCACAAAAAATTCATGGAGCCCTGAATCGTTCCTTTCATGATCCTAGAGTGCCCCGGATTTTAACTGGAATCTAGAAACGGGAGCATAACTAAATCGTTAATGGTTCCAAAATTAAGTTCGGATTAAGAGGGAGTAATTTTTGACAGTTTATGGTGCAACAACTTCAAGGGGTCTGGTAACGGGCCCCAAGTTACCAGAGACTTACTTGGTATGCCGTTTGATATAAAGGTATTTTTAATAGTCTTTAAATTAATTAGAACATGCTAGAGTTATGTTAAAGAAAATTGCATGCAATTTAGATCTTTTTTTATTGTTTCAAGGGCCCCATAAAAGCGATTAATATTCAAAATTGGTATTAGTTAAAGTCTCAAAAATGTTCTTGTCATTCATGAAGTAGTTGGATGACCAAAGAAGTTGTTAAAAAAAACTTGTGATTTGAGCCATTTTTAAGTGAGCTATAATAGGGGACACAAAAAGGGCCATCTGATAATTAAAAGCAGGTTCCTAACATGAAAAACATATTAAAAAGACTTAGTACTTAAAGCTTTAGATCTAAAATTAGTCAACGTTATATTAATCGGAGAATGCTTGAACAATATTAAAAAAAATTGCATGCAATTCGGATAATTTTTTATGAAGTTATAACAAGGACCTCAAGAAAGCAATTAATATTCAAAATTGGTGATAGCTAAAATCTGAGAATTTTTTTTTTTTTTTTTTTTTTTTTTTTTCATGTAGTAACTGGAAGACCTAAAATATTGTTAAGAAAAAAAGTACTATATCGGGTCATTTTAAAGGAAGTTATAATAGTGGGACGGAAAATTAAACTGATAGTTAAAAATTTGGGACCTAATATGAAAATATGTTAAACAGTCTTAGTACTTTGTGCATTAGATCTTCAATTACTCAAAATTAACACAGAGTATGAATTATTGGTTTAAATAATATTTTAAAGAAATACACAAAAAGTGGGTAAATGTTTAAAAAAAAGCCCTAGGGCGTTATTTAAAATATGGGGGTGTTGGTCTGAGAAGAAGAAATCAACTTAAAATTATGTACTGAGAAGATGAGGGGTGAAAATCGCTTGGAGCGCAAAAAGTCCAAGGAGCCCTGGATCGGGCAATGCGGCATCCTAGGAGGCCCCAAGATATAAACTGGAATGTAGAAACGTGAGAATAACTAAAAGGAAAAGGGATCTCAAAAATAAAAATCGGGTTTAAAAAAAAAAAAGCATTTTATTAACAATTTATTTGCAGAACATCAAGGTGCCCTCTATCGGGCTCTAAGGAGTAAGGATCTTAAGGAGCCGTTTCACCCAAATGAAAAGACCCGTTCGCTAATGCTAATCCTATGGAAGAGATTTATAAAGATATCTCGGTTGCATTTTAATATTTTTAAATGATTCTTTTTACATTGGATAGCTGAGATTGATCAGAATGCAGGCCGTTTTTTACTTTTTTGATTTTGTTTACAAATTTTTTTTATGAGGGTGATTTCACTTTCCAAACCGGTTCTGAAAATGAAAGCATTCTCGTAAAAAATATCTGTAAACGAAATCAAAAAACTAAAAAAACGGCCGCATTCTGATCAATCTTATCTATCCAATGCAAAAAGAATCATTTAAAAACATTGAAATGCAACCGAGATATCTTTATAAATTTCTTCCATAGGATTAGCATTAGCGAACGGTCTTTTCGTTTGAGTGAAGCGGCCCCTTAACTGGAGGTAGGCGAAAATTACTAAATGCAGAAAGGTCACTCAAAAAAAAAAAAAAATAAATAAATAAATAAATAAAAAAATTAAAAAAAAATACTGGATATAAAGATTACAAGTAATTAACAATTTTGTGTTAAAAGCTTAAAAGGGCACCGACCCTTAAATAGCTGAGCCTAGTGTGCATCATGATCTGTTTTGGACAATCCTCACTTTAATTTTCAGACTTTTATGTGTGATATATTTTGCTAGTAATCCCATACAGATACAGCGAAATTTTGTTATATTAGTACAGATTTTGAGCACAAGAACTTCATTGGCAGTGTACCGCGCCAAGATCTTAACTAAAATATACATAAGAGGATAACAAAATGAAGAAAGGGTCCCAAAAACGAAGAAGATCAGATAGAAAGGGGGCAAGTTATTAAAAATTTTGGGCATAAAATCTTGAAAAGGACCAGGGTACCCGGATATAAAAATATTAAAAATCTTATTCCCAAGTGCACCAGGAACTGGCTTAGACTATCGTCACCCAAACTTTCAGACTTCGGCGTAGTGATGGGCGATTTCGATTTTTTAAATCGATTTAATCGATACTGCGGCCGACTCGATTTAATCGATACTTTAAATTTTTTAATCGATTTCTCTGAAGGTAATATAATTTTCATTTTCCTTCAAAAGTCGAAGATAAAATAGACGGATGTGCCAATTCCAAAATTTCAGTGTATTAGTTTCTAAGATAGAAGAATTAAAGAAACCTCAGAACCAACCCCCCCCCCCCCCCTGCAAAATAGCGTTTTTTGTTGAGTGATGTACACCAAAAATTGATCAGGATCAATTTTTATTAAGTACCAGCTGAATCTGAATTTTGGTGAAAATCCATGAAAGCGCGAGATACAGCTATTGCGAAATCATAAAAAATGCAGCATATCAGCGCCACCTGTAGGGCAATTTACATCAAGAACTAAATAACACTAATCTATGTCAGAGATTTACTGAATCTGAATTTTGATGAAAATTCGTTCTTGAGATAGCGCTATTGCGTTAATCATGAATAATGCAGTATAGCAGCGCCATCTCTTAAGCGATTTCCACCAAAATGTAATTAGCATCAAATAATATCAAGGACTAATTGAATCTAAATTTTTATGAAAGTCCGTGCATTAGTTCTTGAGATAAAGCTAAAATGGAAACAGGAGCGTGCGAAAAGAGAACTGCGCCCGGTTCAAAGTTCCAATTTTGCCCCCCCCCCCCCTATTAACTTTTTCTTATAGTAGGGTAGAAGTGATGTTAGTAGTAAAATTTTAACGCCCCCTAAATTTCCGTGCTCGGAACGACCGCTTCCTCCCCCCCCCCATTTTACATGGCGGTGAGTGGAAATTGTGAAAAATTCAGTATAGCAGCGCCATCTGAGAAGCTATATACATCAAAATGCAAAAAACATCAATTCATGTCAAGGACTAACTGGATCTAAAATGTGATGAAAATCCGTTCATTCGTTATTCAGATATAGCTGTTTCGCAAATCGCAAAAAATGCAGCATAGCAGCGCCATCTGTTAGGCTATATGCACCAAAAATTAATTAGATGCAGTTTATATCAAGGTCAAACTAAATCTAAAGTTTTTTGGATTCCGTGCATTTATTCTTGAGATAGAACGGTCAGAAATTTTTGTCGTATACAGACTCACAGAGTGACAGACACACACACAGACAGATATTTCTTAAAAACCATGAAATCTTGTTAAAGACCTTCTAAAATATATAAATCCATCAAAAACGGGAAGTCAAAATTTTTCACGAATCTAATACTCTCTTATAAAGTTACAAAAGAAAGTAAAAATGTAAAATCGATTCTGCCCGTAAGATCGGTCTTTAGATTCGATTTCGATCTTTAGATTCGATGTCGATCTTTAGATTCGATGTCGATCTTTAGATTCGATTTCGATCTTTAGATTCGATGTCGATCTTTACATTCGATTTCGATTTTCAGATTCGACGTCGATCTTTAGATTCGATTTCGATCTTTAGATTCGATTTCGATTTTTTTTTTTTTTTAACTAGGCTAAATTAGTGTTGAATGCAGGTATTTTTCTGCGACTCCGAAGGAAGGCATCATGTTTTACAGCTCTGTAAGGGAGGGGGAATCGTAATTTGTGCATTAAAAAGCATAAAATCTCATAACTTCTGGGGGGAGTGTGGTAATCTCCTGCGGGCCACCCCATTAATTCGACACTAGGTTTTAATCGTTATATTTTTGTTTAGAAGTCCAGTTATTTGAAGTATTAGTTTATTATATTTTATTTTTCACGCTCGTCTCTTCTAAACCCCCCTTCCGCGTCAGTTTTAACTTACAGGGCCGTTCGAAATATGCATACAGTTTTAAAAATGTCCAATTCTCTGTCTATTTTATTTTAGATCCACATTTTAAATCCTTGACAAAAGATAAATAAAGGGTCGCCCTTCCGCCCGTTTGGGGTTTATCTGCGCCCCGCAGGGGGGCATATTTTTTTGTTTCTTCAAAAGAAACAAAAAAAAAAATTTGAGGGGGGGAGGCTTGAACCCTGCCCTAATATACACCTTAAAATTTCGCTCATTTAATTCTCTACCATTTTTAACTTAAAAGTTTAAGCTACATGGCACCCCCAGAGCTGTGCCCCCCCCCCCCTGTCGATCACTCACTTAATTTTGCTTATTTCTTCGCTTCATTTCAATCTTTAAAAGGCTATAACTTTGCTTCTATAGGAGTTACAGTGATGACAAAAATTCTAGTATAGCTAACCATTTCTCGCCATTCTTTTTGCTATTCCAGTTTCCCGGTTTTCCCTATAGGACCTTTTTTTTTGGGGGGGGGGGGCAGAGGGGTTTTTTCTCATTTCTTGATACAATATGTCTATTGAAAGCTTATGCTTCATACATTACAAATCTAGCATAAGAAATTTTCTCCCATCATTTCAGGTTACGTTACGGGCCCATAATGTGTTAAAATTTTAATTTTTCAAACTTCTTCGGAAAAAAAAAAAAAAAAAAAAAAATATTGATATATGTCAGCGAAACTGGGGTTCGAACCGCAATCGTTTGATTGCACACGTAATCCCTAAGCTTATTGGCCACCGAGTACTCAGCAGCGCTATTATTTCTTTAGATTGTCATCTTTAAATTCGTAATATATCTTTTAAATGGAATGTCCGATTTGAATAATTCAAAAAGTAATCTACAGATATTATAACAGGCATTAATACAAAATGATTTATTTGGATAAGGATTAAGGTATCGATAGTATGGTCTAATTTTGGTTAGTGTATTTATCGCGTTTAATGTAAGAAAGTAGTTATAGTGAGTTAACTACAATAGCTGGACATATGGTATCGCGCGGTTTTTTTTATAGATATTAATATGTTTTTTAATATTATAGAATCTTTTCTTATTCATTTAAAAGTATTTTCTGGCGATTCAAAATTATATATCCTAACGATTCAAAAAATACCCACGTAATTGTTCAAGGTTTCACTTCTATCGGCACTCTCAGAGTGCCACTATTTTTTTTTTTTTCATGTTCGCCCGTCCTACCGCCCCCCCCCCCTTCCTCACCAATCTTAACTTACAGGTTCGTTCAAATTATGACTGCGATTTTAAAAAAGTCTAATCCTCCTTCTATTTTGTTATAAATCCATATTTTGAAACCTCAACAAAAGATACATTTGGGCCGGGGTCACCCTTCTGTGCATTTCTGATTTACTTTGCCCCCCCCCTGGGTGGGGGGCATATTTTTTGTTTCTTCCACACCATCTCTTGTAACATATCGTTATAAAGCTTTTATCTCCTCGTTTTTTTCTGTTACTATTCTTCTCTCCACCTAGTTACATGCTCTTGGCACTTTTTAGCTCACAGGCTATCATAGCCTGAGAGCTTATGTGCCCGTCCGTTCTGTATGTATGTTCGTATGTACGTAACGCGATAACTCATGATAAAAATATCGGATCCACTTGAAATTTTGTATATAGGTATATCCTGATAAGGCGCTTCCCTGATTAGTTTTTGGAGTTCATTCGATATGTATAACAGGGGGAACGGGGGGCTCATGCCCCTCCCCTTAATTGATTTAATGGGTTTTTGACATAAATGGGGTTTTCATGCAGAATTAAGTTTTCGTTCAAAATTTAGATTAGGATCATTCTGATGAGGCGATTCCGTGACTGTTATTAGGTGTTCATTGAATAAGTATAAATAGGGGGAACAGGGGTTCTAATGCCCCCCCCCCCCCGTTAGTTGATATAAATGGGATTTTCATGCAGAATTAAGTTTTCGTTCAAAATTTAGATTAGGATCATTCTGATGAGGCGATTCCGTGACAGTTATTAGGTGTTCATTGAATAAGTATAAGTAGGGGGAACAGGGGTTCTAATGCCCCCCCCCGTTAGTTGATATAAATGGGATTTTCATGCAGAATTAAGTTTTCGTTCAAAATTTAGATTAGGATCATTCTGATGAGGCGATTCCGTGACTGTTATTGGGTGTTCATTGAATAAGTATAAATAGGGGGAACAGGGGTTCTAATGCCCCCCTCCCCCCCCCCGTTAGTTGATATAAATGGGATTTTCATGCAGAATTAAGTTTTCGTTCAAAATTTAGATTAGGATCATTCTGATGAGGCGATTCCGTGACTGTTATTAGGTGTTCATTGAATAAGTATAAATAGGGGGAACAGGGGCTCTAATGCCCCCCCCCCCGTTAGTTGATATAAATGGGATTTTCATGCAGAATTAATTTTCGTTCAAAATTTAGATTAGGATCATTCTGATGAGGCGATTCCGTGACAGTTATTAGGTGTTCATTGAATAAGTATAAATAGGGGGAACAGGGGTCCTATTGCCCCCCCCCCCGTTAGTTGATATAAATGGGATTTTCATGCAGAATTAAGTTTTCGTTCAAAATTTAGATTAGGATCATTCTGATGAGGCGATTCCATGACAGTTATTAGGTGTTCATTGAATAAGTATAAATAGGGGGAACAGGGGTTCTAATGCCCCCCCCCCGTTATTTGATATAAATGGGATTTTCATGCAGAATTAAGTTTTTGTTCAAAATTTAGATTAGGATCATTCTGATGAGGCGATTTTGTGACTGTTATTAGGTGTTCATTGAATAAGTATAAATAGGGGGAACAGGGGTTCTAATGCCCCCCCCCCCCCGTTAGTTGATATAAATGGGATTTTCATGCAGAATTAAGTTTTTGTTCAAAATTTAGATTAGGATCATTCTGATGAGGCGATTTTGTGACTGTTATTAGGTGTTCATTGAATAAGTATAAATAGGGGGAACAGGGGTTCTAATGCCCCCCCCCCCGTTAGTTGATATAAATGGGATTTTCATGCAGAATTAAGTTTTCGTTCAAAATTTAGATTAGGATCATTCTGATGAGGCGATTCCGTGACTGTTATTAGGTGTTCATTGAATAAGTATAAATAGGGGGAACAGGGGTTCTAATGCCCCCCCCCCTTAATTTATATAAATGGGTTTTTCAAGCAGAATTTTCAGATTTCGTTCAAATCTCTGAATAGTTTTGGAAGTTTAATGGTTAAGTATAAAAGAGGGGGATAACTCTTTTTAAATTATATAAATGCTAAATGGGTTTTTATTAAGAATTATCTAATTTGCTCTGAATTTTGGATATAGATTTTTTATATGATAAAGAATGTCTTTGATAGTATAGGAGGTTCAATGATTAAGTATAAAAAAAGAGGAAAGGGGAGAGCTGTTTCCCCTTCTTAATTTTTTTTTCGAACGGAATTAACCCTTGAAAATATAAGGCTTTAATGTGCAATTAGTATTTGTAGCCTGTGAGCTCAATGCCATCAGTTTAACTGGGCAGTATTCTTTTTTATTATAGTTTCAAAGAGTGCATGTTTCCCGCGAGCCACCCCATGAATTCAACACTAAGTTAAACACTGTATTTTTGTTTAGAAGCTCAGTTATTTGGGTTAATTACGTTTTTTTTTTCAAGTTCGTCCTTTCTAATCCCTCGCCCCCCCCCCCCTTCCTCGCCAATCTTTACTAAATGGACCGTTCAAAGTATGCATGCAATTTTTAAAATGTCCAATTCTCGTTCTATTTTATTGTAAATCCTCATTTTGAAACTTCGACAAAAGATACATTTGGGCTATGGTCGCCTATCCGTCAAGAGTGGGGTTTACCTGCCCCCTTGGGAATGGGGCATATTTTTTGTTCTTCCAAACTATCTTGTGTAACATTTGGTTGGCATTAGAAAAAAAATGTTTTTTTTTTGTCTATATTCCTTGTTTCCCATCCTAGTTACACGCTCTTGGCATTCTTTATACACGGTTTAATGCCAAGTTACTCAGTGTTGTTATTAGTTGAGTTATGTTTCTCAAATTTGTCAAAGTTTTGGTGTAAGTGACAACCATAAGTGGCAATCATTTTAAAATTTAAAATTCTTACTATCCGATTCTAAAATCAGCAATAGCTTAATTCTATGCCTCCCTAAATGGGGATGGGGGGGGGGGGTGGGAGGCGGTAATTACGGTCCTGCTGATTGTCTAAGTTTTGAAATTAGTAATTTGGATCTTCTCTGTGTGAACCTGAATATCGAAATATCGATTCTAGTATCGATTCTAGAACTGAGAAATCGATTCTTATTATCATCGATGTTGTTTTATACGATATCGATTTTAATCGATTCTCAAAATTTCCAGAATCGCCCATCACTACTTCGGCGTGCAGTAAATTTTGTTAATCATCACCCACAGACACACAGAACGAAAGTTTCTTTCATTAGCATAGATAATCAATAACAAAGTAAAAATACATTTAAAATATCGGTTTTATGAAAACTGCATTCCAAGTGTGGGGCCCCATGGTGACTTCTCAGGATTTAATCAACCCTTCAATCTATATAAATAAATCGTCATAAGAAGGCCTCTAACATGGTTCCTTTCGGCTCAGACCCAAATTTCTTTTGAATCCCACCCCTTTCCTCAACAACCGATCATTGTTTTTCATAATTCTTAATGGGGGAAAAAAAGAAAGCTAAAACATCTCTGGTGGTAGTAAATGAAAAAAAAAAAAAAAAAAAAAAAAAACTATTTATTACGTGAAAATGATACAATATTAACTGAAAAATTAAAAAGGAAAAATACATTTTTCAAAACGTCACATTTTTCTTTGAACTCAAAAGAAGATTTGGGGGCCCTTGAGATGCGGGGCCCCTCGCGATTGCGACCATCGCGACCCCTTAAATCCGCCCCTGCATTAGATTTAGTTTTAAGCAACTTCTCATCCTTCTTCACGCAATGAAAAATTGCGTTTGGGTCTTTTTTTATTTTAAAGTTCCACACAATTATACATTCCGCAAAAAACCTGTCTAAAACGGAAATTTGATAGGTTTTATGGCGTTCCGTTTTATTAGGTTTTATTACATAAGATGTTGTTTGTACCCAACATGTTCAGGTTAAAAAAATTGGGCAACCCCCCCCCCCCCCCCCCGTTCAAAAGGCTGGCTACGCCTATGTAATGAGATTTTGCATCTCAGACGGTTCTCAATTTAACTCTCTCCTGAAAGAGTGATTGCGCTTACCGTAGTAGTTTGGGAATTAGTCTGCTCAAAAATTAGTGCGAAATCCAGTCTATCATTCTCGCACGAAACACTCTGACATCCGTCATTTTTTCATGCGAAATGCACTATATGGACAAAGTTGACCGGCCTCTTACACTGTAGACATTTCGTTAAATATCTAGAAAAATATATGACTAATTATTTTGAAACTCCAGGTGTGTAAACAAAATAGTGAATGTCATGTATTTCCGCAAAGATTTTTTTCCGAAATTTGATAAGGAACGCTGAAAAAATTGAAAAAAAAAAGAAGCTCTTTTGGAATAGCCTGTAAAATCTAATTCAGCACAAGCGTTCAAAATGATTATGATTAAGTGGTTTATTATAATAAATTGTGTTCATTTTTATGAGGATAGCATGCATACTCTAGGAAAATTAAAGTTTTTATAAAAACATTCCCAAATTTTGCCATTTTTTTTGCTTATGATTTGCAGAGTTCTTAATATAAAAAAAAAAAACTTACTTCTTTTCAGAAAGTATGACAAACTACACTGTACATAATACCTTATTAATCCAAATTAAAAAATAATAAAAATTGTATGAAAAATGAGCATGTTTACTAAGTAATGTTTCACTGTGCATGCGTAAACGCAATCAAAATATAATTTGCATAATGCGTTAGCTAAATTTATCGAGCAACTTTTGTGAAAGTCTCAAAAACATAACTTGAAAATTCTGAAAATTATCATCGATAGAAAAAGCTCAAAATCCGTTGTTTTCTAAAGGAAGCAAAAAAATGAGGGGCTATATCCAAATATATGTGAAATATTGTGTATACTATATCACGCTAATCAATGGAATATAAATATAGCCCCTCATCTTTTTGCTCTATTTTGGGAATAACGGAATCTGAGCTTATTCTATTAACAATAATTTTCAAGCTATGTTTTTGAGACTTTCACCAAAGTTGCTGTATACATTTATCAAAACGTAGCAAAATTGCTTTTCCTCACTAAGAAATAAAATTTTTGAAATATTCTGGCGTGAATTCACAACTACACAAATACAATTGCTTGCCCTTCAAAGGGTTAAAATTAAATAAACCTTACTTTTACATTCTACAAATAATCACTTTAATAATATCCATATATATTGTAATCCTAAAACGGTGAGCTTTTTTCCTTATCTTAAAAGAAGCATTGTAGACTTGCTGTTCCGATTGAATGATGAGTAATATCAATATATACAATACTGGGTCCTGGGAAGTAAATATTCACTCTAAGCAAAAGTGAATAATCAATTTGAGTGAGTACTCACTTTTGAAAAAGAATGCATTTTAGTAGCAAATCAACGTAATTTTAACCTCTTCAGTCCCTGAGTACCCAAATGGGTACATCAGTTTTGTCCCATTTTATTAATGATACTCAAATATAAATGAAATTTCGATATAAGAATAATATGTTTCGAATTCTAAGATTCGAGCTAATGAAAATAAAACAAAAATCTCGCTCTGAAGTCAAACGAGAGAAGAACAGGGCCGTAACCAGCGAATCATGTCATGGGGGGCTCCGAAATGTTTTTGGGGGGCTGACATCTTTTAGCAATTCATAGAGTATGTAAGCAAACTCAATACAATAAAAACTGATAAAATGGATTTGGCTATAAATGAACCCGACTAAAGCGTAACCTGTCTATGACGAAACCTTCCTGAATCGAACATACTTTGTGATCATCAGAAAATGAATATAAAACAATTAGGACCTGTGTACCTCTGAACCCTTTATGATCCAAATCCTGAATACATTAAAATTTCATCTTCTAAAGCCTTTTTTGTGAATTTTTGAATCTACATTAGAAAATTCACACTTAGAGGTCTGCATGGGCCGAAATTTCCAAGCCCAAGCCTGACCCGATCCGTAAAAAAAAAAAAAAAAAAAAAAAAAAAAAAAAAAAAAAAAAAAAAATCGACTCTTCTTGTTATTAAAGTTAAAATTTCAGGCCGGCCCGTAGAGAAGATTTAGCGGCCCGACAGGCCCGATATAATAGCTAAAAACAAGGCCCGAGCTCGTCTAGGCCCGGAAAAAAGGTTAAAAATTCATCCCGAACCCGGCCCGAGTAAGTTTCTACAAAACATTGATCTTTATTCTTACAGAAGAGTTCAGACCAAAAAAAATTATCTTAGTCTTTTTTTTTTTCCATGTTTATAAACTCCATTTATGCAGAAGTGTCGTGTTCTGCAGCGCCGTGCGAAAACGTGGGCGAAGGGGACGGTCGCCCCGAGCGCGGAAATTTAGGGGGCACGAAATTCATACTATCAACATCATTTTTGGGCTGTTACAAGAAAAAGTTGGTGGAATGGGGCACCAAATTGACACTTTACCCCGGGCGCAGTTGTTTCTTCTGGCCCTGGTAGGCTGCGATATTTATGCTATTAATAAATCTTTGTTTGTTGTATGTAAATCTTTCAGTTATCATTAGTATTATTAATCCATGCTCCATGTAATGGAGATATAAAAATCTAAAAAATGGTATATGGTAGAAGTAAAATCGTCTAAGACGGAATCACATGGGAAAGAAAAAAATACATTCCCTTCTTAGCAGGTGTAAATGTTTAATATATTTTTTTCTTGCATATTATTGTTAGTCATTTTGCATGGATGAACAGTTTAAAAGAAGTTTAAAAGAAATTTGTAGTTTTCATTTTAAAAGAAAATTCCGTCATAATCAGGTTTTTGTTTCATGTGTTTAACTCTGTTTTAATAAGCCTAGTATCTACTATTCTTTAAAAAGAATAAATTCCAATGTTTAATTGTAGAATAATTACGACTTAAAAGCATAAGCCTCTTTTTCAAAAAATTTTGGACCAAGCCAAATTTTATTGATTTACGAACAGACTTGGACACACGTCCAGAAAAGAATTTTCATACGGGATGATTCAACAGTAACTGATTATTTCGGTCTGTGAAGACTAGGAAGAATGAAATCAGTCTCGGCTTCGTATGGAAAAAATAAGTTAGGCCCGGTACGACCCGATACTCCAGGAAAAGAATTAAGGCCCGGCCCAGCCCAGTCCGAGTCTTCAGAAGTAAGGCTCGAGCCCGGCCCGGCTTGAATGCCGTTAATGGAAATCGTCCGTGCAGATCTCTAATTCACACAATTATTTAAGAGGCTACTTCAGTCAAGTCAAGCGAAAAAACCCGTTTGCTAATGCTAATTCTATGGAAGAGATTTTAAAAAGTATCTCGTTTGAATTTACACATTTTTAAATAATTTTTTTTTCATTAAATAGTTCAGATCGATCCATACAAAGGGTGGTTTTTACTTGTTCGATTTCTTTTACTGGTATTTTTTGTGAGGACACTTATTTTCGGAACCGGTTTGGAAAATAAAGGCATCTTCATAAAAAAAAAATTCTATAAAGATTTTTTTTTTTTTTTTTTTTTTTTTTTTGCTAATTTAGTTTAGAGGTTTGAATTTTTTTTAGTTGTTCTCCTTGGAGTACTGAATATTTTTGCTATGGATTTAACATTTAAATTTAGGATTATTTAAAAAAAAATATTTAAATTGAGAGCTTATTGAATTTCCTTGATTTTTTGCTATACACGAGAGAAAAAAATTCATATTAAATGTAAAATCCCATGCATCTAAAAATTCATACACAGTTTTATGTATAGTATATTCCCATGAATAAGGAAAAAAATCAAAGTCAAAATATTCATATTTATAAATGTAGTTAGGGATTTTTAAAAAGTTATTTTTTAAATTTAATTTTAGTAAAATAGCTCGTTTTACAAATAATTATAACAATAATTTTATTTAATTTTTAGTATTAAGAATTGTGCCACCAGATATATAACAATATTATTCAAAATTGAAGATATGTTTTCAAAGGTACTGTGCCCTTTTAACATAGCTTACTTCGTATACGTGTTACATGTTTTTCCTGGAGTTAATCCAAACTCATTTCAGAAAAAAACTCAAGAATACGAACTTCCATTTTCGAAACAAGTGAACAGTCTTCATTAAATGAAGGCAACTATTTATTATTATGCATTTCCCTTTTTCTAAGTGTCTTAAAAAATGTTTTTCATTCACTCAATATCATGATGAATTTTCATGATGCATTCAAGAATTTTTTTTTTTTTTTTTTTTTTTTTTTAATAAATGCCATATATTATAAGTTATAACCATTTTCTACTCTGTGACTAGCATTTCATCGTTAAATTCCAGAAAAATCAGCCTACAGCGTCAAATTTGTTGTTATTTTTTTACCAGATTGTTATTTTTTTATATTCTGTTATAGAAAAACATAAAACGCTCCTCGATCCTGTATTGTCTGAATAACTGCAAATGTCTTTATAAAAAAAAATGAAAATAATCAGAAAATATTTCGTTTCTTAGCACAAAACTCAGTTGCGCAGTTTAATCCTTTGAGTCTGAATAATCCATGTCTGTAAATTTTATGCTTTTATTAATAAAAATTATTTCGCAAATGTGTCAGAACTCAGAAAGTAGTGGATTTAAGCTTGAAAATAGATTTAAATGCAATATATAACAAATAACTGAAGATATTTTAATATAAGGTATTTTATCATAAAATAAACTTAACTTTAATCATGCTTTTTCGCTTAATGTTTTTTATTGTTATATGACAAAAAAAAAAAAAAAAAAATGGTTTGCAAATTTATGAAACCACACACAAAATAAAGTATTATTATTATTATTATTATTATTATTAAATTTTGCTTTTCCAATATACCCTTGCCGTACTTCCAGCATGAAACAATTACTAGTATTCAAGCAATTATTTTTCTTATTTCATTTGTATATAAATTGACATATTTTTATCTTTTTAATTTCCTTCAACAATCTGTTTTACAAGGGATATTTCATCATTAACTAAATCTACTGCCAAATATATATTGCTAATAGGCAAATCATTAAAATTTAGAAACGCGTGTTTTTAGTTAACTACATTTAGTGAAGATGTTTCCCCATTGCATTATTAATTGCCGATCAGCTTGACCAAGATACCTGTTTCCATTCATCCTGTATAAGATTATGGCTTTTAAATTATCACAAAAAGACCGACGAAACATGTGGTAGCTAGTTTCTGCATTTAATTTTTGAAACAAAATAATGCAAAATAACTGATAGTAGTGTTCTGAAAGAAGTTCAGTTTCATTCTCCCTTTCTTTTTTCTTTTCTTTTCTTTTTTTTTTACTCTTGAGGAAAGTTAAAATGTACATTTTGTAAAAAAAGTAAAAAATATTGAAGGCTTTAGAGGGGGCTCTAAAAGAAGCTAGGGGGGCTCAGCCCCCTTCGCCCAGATCTGTTTACGGGCCTGAAGAAGAAATAATTCAATAATAAATAAAAATACTGTAATAATCGCCAGTAGCGAAGAGGTTAAAGGTTATATTATGAAATAGAGATTTTGAAAATTAAGAAGTATTATATTTTGGTATTAATCATTTTTTTTATTAAATATATTGATTCAAAGTTAAATGAAATTTTTTAAAGTGTATAATGTCAGGCTTTCACTCTCATCAACGGAGTGAAATATTTAACTTTTTTTCTAGGGAGTGAAAAATTCCACTCTTTAGGGAGTGTATTTTTATAAAATTCACTCCAAAAAGAATGAAAATGCCTGTCATTCTTCCAAACAGTTCTTTTCACTCCTCCCAATTTTACAGAGCACGCCAGTGTTTGATTACAAAGTGTTTACCAGGAAATAAGAGTCAAACAACAAGCAATACAATTCGTAAAATTTATTTTACTATACACAATATTACAATATTCACAATATTTTTTCTACAAAAATGTAAAGATAATAAGAAAATATATAAAAACTCTAATACAACTATGCACATGACATACATATAGGGTAACGGGCAACATCAGAAAGATTTTTTTAATACAGGTATGTAAATGATTTTGCAATATGTGGTGGAACTTTGTCACTTCGGAAAATAATTACTTCCTCCAGTTAAGAGCTGTTATGTAATCAGCTTCTAATGAGGTTATAGAATCGATTTTTCAATGGAACATATTTTTTAAACATTTTGCAGACTTCAATTTAATGTATTGCAACAGCTCTTCTATTTTTACCATAACGTGAGCTAAAAATAGTAGTTTAACATGATACAATGTAAACATGGCTATTAATATTTATTTTTTAAAGTTAAAGTTAGGTTGTTGTATAACAGTACCGTTCCCCACTTCTTTTTGTAAAGTGAAACTTATTAACGTATCTAATATTAGAGAATTATTTCTAAAATTACATTTTCATAATTGTAAATGGCAGAGACCAATAAAAGGAAAAAAAAAAAAAAAAAAAAAGAGAGAGAAAGTGAGTTATTAAAGACATTTGAAACTATAAAGTGGGCATAGAAAGTGATAAATTAATTAGAAGTACCAGTTATTTTAGATGGACTTGGATATCAAAACCAATTAAAAATAAAGTTAAAAAAGTTCGAAAAATCTTTTTATGCAATAAATTTAAAATGTTACTTGATATTATGTCCAGTTTTTTAATATTACATTTTATAACAAGATTCTTCAATATAATACACTTATACAATTAAAATAAGTTTAATAAGTCAATACTAAGTGTTTGCGTTTTAGCAACACTTTTTAAATGCGTATCTAATATTCGGCAAACTTAACAAAAAAAAAAAAAAAAAAAAAGAGAGAGAGAGAGAGAGAATCGCACTTTTTAAAAAAATATCTTTACTTTTGGAAGTATTTTAAAGCTATAAAAGTAAACATTCAGTAGTTTGATAGTATGCTTGAAAAAGTTTAAAGAGTACATTTTTAGAAAACTTGTTAAATATTCACACTTTTCCCCACATGTAAGCAACAAAGAAACTTTAATGCTATAGTGAAACAATCAATGATACTTTAAAAAGTAACTGTATATACATTTATTGGACTGAAAAATTAATAATAATAACATGGTAAAGCGTGTAAGGGCAAAATAGCAAAAGACTTAAAAACAGTTTTGTTTTAATCAAATTTCCCTTTTGACAGATACATCTATCTCTTGTAATTATAAAATGGCTGTTTATGCATTTTCAGAAAAATTTTGATAAAGAATTTTTTAAAAATGCAAATATTTTGAGGAAAAAATTCCTGCCAATAGTTTACTACTTGAAATTAAAATTATCCTTTGAAACTGACACTGTAAACTGGAACAAGCATTTTTTTTTCCTTTGGGAATATTCACAGAAGCATGAATTTTCTTAAATAAAAGCAATAATATCTATTTACTATGAAAACGTTAAAATATTTTTCATTAATCCCGGGTCTTTGAATGTAAAGAAAGTTCTTCGTAAAGGCTATTGCCTGTTGCAGATTCCTGTTGCTATAAAAAATTAAAAATAAGATTTGGGGAAATGTAAAAATTACTCCTACTACAAAGAGAACTTGTAATGTCCATCATTTACAGAAGAAATTCGATTTCTTTGTCCAATGACTTTCAAAGAGTGAAATTGCGGCAAGCAAAACCACCAGTTATACTTCATAAACTATCACTGCATCTCCATAACAAAATTAAGGGTATTGCATGGATACATTTTCAAGTTATTCTTGCAGAGCAACCTGTGGATTATTTTGCTTTGGACCACTGATAAGAGCACTTCAAAATGCTATTTCTCTTCTCCGTAAATGACAGGTGACAGGTTTTTAATGAATAGATACTATTTTATGATATTATATTTTTATGTATTTTTGTCGTTTCTGTGTACTAGGGAGTTTTAAGGTAACCTTTTTTTCAATCTGGAAGTTAATCTTAGCTATTTATGCTAGATAGTATTATATGAAAAAATGTATTGTATCAATAGGACTCTTATGCCAGTGAGAGTTTCTCTTGCCATTCAAAATGAATATCCTAGATAAAGTAAACAAAAGAACCTCATTGGCTATCCAGCGAGATAATGGACGTCGCTGAATTTTGGCAGTTGAAGGCGCGATGAAGAGATATGGCCCCTGTATCAGAGAAGAACCTCCATGTAGGCTGTTTTGAACATGTGTTGGATAGAGGAGAAAAATAAGTTTGTGCATGGACTGGAAGGTATACGGTTGATGTTCCCTTCGAAGAGTTTTGGAGAAAGAATGTAGGGTCTTGGCGTATACAATCAGCGTATCGGGAAGATCCAATGTGATCTTCGATAAATTCATTTTAATGAACGTAATGTGAGAAGGATATAGATATTTTAATGTGAACCCAGTACGCAAAAGATATTTGCTGTATTTAACTTAATGTCCGACCGGATAATCTATATCCAAGTTCTTAATTGTTTTGTCACATGTAAATAATGTGTAAGTAAATTGTTCGTTAATTTTAATTAACATTCTTTTGACAATCCTTCTCACAAAGTGCCCGATATCACTTATTTATATCGGTTGTGGCAACATACTAACTTTAAGGAATATTCTTCGAAGTTGTGTGACTGAGAAAGAGAGTAACAATGGACTCAGTAACTAAGGGAGGAAAGCAAGCAATACCTCTGGAAATTTCAGGAAAAATCCTTGTGTCATGGAAATCACAATGCAGACTTGTAATCCAGAAACGTGATTATCAGACTAAACACTTAAAAATAACTCTTTGCATTTTAAACATAAAAAATACAAACAAAAATTACAGTTAAGAATCATCATAAAAATGTTAAGTACTCTCTGTACTGTATTATTCCTTTCAGTGGGACAAAGAAAATTTCCATTTATTGTATTACTGTTATACACAGATTTTACTATATTATGATTATAAAAATATGATTTATGATTTCTGCATAAGTAGATTAAAAGTAAGTAGAAAAAAAAATTGCCAGTTTTCTGCCAGAAAATTCACCTTAAAAATTGGCTCTGTACTGTATTATTCCTTCAGTAGGACAAAGAAAATTTCCATTTATTGTATGACTGTTACATACAGATTTTACTATATTCTGACATTTAATTATAAAAATATGATTTATGATTTCTGCATAAGTAGTAGTGGCAAAAGCAAATATAAAATAAATGCCCTTTTTTTTCGCCTGAAAAATTACATTAAAAATCGAGGTATGCAAGATAGTTGAGATGACTGACTGGCTGTATATATGAATATTGGTCAAAGAATAAAGTTTCTGAGCTGGAATTTTGTGCTTAAATTTACAAAGTCATGAATACATTATAAATAATGTTGACTTTTGGTATTATTAGATTTTATTAGAATAAAATCTGTTCAAAATAGTTTATTATAATTTTTACATAAAATTCTATTTTCAAAATGAGGAACTATAAATAAAGGAGAACTTGGTACACGAAACTATGTTACCGATAAGGAAAAGTACGTTTATTTCAAAACACATTAAATAAATTAAAAGACTCCTAAAGAGGTTGGAAAGTAAAAAGTCCTCAGTAGTACATAGATTTAAAAAATATAGAAGGAATGTTATTTAAATATCACATTTAAAACATTATTTAATATATCTAAATTAAAATTTTCTGTTCATTTAAGCACTGTAAAAAAGTTTTTCTTTTAATGGTGGGTGATTGAAGCAAGAAATAAATTAACATTTTGTTGGACTTTTTTTTTTTTTTTTTTTTGAGAAAAGTTGAAGTTTAAATTGAAAAAAACCTAAAAAATGTAAAGTATAAAAATAATAATTATAAAAAAGATCATTATAAAAGGGATAAAATAATTAATAACATCAGCAGTAAAATGGGATTACTTATTAATGGAGACAATTATTAAAAATCTTCATTATATATACACATTATAGCCAGATAAAATAACTTGAAATAAATGGAGCAAACACACAAACTGACTTTTAAGACCTAAAAATTGGTCAAAAAGTCAATTATATTTTTTAAATGTTAAATGAAAGCTTGTTTAATTATGAATATTTTGACACTCCATTTTTGCCCAAATGGCAACTATATCACGAGATATGTATAAATGTTGGTAATGCACCTAGTGCAATTACCCATACAAATTAAAACTTCAAATGGCTTTTTTTTTCGTCATTTTCCTGTTTTAAAAATGCTAAGACTTTTTTTGTATTTAAGATGAAGATTTAAATTTTTTTTGTGTATGTTCTTTATTATATATATGACAGAGGTGCCAAGTTTCAATAAAAGTTATCAGTAACCAGAGTTCAGAGAGAAGTGAATGGGTGGGGTAGGGGGGCAAATTTTCAAAAATTCTCTCTTTTTTCAGCGATCTCTTGGCGAAATTTGCATGTTTTTCGCAATCTCTTGGGGAAATTTGCAATGTTTGCACATATTTTTAACATTTTTCGCGATTTTTGGACGAAATGGGTGCGTTTTTCGTGATCTTTTGACAAAATGTGCGTGTTTTCGCGATCTTTTGACGAAAGGTGCGCGTTTTTCGCGATCTTTTGACAAAATGTGCGCGTTTTTCGCGATCTTTTGACAAAATGAGCACATTTTAAGCGTTTTTTTGACGAAATGAGCGAGTTTAAAGCGATTTTTTGACGAAATGAGCGTGTTTTCAGCGATCTTTTGACAGAATGTGCGCGTTTTTCGCGATCTTTTGACAAAATGTAAGCGCGATCTTTTGCCGAAATTAGCACATTTTAAGCGTTTTTTTTGACGAAATGAGTGCGTTTTCCGCAATCTTTTGGCGAAATGAGCGAGTTTATAGCGATTTTTTGACGAAATGAGCGTGTTTCAGCGATCTTTTGAAAGAATGTGCGCGTTTTTCGTGATCTATTAACAAAATGAGCGCATTTTAAGCGGTTTTTTTTTTTTTGACGAAATGAGCGCGTTTTTTTTTTTTTGAAGGAATGAGCGCGTTTTCCGTGATCTTTCGACGAAATGAGGGCGTTTTAAACGATTTTTTGATGAAATGAGCGCGTTTTAAGCGATTTTTTGACGAAATGAGCTCGTTTTTCGAGATCTTGTGACGAAATGAGCACGTTTTCCGCGATCGTTTGACGAAATAGGCCCGTTTTAAGCGGGTTTTTTTACGAAATTTGGGCATTTCAAGCGATTTTTTGACGAAATGAGCCCGTTTTTTCCATATCTTTTGACGAAATTTGTACGTTTTTTGCGACATTTTGACGAAATGCGCGCACTTTTACACAATCTTTTCTGTTTTTCTCAAGATCTTATATCGAAATTTGCGTTTTTTCAAGCGATCCTTTGATAAAATTCGCGATTTTTTTATCCGTAATTTCTATCCGATGTCCGTAACGCCGTAACTTTTGTTGCATATCCGTAATAATTGCGGACAAATCGTAATACTTGGCACCTCTGATATGATGATTCTGCGTACGGAATTAGCCTTCAAGTTTTTATTTTTAAGTAAAAATATATGAAAATATTTTATATTTCAGTGTTTTTAAGTATCATATATCATATAGTATCATATGAGTATCATACATCAGTAAAAAATTATTTTAAATGTAATATTAGATGTATCTAAAAACCTATGAGCATTTTTGTGCAATACACATTTGTATAACTTAAAATCAATAGGGCAGAATAAGGAGGGATGGGACAATTTTTACAAAAATATTTTTTAATAATTATATTTTGCAAGCACAAAATGGATATTTTCAGAATAACACCTTGAAACATTTTAACATATTTTAAAAAATGTAAATTTGATAATAATTAAAATTTTGATTAATGAACCGATTAAATTCACAAAAATATCTTATCCCTCCCTCACATGAGGGTATTTAATTTTCAAAAATATGGTGAAAAAATGACAAAGACAGTGCAACATTTACATTCCTGTTCTGTTTATTTTAAATTATTACAATATTTATTTTATGTTATATTATACATTGTAAAATGCAAATCAAACAAAAAATATGCTTGTGCCCGACTAGTGCTGCCAATTAATTTTGGTGAATCTAGATTTGCAATTACATCTTGTTCATTAATGATGGAACAGTCAATTTCTTGCAGAAAGAAGAAAGTTCTTTATATATATCTTCTTGAAAATAGTGCAGTGCTATGTAAAAATAAAAGTTTGCTGTTTAAGTTCAATAATTACAGTAGACTCCCTCAAATCCACACAGCTTGGGACCAGAGGTTGTGCGGATTTCTGGTAATTGCTTTGTTTACATTTTTTAAACAGTAATTTGAATGCAATTAATAGTGCAATCGGAATTATAATGAATACTTACAATATAATAAAATATTAAAATAAGTAATAAACTAAAATAATAAAAATTTAGATAATTTTTTAAATGTTTGAAGTACTAATAGCAAAGGTCAAGTTAATAATCAATAGTGAATGATTAAATATTCATAATAAAGATTAAATGTATTTTTCCAAAATTATTCAACAAAACTTGCCTCATAAAAGTACATTACTAATTCACATCAAAATCATAAAATAAAGATTTTTTTTTCCAAGTTTAGCCAGGCTTAATAACCAAAAAATCTCGATTAATGCATAAATATATTTGGCAAGAAGATTGTGATTACCAATGATATCAGAAGTATCTTGATTTTTTTTCCAAAAAAATTTATTCTTCCTTCATGAAAAAAAGCATGAATAGAGTATTATTAAGAAAATTACAAGTTAAAAAATATATGGAATTGATACAAAACTAAAAAATCAAGTTTTGGTCCAGTATTTGAACTGAAAGTTTTATTGTTTACATCCATAAAATATGTGCGGATTTTAGAGAGTTGCGGATTTCTGGTTTGCGGATTTGAGGGAGTCTACTGTATTTCAAACAGTTATATTTTATTTAAAATAACTAAGAAATCTGATATTATGGAAATAAACATAAATATTTAATACCAATGATTGATATTGATAAATAACGCATGAGTAAGAAAAAAAAATGCAGTGTTTCAATTTCTCAAACTTTTTTTAACTTGCAAAATAATAAGATTTACTTGTTGCACTACTCAATTCCAAAACAAGATAGACTTCTATACAAATAAAAGAACAAATTGCTCTGTGTATGTGTGTGCGATGGCTTGTGAAAACTACGGCATGTACGAGGCTCAAAGTTTTTGTGAAGTTAGTCCAAGGCCTCTTCTAATGTACCCTCAAAATTTTAAAATTTTAGTAATTAGTTGAGAAATTAATTAAAATCCTCAAATTAGAAGAATAGAAAAGAATTCATAATTCAATAAAAGCATACATTTTTATCAAATCAGAAAATATTTCTTCAAAAACTGGAAGAGAGGGAAAGGGGTAATGTAAAATACAGCACTATCTCGGCGATAGATGTATGGCGCTTTTTTACAAAGGGCTGTATCTTAAATACAACTGATCCTAAAAACTCGAAAATTACACAGCTAGACACAGAAAAGTTTTCCCTTGCAGAAATTAAAAAATATATATATATCTTCATACTCCTGTAAATAATTGAAAAATCCATTTATAAAATCCCCTTTTTAATTCCATTCAAAGAAAGAGATTTTTGAGAAATCTTTCATAACGGGAGCAGGTGTTTTGACAGCTGGGTGCTGGTGGGTAGTAGCATTTATAGACGATCTATAAATATTTTCAAAATATTAAATTTATAAATTTAATTTTTTACAGCCAAATGAAGATTTTTTTTTGCTGATTTTAGTCATGTAAATTTCTTCACAGTAGCTCAATTACAACTTTAGATATTAATTATTATTTCATAAATAGGAAGATACTCTCAAACAAAGCAAGCTTTTCGATATCACAAATTATTTTTATTCTAAGATTCTTTGGAATGCCATCAAATAAAAAAATATATACAGAGATTTTAAGATTAGCATATAGTAATAGCTTTAAACGCTATTTAAAAATAGCTAAAATTTATATAAATCAAGCCGCAAGTTTTTTAAAATTAAAAACTTTATTTTTAAAAAAGGAAAAGAAATGCTGTTCCGCGATTTTGTTAAAATTAAGATAACTCACAAAACAATCGATTTGGAACTTTCAGATAAATTCTAACACATAATAACAATTCTAAATAGTAGGGAGCATCAAATTTCAGATATTTGTGCGTGTGGTGGGGAGGGGGGGGGGGGGGTCAGGTTGGCTAAATATTTAAAATCACACATTTTCTACAGTCTTAGATGCAGACTTTTGACAAAGCCCTGGGATAATTAACACTTATTTAATATAAATTTTCAAAAGATTACTTACCCCTGTTTCTGAATACCAATTTCACTAAATATCTTGCTTATCCCTGAAGGCGGCAAAGATACTTGTGAGTTAATGCTATTCCTATGGGGAGGTATTTTTCTAATATCTCGTTTGCATTTCGACAATTTTAAATAATGTTTTTGCAATGGATAGCAGTGGTCCATCTCTGCATCGCTTCTTTTTTTTATTTTGATTGCAGGGTTTTTTTTTTTTTTTTTTGTAAAGTTACTTTTACTTTCAAAACCAGTTCCGAAAATGAAAGCATCATTCTAAAAAATGTCTGCAAACAAAATCGAAAAAGTAAAAAAAGATTGATGAATAGATAAAGTTCAGCTATCCAATTAAAAAAAAAAAAAAAAAATTAAATGTTGAAATACACAGGAGATATTAGTAAATCTCCTCCCCATGGGATTAGCATATTAGTTCACGAGTGTCATCACCTACAAGCAGGGCCAGCAACTTTAAACCCGGAACCCTCTGTTATATTTTGGCAGATTGCTCCCTAGTGGTGGAATGTCAAACTAAAAGATTCAGGGATTTTTTTTTTTTTGGGGGGGGGGGGGGAGAGATTTTGCACTATGTGCACATCACGGCTGCTAAACAGTATTATAGGCAGCGGGGACCCGGTTGGAGGTTCGTTCGGTCCGAGATTGGGTCTTTTTATGAGATTTTGCTGTACAAATATCAAATTCACTGAAGAATATTATCACGGGCCAGGGCAAAGATGGGCAGCTCAGCAAGTATAAATACAAAATATCGTATTTGGTTAAAAATAATTATTTAAACAGAGATATAATTTAAGAGGGACGGGGCATGTCCCATCCCTCCCTGACAGTACCATTAAAGATAAATAAGGTTTTTACGACATGCAAGTGGTTTTTAGATTTAACTTAACTGTTTATTTATAAAAGACATATTGTTGAATGTACAAAATATTAAAAACAATTAATTTAGCAACAAAGAATGGGATTGAAAATTTGCATTAAAGATCTGAATAGTTACTTTTGATATTGTAAAAATCTCTTTTTAAGTGACAAGCTAGTAGTTGCTTGTAACTAAATAGATTTATAGCAACAAGTATAATGGATTGATTATTTTATCTGGCATAAGAATCAAACTAAAAATAAAGCTTATTTAAAAGATTATGTTCTCCATCTCATTCCTCCCTAATTTCTTCTATTTAAAAAAGTAGCAGGGAGTTTTAATAAATTTTAATTAAATATACAGTTATTTTTTCAAAATTCCCTTATAGTTGAACATTTAAATGTAACGTGTTTACCACTTGAACAATATTTTAAAAAATAAACAAAATCGTTGAAAAATTAAAATTGTGCGCTTTATCTTTTAGGGAACGTGCTGTCATAAATTATTCAGAAACTTATTACACTTTAGTTGAACATGACATCAAAATTAAAATTTAATTTTTAGTACTGTTATGCATAAATGTTCGTCTAACTTATCTGTTACTCACTATTCTTAAATACTTTGGGTTTGTAACAGCATAACTATTGTGCATTGAAAAAATTAAAAAATAGCTACTTATTATTATTTTTTAAATGCAACCTGCTGAAACGATAATTGCATCATTCTACATAATGAATCTTACATACTTTTTTATGTAGTTGAATTCAATTTTGTAGATATGGTTTGTCAAATTTGCCAACAATTTTATTAAAACAATGTTAATTAGTCAATAATGAGATCAACAGGTGTTTCCTGCCAAACAATAATGAGGAAGAAAAACAAATTTTTCCTTTAAATGTGACCCAAAGGAAACCTAAAAGTGTGTATATCCATGATCTAAGGCAAGCCTGAGGCTAGATTATTCTTCCAAGTCGGGCAAATGTTTTTTCCAAGAGGGGCAAAATAACTTCTTTATTTTTAAAAAAACTTTTACGATGATTTAAAAAAATGTATATTAAGTATTCGGTACAACTTTATAGCTTTTGCTAAAATAAGTTATATCTTTCATTTTGCTGTCTATATATATCCATATATTACTTTTTATAAATATGTTTGAGATAATGTATTTCCACAAAAATGTTAGATGTCGTTGAGGATTGCTACAAAAGCATCACCAGTGTGTTGTCTGTGGACTCCACCAATCCCCCACCCCATTGTTCACAGAAAAAGATGCACACTTGGATGTTTGTGTTTCAATAATAATTATAAACTAATAATACAGTATTCCCAGAAATTCATTTACAGTTAAATCTGTAAAAATAAAATTGCAAAAGATAGAAAAAAATATATCCATTTTAGATAAGTTTTCATCTTATCAGGTCTAACTGCAGTGTTGAATTTAGGCACTTTTCTATGGGAAAGATTAATGATGCTCTCAGAGTAGTAGACAGTATGGAGTTTTAAGATGTCACTCGACTCGCTCAAAAAGGTCCCAATGATAATGTAAAGTCTATGGGGGCGTTATTTTCAAATAACTCGCTCTAATTTTAATATTTTCAAATGATTTTTTTTTTTTTTGGGGGGGGGGGAGTTAGAATAGCTGAGGACGGTATGCAACTGGGCTAATTTTTACTGTTTCAATTTTTTTTTTTTTTTTATTACTTAAAATAGTTTTGAAAGTGGAACTATTATAATATTAAAAAATATAACCAAAATTGAAAAAGTAAAAACTAGTCCAGTTGTAGATCGTCCTCAGATAGCCTAAGTTAAAAAAATCATGTAAAAATATTAAAATTTGAGCGAGATATTTTGAAAATAATGCCCTTATAGACATACATTATCATCCGGATCTTTTTGAGCGAGTCAAGCGGCCCCTTAAGGGTGTGAATTACACTTCTACAACTTTAATAAGCACAAAATTAAAAAGCTTGTGGGAGTGACATTTTGGATACTTAAAGGAGAACCTTCCTCCTGGGCTACCTTTTGAATTCATTATTTATTGTATAATATTCTTTACATCGGGACATGAAAAGCTCTTGTGTAAAACATAATTTTGTTAAAAACAGGTTCCATTTACAGAGGTTTTACAGTATTTATAAAATTTTGCATGATTTAAAATCTCTGTATAAATGGCAATGTCCTGCTCACTGACTCATCATAATCCAGCCCAAACTCCAAACTACTGAACCCAGAAGTATGAAAATTGCGCGGAAGGGGTGGAGGATTACTTCTCATGGCATAAGAGTTACTAAGAAAGAATTTTTGAAAATTTCCTCCCTAAGGGGGGTCATAAGGGGAGCCTAAAATTTTAGAACATCTGCCCATATCTCAGCAACCGTTTTATGTCGAAGCATGAAATTTCAGAAAAATACCTACTCAACACCGTGCGAAAGAGAGGAGGGGGGGGGGGGGAGGATGAAGGGGGCAGTTGCCCAGGCGCCGAAATTTAGGGAGCACCAAATTTATATTACCAAAGTCATTTTTAGCCTCTCACAAGTTGGAGGGGTACCAAACCGAAACTTTGCTCCAGGTACAGTTTTCTTTCTGCTTGCCCTCTGTATCTACTAAGTAAATAATTGAACACAAGTTTTAGCGATTTTACAAATTTCATTTCTAAGGGGAGGGTAAACAATTTTAGAACATTTTGCCATATCTCAGTAGCAGTTTCAGGTAGAAGTGAAAAAATTCAGGCTATAACGAATCGATTAAAAAAATAATTAAACACATATTCCAGCAATTTTAGATATCCTTCCACACCACCATCACCCAAAGAATTATGTCTATAAAAAAGTCGTATATATATATATATAGGTAGATAGATAAAGTTTTCAACTGGGGGTGGTTTGGGGTTCTAGGGGGGTCATGATCGGCATAGATCTGCAAAAATTTCCATCGTAGCATAGATTGTAAAAAATAGTCTTTCTTACGAAATCTATCTAAAAAGCTTCTTACAAGCCTCTTTCAAACTAACTATCAATAGTTTTCCACGAATCTTGCATACAAGCTTTGAAACTATTATATTTATGACTTATACAAATTTCAAAATGTAGAAAAAAAAACAAAAAAAACATTGTCTGATTCGGGAGGGGGGGGGAGGAATTTGCTTGATTTTATGCGTTAGTTTGAAAGAAATTTGTGCAGAATTATGGAAATTATCATGTCTATAAAAAAGGGATATATACATAGGTAAATAGATAAAGTTTTTTACTGGGGGTGGTTTTGGGTTCTAGGGAGTCTTGATCGGCATAGATCTGCAAAATATTTCCATCGCAAGATAGAATGTGAAAGATAGTGTTTCTTACAAAATCAATCTAAGAACCTTCTTACAAGCCTTTTCTCAACTAAATATCAATAGTTTTCAACGAATGTTGTGTACAAACTTTGAAACTATTACGTTTATGACTTATAAAATTTTCAAAGCGTTTAGACAATGAGAACTATTTTTTTTATATATATTAAATGTCTGGTTTGGGGGAGGGGAGGGAGAATCCGCTTTCCTTAAAATTCCGAATCCACTGTTTTTTCTTGAAATACGGAAAAAAATATAAAATCTTTAAATATTTGTTTTGCATTTAGTCGTATGGGGAACACATGTGAGCTAATTTCAGTGTACCATTTTTATACTTTTTAAAACAAGTAGTAATACAGCAACATTTTAAAACAACAAAATGTACATTCAAATTTATATTTAAAAGTTACAACTGTTTACGACAATTTTTTAATTTACAAATTTTCAAATTTAGACAAAAACTCTATTTTTCATCAACTTTTAACATGAGTTTATATGCTTAAATAAACTACCTTGAAAATCTATTATTATGCATTTACTCATAAATGAATATGTTGTACTTATATGATAATTTTCATTCAAATCTATGACATGTCAGCCACAGCTAATTTGCTCATTTTGCATGGAATGAACCTACAAGGAAACAGTATTCAGGAAAAATTTAAAATAGTATTTCAACTATTCTTCTGAAATATTACAAGGACACAAAACAGCTCATTACCTTAGAATTTCATAGTTAATACTATTAATTAAATAAAATATTATATTTATTTAAAAAAAAACCACTTCTATAAATGTTCCAAAATTTCCTTCCAGGAAAATAAGTATGAATAAATACTTAAAGAAAATACATTAAATCTCCATTATCTCCGAGTCTAAATTTCAATTTTTGAAAAATGTGGCCAAAAAGGAAAAGAGTTGTATTAACAATTCAGGATCAATTAAAACTAATTAATCCAGGATTAGATCCACACTTTAGGCATATAACTGATAAAGAAATTGTAAAAAAAAGCACTAGGTACAATACTTGAAGAGAGCGATGAAGATGAATGTAAGAAACAAAAGAAAGTGAAGGCCTTATACAGTATTTAGAGGAAGAAGATGACCTGCTACTTTGTGATAAAATAGCTCTAAAAGACTTCAATTTTAAATAAAGAAGAAGTGTTTCAATACAAAAAGAAAAAAAAAAAAAGTTAAAAAAAAAGAAAAAAAAAGAAACTTTTGACCGATTTTGCAAAGAAGCAAATTTACAAATTTGTAGAAAGAGAACAATTTTATTATTCCTTAAACAATAATTATGTTTATGTTATTTTTTATGCATATAAACTGTTCACATGTATCTTTATTTTACCTATTGTATACATAAACTGTTCAAGTGCATATTTCTGTTGATTTGTTTCCTTTTTTCATAATTTTATGGATTATCCGCGAAACCGGTTACCTGCAATTGCCATGCCACTCAATTCAGCTGATAATTGGGAGTTTACTACATGTATTTCCGGCACTGAGAAATTGGCAATACAAGTACAAAAAATATGAGAATGAATAACATAGACTACTATGCATTTGAATGATAATTTTACTTTACACAGGTAACAGAAAGGTACTGTTTTTATCTTCTTTTTTAGTTTAAAAATACATTTTTAAAGTATTTTTTAATGTAAATTTACAGGTGTATTTCAATTGAAACATAGTTGTTAAAAACAGACAATCACAACAACATATATAAAAAATGAGATGAAAATGTAATAAAAAATGATATTCTTTAAATCATCAACAAAAATTCTAAATATCTATAACAGAAGCAAAACATCAGTTTTTCAATATTTTTTCTTCAAAAATTTCAAAGATATTGTCACCATGCGAAAAAGGTATATAACAATTTCTGTCTTTAGAATCCTTTATCAATGCATTCCAACATGGCACCTTTTCAAGGAGATGCAACGGACCACATATGATTAGACAATGAGAAGCTCTGGTTAAAGCAACATTCAGTCTTCTTTTACAAGAAAAGTGTTTATTAAAAGTTTCATTAGAAGTAGATCCCTGATAACAAGAAAGGATACACATAGATTTCTCTTGCCCTTGAATGTTATCTATAGTATAAACTTTAATGGTTGAAAAGTCTAGCACAGGCATATAAAGCTCTTTCTGAAGGTCAGAAGGAACAATGACAGCTGTAGAACAGAGAGGATCATGCTTTATAATAGATGAACACAAACTTTTAATAACAGAACACCCAGTTTTATCATATAAAGAATTCACTTTCAATCTCTCACTTATGTCATCAAGTATGATATAAGGTTTTAAAAACCATTTTTTGAAAGAATAAGAATATTGTGGCGGATTATAATCTTTAAAATAAAATGTTCTCAAAGGGAAAATGGAAATATCTCCATGCATTCTAAACTGCATCTTAAGTTGAATTGCTGGAGATTTTTTGTATTTGTTCATAAAATAGGTTTGGAATCGCTCCAAAATAGATCGTTGAAAGCCATATTTAATGGCTAAGTCTGATTTTACAATTGGGGGCAATTGTTTAGTATCCCCGAGTATAAAAAATTTTGTGTTCTTAAACATAAATGGAAACAAGGTGTCTGGTTCAGTAGCTTGATTAACTTCATCAAAAATGCAACAGGAAAAATTAATTTTAGTTTCATACAAATTAAAACAATCACTAAATGTTGATAAAACAATATTTGTATCATTTAATATTGTCCGAATTTCATGCTTTTCATCCCACTTTATATTTTTAAGTTCTAATTCTAACTGAGCAATTTCTTTTACATAGCTATGCCTGCCTTTGGATGACATTTTCTGAAAACTGTTTATTTTTTTATGGATCTTTTCTTTCTCAAGGTTAATTTTTTTCTGAAAATTATCTAACTTTTCACAGAGACTATATTTTAAATGTTTATGATCAATAAAACGCTTGTCACCTGTGCGAATAAATTTAATATCTTCTGAACCTAATCGTCGATTAAGCTCAATCATTTGATTAGCTATGTTATCAACAGCAAAATGAGATGGTGCTGTAACTAATATTTTAAAAGTTTTGGGAACATTTTCAATTAACTTTTGACAGAAACGGGCAATAACTTCGGTCTTACCAGATCCTGGTGGTCCTTCAAGCAAAATTATCTTTTTTTCTTCATCAGGAAGTGTCATTTCATTGAATACAGCATTACAGATATTATTCTGAATGGTCATATAGTCATAACTATGCAATATATCACAATTTACCAAAAATGTTTCCCAATCAGGACAAAGAATGCAGTCAACCATTGGTGAATGTTTCAAAGAATTTAGTGCATCAGTAAGATTTATTTTGTCCTCTAAATTACAAATTCCACAGCCTTTCATAACACTTTTTGCTATAGCTATTCCTCGACTTTTTACATATACATTATATTTCCATACACTAGCATTTTGTAACCATTCTTTGGGAAGGAATTTCCATTGACATGTACTCATAGATTCTATGTCCAATGGCTCAGTACTGACATTTCTAATAAGTCCAAATGAAATCAAACATGGTCCATTCTCTTTGTCTTCTTTTAAATCTAAAATAACTAAACTGTTATTATAAGGTGAAAATGATTGATCTTTGTTTACAATTGACTCACACTCTAATTTCATGAGTCCATGTACGTAATAAGAAGAAAGAACTGAAAAATAAAATTCATTTTCACTTTTAGATTTTAAATAAGGTTCTGACATGATACATACTGTTTCCCACACTTCTAAAAGAATCATTTGAAGAAATGAATTAACATATTGATCATATGAGGCAAAAGAAAGAGGTAACTGACATACACCATTTGTGATAGAAGAAGGAGGAACCTTAATTTTTTCTTTTTCATACAACCATTTAGGGTTCATTTCAACAATTTTCTTTATTAATTCATAACAACAATTATTCCTACTTCTTGTACTGCCAGTTTTTGCAGCAGAACTTCCTGAATATTTAGAGCCAGATTTCACAGAAGGAGATACACCTGTATTTGAATTGTGCTTTGACATTAACTCAGAATAACTAATAGAATCTAGTTCTTTTTGGCCATTTTTACCCATATATTCTGTATATTCACTTGATACAGAATATGATGAATCCATTTGAGTAACTTCATACTCAGTACACTCAAGATGTGTGTGCAAAAGGTTCGAATTATCCTTTATCACCGAGGGATTCTTTAATTTTTCTGATTCTAAAGGAACAGAAATTTTTAAATTAGATTCAATTGACTTGAATTTTTCGCAAACGTTTTCAGATCTATATGATGCAGACAAATTAGGAACCAAGTTTTCTGCTGGCTTGCTAACTTTTAAGTTTGGAGTTGATTTTGCAGCCATATTCTCATTTTCTGCAAGTTTTGTACTTTTATCTGATATTGAAGAATTAAATTCTATTTGAGTGTTTGAAAACGTTTCCTTCACATGGTTATTAATGACTGATGTAGCTGTATCACTGGGAACTTGAGATCTAATAGATGACCGGAGGTCGCCTTTTTTAACTTCTTGGGGTTGAATTGATTTCATAATTTTTGTTTGTTTAATGCATTTTTCATTACGATTACTCATCATGTCTTGTAATAAAGGTTTTATATGAGATCCATAATCATCAGGTCGTTTCTTTACAGTTGGTTGCTTTGTACTACCAGGGCATTCATCAGAATCACTTAAAATTGGAAGATTAACTTCAGCGCTGCATTTAGGAAGCACAGTATGATTTATATGATCTCCATTTGATAGCCTAGGAATTTTAAAATCTTTAAAAGATTTTCTTGCAGATCTTTTAGGAGAGTTTATAATTTTTGTCTTTGGATGCATATGCAATGATTTATTTTTCTGAGCATTATTTGGAGATGATTGGTAAATATTTTTTCCAGTTTTTAAAGTACCAGATCTAAGGTTTCCCTTATATTCTTTATTGATAGGCTCATCTTCAGGGCAATTTTGTGAGACATTATTTTGAGAAGGAATCTGTGTATCATTATCATTCTTCAAAGTTTTATAATTTGGTTTATTTTTACACTTTGATGTAACTTTCAGAGATTTCGACAATTTTTCATGATTTGCAGATGAATGTAATTGTTCATTATCCAAATCTGCAGATCTTTCTATTGATTGTTTGGATTTCTGAATTTCAGAAACAACTGATTTTGGAGATGATTGGTAAATATTTTTTCTAGTTTTTAAAGTATCAGATCTTTGGTTTACCTTATATTCTTTACTGTTAAGCTCATCTTCAGAGCAATTTTGTGAGACATTATTTTGAGAAGGAATCTGTGTATCATTATCATTCTTCAAAGTTTTATATTTTGGTTTATTTTTACATTTTGATTTAACTTTCAGAGATTTTGACAATTTTTCATGTTTTGCATATGAATGTAATTGTTCATTATCCAAATCGGCAGATCTTTCTATTGATTGTTTGGATTTCTGAATTTCAGAAAGAACTGATTTTGAAGGATATTTAATAATATCCAGAGATTCTACACTTGAGCTAGAATGACCTAAATAATTATTTTCTTTACTTTTATGGACTTTCTCTGCAGAGGATGACTGTATATTGTTTTGGGATTTTTGAATTTGGGAAAGAGCCAATTCAGAAGGATACATTATTTTATCCCAAATTTCAACACTTGAAGAAGTGCTCTGTACATCATCATCATCAGTAAGAGATTCATCTTGTAAATTAAAATTGCCATTTTCTTTGAAATTTGGTTCCAAATGTTTAAAGTATAAGTCCATTTTCCAATTTCTTTCAGATTGATTGTTTGAATTTGAATAGATTGACTCATTACTTTGTTCATTGGATGAAAGTTTATCTTTTGAATGAGATTTTTTTCTAACTTTTCTGCTGATTTCATATTCAGATAAGTCTCTATCATGGCAATCTCTTTTAAGAATAATCTTTTTCACAGGGCAAAGTTTACAAAGAAAAACATCGGCACTGAAAAAGTCACCACCAAGTCCTATAACACTAAAATTCTGGACTTCTTTAGGATTTTTACCAATTTTTTCAGAATCTAAAAATACTCCATATTTGCTTCTCAGATCTTCAATGTACCAAGAGCCATTATGAAAGTTTAAGCGAGCATGTGATTTTGAAACTTTAGAGTAATTCTTTAAAGCTGTGATATAATCACTACCTAAAATTACTTCTGGTGAAGATAATTCTATTTTAATAGGGGTTTTATCATCCACACGTTCTTCAAGCAAATAATCCATCCTGTATCATAAAATGAATCCATGAAATACTATTTAAGCATAAGAAATCTTAACATTCATATGTGAGTTTTTTTTATAGTTAAATAAATATCTAGTGAGCCAACTTTTTTTTTACACATATCTTCTATGATTCAAGAAGACAATAACACGCATTTTCACCAGAAATAGTTTCTTGAAAAGTTGACTAGAAAAATTGACCTGAAAGAGACAAAAAATAAAAAATTAAGTTAACATCAAAAATATCTTTTAAGTTAATTTTGATATACAGCAGCCTCCCTCAAATCCGAACAGCTTGGGACCAGAAGTTGAGCAGATTTCAGAATTTTGCAGATTTCTGGTCATTGCTTTGTTCACATTATTTAAATAGTAATTTAAATGCAATTAATAATACAATCAGAAGTATAATGAATGCTTACAATCTAATAAAATATTAAAATAAGTAATAAACTAAAGTTATAAAAATTTAGCTATTTATTAAAATGATTAAAATATTAATAACAAAGGTCAAGTTAATAATTAATAATGTATGGTTAAATATTCATTATAACGATGGAATGTATTTTTCCTAAATTACTCAGTGAAATTTGCCTCATAAAGGTACAGTACTAATTCACATAAAAATCATAAAATAAAGAAGTTTTTTTTTTTTTTTTTTTTTTTGATTTAGTCAATTTTAATAACCAAAAAAGCTTGATTAATACATAAATATATTTGGTAAGAAGATTGTGATTAACAGTAATATCAGCAATATCTTGAAATTTTTCAAAAAAATTACTCTTTCTTCATGCAAAAATATGAATTCAGTAATATTAACAAAATTACAAATTAAAATATACAAGGAATTGATATAAAACTAAACAAATCAAATTTTGTCCCTATATCTGAACTGAATGTTTCATATTTACATTCATAAATTATATGCAGATTTTACAGTTGTGGATCTGAGGGAGTCTACTGTATCTGATGTGAATAGACAGCAAATTTTAGAGATTGAAAAAACAGTTACTTTTTGTTAACAGGTTCCATCATTGCAGCACAAGATTGATAACATGTTATACAATAATCTTTTATAACTAGAAACTAAGAATTTGCTTTTTTAGGGATAATTTTTTTTAATTTAGGTCATTTTTATAAATTTTGGATAAATATTTGAAGATAAAGAAAATTTCTTTGCTTTTGGGTTTTTTTTTTTTTTTTTTTTTTTTTTTTTTTTTGAAATACCAATATCAGAAAAAAGTTTCACACTCATATTTAAAACAAAGAGTTAAAATTTAGAAATTATCAAAACAACGTTTCAAACTTCAGCAGTGAAGATTAGGAAACACTGAACAGTAGTATATATTTATTTAAAAAGTTAAATATTAGAGTCTGTATTCAACATGGAACTTTTATACTACAGCATCCAACTTTTTTTTATTCCCACACAACCTATTATTCCTGGAGAAATGTATATGTAACCTTGCAAAAGGTAAACTGCAAAATTTGCTTTTTTAGGGATAATTTTTTTAATTTAGGTCAGTTTTATAAAATTTTGGATAAATACTTGAAGATTTTTTTTTTTTTTTTCGGGTAATATTTTGTATTTTTGAAATACTAATATCTAAAAAAGGTTCCAAGCTCATATTTAAAACAGAGTTTAAATTTAGAAGTAATCAAAAGAAGCTTTCAAACTTCAGTAGTGAAGATTAGGAAACATAAAACAGTGGCATATATGTTTTTTTAAAGTATAATAATAGTCTGTATTCAACATGATACTTGCATCCAACTTTTTTATTCCTACACAACCTATAAGTCCAGGAGAAATGTGCATGTTACCTTGCAAAAGATTCGGTAGAAATTTTTTTCTTTCAAATTACATACATAGAAAGATATAAGTTCATACATAGTGAAGCAAGTATAGAAAAACCAAATTTTCTAACAAAATTTAATAAAAGAGAGTTTTTTGTGGCCAAAAGGCAGCAAAAATTTCAGACTTTTTTAAAACTATCTGGAGACCTGCTGTCAAAATGCATTATTTTTCAAATAGAGTCTTAAATAGGACTGAATTCTTTATAACTTTCATATTTACAACTTTTTTACATACTCATTAGCAAACAAAGTATGTCATTTTAAATATAAGACAATTTTTTTTTTTTCAATTTGCTTAAAAACATGAAAAATGTAGTTTTGCCCTGATTATTCAAATGATCCCTGCAGATATAATCATATTATGTCAGCTTCTACAAATTAACAGCGCTAAATTATCTATTATTTGCACATCCACTTCATCTCAAGAGATATTTTACATTTGTAAATCTATATAATTCAACAAGTATGGAAGAGTGTGGATGAATGAGATAATTTCTATATTGAGACAGAAGTTTTAAGTGCATACAGTTGTTGAATTTCAAAGAATTTTTTAAAAGAATACTTCAATGTTTAGTAACTTATCAGCACGATAGTTTCAATAACAAAAATATCTTGTTTAATTTTAGTAATTATTTTCATACTGCACACATATTGTTCCAGAATCAATGGAACAGGTATGAGAATTTTCAAAAAACATATCTATTATAAATTACAGTGGTATATTTTATTTACCAATTACAGTCAACTTTTGACCATCCAGTTTAACGTGGTAGAAGGGTAGGCTGGATAACAAAAAAGCTGAATAATATATTTATTCACTTCCTACCTTTCCCCCACCATGATATTAAAAACACGTGTCACATATTTTAAAAGGCAAATTTTATCTATATGGTTTCAAAATAATCAATACATTAACATAAAGTGTAAGCCTAATTCACAAAAAAAGTAAAATTTATTTCACTGTTTATTAATAAATGATTGTATAAATATGAAAAGTTATGCATAACATAAAAGTCAAAATAGTTTTTAGGTTTTTGAAAAAGTCCTTGATAGATGACTGCTTCTCCTTATTAGTCTTCTTCTGTGATGCAATATTCCTCCATTTATACAAGCTGATGATATCAGTTGGCATTGCTTCCTTTTGCTGATTAATGTATTGCAATGCTGCCACAATTTTATTGAACTCTTTGGAATGTAGGATGAGATTTTTCTTGCTATTCTCCTCGTCTTTTTCTTCTTCCTGTATCACAGTGGCATATCCAGGTTTTTATTTCGGGGAGGAGGGGGGGGAGTGTAGGCAGTGGATCAATTGCAGGGTTAATTACCATGGTGAAACTTGCAAGTTTTAATTAAAAACATTCAATTTTTCTCATAAACTATTTTGATTGAAACTATTGTAAATTAAATAAATAAACTACTTGATTAAAGTTTGTTAAAATTAAATGAGCATAGCTCATATCAGCTCTAAGACACACACAAACAAAATATTTTTAAAACATTGTGGCACTTCACTTTTCTTTGGCTTATAAAAAACTCTATAAATTCTTAAGCCTTATTAAACAGATTTAAATACCAATTATTTTTACATGCTCTTTCCATCTCACATGCTACTGCCACATCACCTCACCAACATCTGCTCCAATAAATACAGATAAAAAATGAAACAGTTAAAGTCTAATTGTATAATTACAAATACAGTTAAACACAAAGTTAATTATGCAAACATTATACAAACACCTTCCTAGTGATGCCGAAACTAAATCCAGTTTAACTGGTACACACTCACTTACCAATTCTAAGTTGCAGTTAATTATTTTCAAGTCCAGCATTGCAGAGTTTCCAACCCGTAGTGGCAACAATCATTGTTTACATTTGTATTGAGCTTGCCACATCACTACATGTGGAAGGTTGAGCTTGCAACGTGGTCGCAAGCGTGTGAGTTCGGAAAAGTGGTTAATTTTGTTTAAAGTTACTAGATATTCAGTAAACTACTTTTCTTTTTTATATTTTAAGCTTACGTTTCAATGGTAAGCGTAGTTTATCCTCTTTTTGTTATTTAAAACTTTCTTTTTTCTGAATTGCTCAGAAGTGGATAGTGTAGCTGGGCTAACTATCAACATGACCAGTTCGGTCATTAAAGTTAGCACAGATTTCATCCCAGAAACTTTAATCCCACTTAGTGAAATAGTCGATAGCCAGAACGTAAATCCAGAATTCAACAATAATAACGATATATTAGTACGGTCCTTAGACTCAGAGGAAGCTTTATTGCAAAAGGCAGCCGAAAACTACGGAAAAAATTTCACAATCTTCTTGCAAAGTGTAAATTCGGAAGCAATTCCAAAACGAAATCCCCGCGCCATACAGGCAGAAATAAAAACCCATATCAAACATGCAACAAAAATTAATAATGTCTGTTTTACACGAAAAGGAAGCTTAATTTTCATGACTAAAGATGTGACATGTGCTATCAGTATAGCAAAATTGATATCTTTTCTGGGAGTCCTGGTGACCTCCAGAATAGTTTGGGAAAACATAACAAATCGATTTTTATTGTACAGTATCCCAATAGATATACCGTTAGAAGAGATTGCTAGTGAACTAGAGGACTGTAATAATATTCATATTCTCGAACTAAGACGATTTTTGAAAAAAGAACATGCAAAAGAGACTTCTCCGATTTTAATAACAATACTGGGCACTCATTTACCTAAGGAAATTAAAATCTGGTATAATTTACAACGAATAAAACAATTCATAGATCGAACGAGGCAGTGCGCCAAATGTTTCAAATATACGCATAACACAATTCGTTGCACATCGCAACCTTTATGTGCTATTTGTGGAAAACAACATACCGATACATGTCAAGATCCAGTCTTCTGTGTTAATCGTGGTGAGAACCATAGAGCTGATTCCACAGAATGTCCGTTTAGAGTTAAAGAAATTGATTTTTTGCAATACAAATGTATGAACTTTTTATTGATCACAGAAGCCAGGCGTAAATACAAAATCGCAAACAATCAGAAAACATACAGTACAGTAGCAACTTCATCAACCATCAAACGCGATGATTTTCAAAAAATTTTTGAAAACCGAACCAATTACATGCTGAAAATAATAATGGACTCATTCACTATCCAAATAAATAGACTAATGGAAGCGATTAATAATATCAAGTCTACGCCCAATACAATTCAAGATATGGAACAAGATGAAACTGCGGATAAAACGGCCACACAACAAAAAAATAAAAGAGAAGGCCAAATAGAGCGACATTCCGATCCAAAAAAAATATGTTTAGGAAATGAGTTGAAGGAATACGAAAAGATGAATATAGATAGTACCCCCCAAAAATTCTCATATTAAAGGATCGGGTTGTGGGAGAGGCAGAAAATAGATCTAACCCCTCCCTTTTTTTCTCTCTCTTTATTTAGTAAGGTCACCTTATTGAAACAGAGTTTCTTAATCAATTAATATTTTTTCGTTTCTGAAGCGAACCTTTAGCCAATTATTAAGCAGCTTTTCTTTTTCTATCCTTTTACATTTATATTTTTATGGACTTTAATTATTTGATTTTACAGTGGAATTGCCGAGGGTTTAAAAATAAAAAGTTATGGTTTCGCTGCAATAGTTTTAAAAATAGCTTAATATGGGTCTTTCAGGAAACTTGGCTACAACCTACTGATAAGATACATATTACCAATAAAATCATTTTTCGTCAAGACAGAGAATCTGGCAGAAGAGGTGGAGGTTTAATGATGGCAATAGATAAAAATATCCCGGCAGTAAAATATGATCTTGATTCCCCATGTACAAATGTCGAAGTTCAAGGCATAAAAATCTGGTGGCGACAAAATTGGATAACCATAATTAATATATACTCAGCAAGGGCCTTTCAAGATTGGTCATGGTTAAGACACGAAACTAATAAATTACATCAAAATTACATTATTCTAGGAGATTTCAATATAAATCTCTTGGATCTTAAACTCTAATCAGAGAAATAGCAAGTTGGAAAATTTCATGTCCTGGGTGCACGATTCAAATGGAATACAGTAGACTCCCTCAAATCTGCAAACCAGAAATCCGCAACTCTCTAAAATCCGCACATATTTTATGGATGTAAACAATGAAACTTTCAGTTTAGATATTGGGACAAAATTTGATTTTTTTAGTTTTGTATCAATTCCATATATTTTTTAATTTGTAACTTTCTTAATAATGCTCTACTCATGCTTTTTTCATGAAGGAAGAATAATTTTTTTTGGAAAAAATTCAAGATATTGCTGATATCACTGGTGATCACATTCTTCTTACCAAATATATTTATGCATTGATCAAGGTTTTTTTGTTATTAAGCCTGGCTAAACTTGAAAAAAAAAATCCTTATTTTATGATTTTGATGTGAATTAGTAATGTACTTTTATGAGGCAAGTTTTGTTGAATAATTTTGGAAAAATACATTTGATCTTAATAATGAATATTTAATCATACACTATTGATTATAACTTGACCTTTACTATTAATAGTTTAATCATTTAAAAAATTATCTAAAATTTTATTACTTATTTTAATATTTTATTATATTGTAAGCTTTCATTATAGTTCTAATTGCACTATTAATTGCACTCAAATTACTGTTAAAAAATGTAAACAAAGCAATGACCAGAAATCCGCAAAATTCTAAAATCTGCACTACCTCTGGTCCCAAGCTGTGCGGATTTGAGGGAGTCTACTGTACTTTTGAATTCTGAAAACCCTACCCGGCTTTGCAACAGAAATCAATCTCTTTTAGATATTACCCTGATCTCTTCTAATCTGTTTCATAATCTAAATTATTCTATATTTCGTGATAATTATGGTTCAGATCATCATCCCATACAGTTAATTGACAAGTCACAAAAGTATAATAAAGACAACATTCATTCTATATACAAGTTTGTACAATGGGACAAGGTAAATAAAATAATAGACGAAAAAATACAGAATAATGAAATAAAATATTTAAATGAAGCTTACAACCAAATTAATCTAGCTAAAGAACGTCATATCATCACTTTCAAACAAAAAGAGTATAGATTCCCCCCCCCCATGGTGGTCCATCAATACCAAAAAGCTGATTGCTCAAAAAAGAAGAGCTTACAATAAAGCACGTAGAAATTGTGATGTCAAACAATGGATAGAATATAAAAAAATAGAAGCAAAAACGAAAAAAAGTACAAAAAAAGATAATCGGAACAATTGGATGAAAATCACCTCCGAAATTGGAAAAGACGAAAAGTTATACACCATTATCAATCGTTTAAAAAAGAAAAATTATGAGACTAATCAGAACAATCTACATTTTGACGGCTGCGACATAGATAAAAAACAACAAGCCAACCTTTTAAGTACTGTTTTTCAAAATAAATACATCGAACAGTACATCCCTTATGATATGAGCCCAAATATTGAAGATAATTTCCAGTTCCGGATGGAAGATTTCAATCAGGCCCTCAAGAACAGTAAAGTTAAAACTCCTGGATATGACGGTATAAATGGTAATTTCTATAAAAAAAATGAATATAAACACCAAACAATGGATGCTTGCAAAATACAATGAAGTTTTAAATATGGGGAGCATTCCCAATAATTGGAAGGAAGTTATCATACTACCAATTAAAAAGCCGGGAAAAACCGCTGAAAATCCTATTAATTACCGTCCCATTTCTCTCACTGTTGATGCAAAAAATTTTTTCGAAAAAATGATCCTGCAATATATTTTAGATAAGTGCATAGAAAAAAAGATATTTCATAAACATCATTACGGTTTCATCCCGTTCAAGGATTGCAATCAAGCTGTATACCACATTTACCACGATGCTAAAAGAGCAAAGATTTCAAACAAAAAAGGTTTTATTGTCGCTTTTGATATTGAGGGTGCCTATAATAACATTGTGTGGGATGCTTTAATTCATAAACTAGCACAAATTGGAATTAATGGAAAAATTCTATATATTATCAAGGCTCTAATAGAAGATCAGCAAGCTCAGGTTCGGTGGAGAGGGGTTTATTCCCTCCCCTTCAAGTTCAATCGTGGCCTTTTGCAAGGTAGTATATTGTCAGCAATTCTTTTTACTATATATCTGGCGGATGTATTTGAGATATCTGACACCAATATAACTTGCGTTATTTATGCGGACGATATCTATATCTATGGCTATCATAACATACAATATATGCATTCCCTTATCCAGGACAACATAGATAGACTGGTTCACTGGCTTCAGTATTGGGATCTTACGATAAATCCCGGTAAAAGTAATATTTTGAGTATCAATGTACCAACTGAAACAGAGGATAACATCTTAAAAATCGGAGGAGAAGAAATACCTTGTAAAAAAAATATGTGCATCCTCGGATACATAATTAACAATAGGCTCAATAACGTAGATCACTTAAACATGCTGCAAAATAAAATCAACGTTCAATTAAATTACTTAAAATTTATTGCTACTTCTGCAAGAGGAAGTAATACCAAACAGCTATTACAATTATATCAAAGTCTGGGTCAAAGTATTCTTGAAGGCAACACCCGCATTTTATCAGAGGCCTCTAAACAAGAACAGTACAGAATGCAAATAATGCGTAATAAAGGACTCAGATGGGCTACAGGACTCAATAAATGGTGTCCCATTCCTGTACTACTACATGAAAGCAAGGCACAGAGTTTACATCGTCGCTTAAAATATCTAGCTATAAAGCAGAATATTACAAGTCTTAAATATAAAAAGTATCAAACAAACATCACAAGTATAGCTATAAGTATCGAAGTTAATAAATTACTTTGGTATAAATCTAATAGCAATGAAATAATTCATTATGAATGGAATACTCTAGAGAAAAAACACCGGCATAATTTTTTACGTTTCTGGACCATCAACAAAAAGAATTTCGATTAAGATATCTTAGCGAAGTATATTAATGGCGCTATTGATGAATTGGGGAACAGCAATATCATTTTAGCATCTGATGCTTCTAAAACTCCATCTGCCACTACGATCGGGGTAGTAAATAAAAACACTAACGAAGCTCAAAGATTTCAAATACCTTCTATAAACTCTGTTTTCACGGCTGAAGCTATTGCGGTCTATATCGGTATTAAGCTATATACTGTGACTGAAGGTAGATATCATGTTTTTATGGATTCATTGAGTTTAATTCAAGCTTTACGGTCACTCAATAGAAAATCGCCTGTAATAATTAGTCAAATTAATCATCTCATAACGCGAAAAGAAAACGAAAACATTCACATATAAATATGGTGGATACCAGGTCATAGTAATATTAATGAATTGGCTGACAGAATCGCTGCCTCTACAAGTGCTTTCACTTTTTACATACCCTGGATAGCACTGGAAGACTGGATTCAAAATATTAAGTATGAAACTAAGACTGACCAACTAAACGATTGGGAAATGTATAAGTCCGACAAGAATAGACAATATGGGGGTTACTCTAAGGATTATCATCATCATAAATTACCTCAAAGTAAAGGCACTATCTACAGTAGATTCTTAACATGAACTGTTCTAACCAAAGACAGATTGAGCAAGTTTAAACGCACGACAAATTCGGATTGCAGCTTTTGCACAGGTTGTAAACAAACCGAGGACCATTTAGTCTTTCAGTGTCGCATGTTTGCGGGTTCTAGGAACAAACTTTGGAGAGAATTCAACATAACTACGGATATTTCATATGACTGTTCGATAAAGCGGCTACAAATAGACATTTCATGCTATACCTAGCAAAATTCCTACAGATTCTTCATACTGCGTGTCCAACCTATATGTAAACAAACTTTAATATCTGCTCAATCCCTGTAGTCTGTGTTACAGACAGACCATGGATGTGGTAAAAACTGCTTACAGATCATGTTAGTATACATGGCACTACGCGCCATATACACTACATAACTATTTCATGGAAAATGAGATGAGAGAGAGAGAGAGATCACTACATGTTGCAGATAATATTTAAAATTGCATTAAATTTACTTTAATAAGCATACTGCTTAACTTATTTTATGCAAACATTAACTGTTAAGACCTTAAATCTTTACTTTAAAACAATTTATCAAACTTTAATAATTTAGAAAAACAACTTTGAAATAAAATAGCATATTTTAAATAAACAGAGCATATCTTTAAATACATGCATGCTAATTGATTGTGGAGAGAGCTGGTAAAACTAACTGGGACAAACTATAAGCATTCATTTTACTTTATATTAACGAAAATAAATTAGAAAATTTAATAAGACTTAACACATGGGCCCCCTTTTCCCAGAATTTCAGTTCAACCAAATAGCCAATTTTTATAAAAAGAAACTTATCTCCTTACAATGCCTTAATGAAAATATCTGCCTCATTTATATTACCAGATGCATATTTTAAATTGAATTTCTCTAAATTCTCTTTTACAAAAAAAAAAAAAAAAAAAAAAATCTTGTATCAATATACTTAGTTCTACTATTTTCTGTATGATTCTTGGAAAAACTAATTGTACTCTGATTATTATAATCAGACTTGTATAAAAACAAAAGCTTTCTGCACATGTAATATTGGGTCAAAAACTTTCTGCAAATTAATTTAATGTTGGGTGTAATTTACATTTTTTTGTGCGATTTATGTTTTTTGAGTGATTTATGGATGTAATTTGTGTTTTTTATGGGTTTCATGAATGCAATTCGCATTTGCTATGCAAATTATGGACGTAATTAGCTATTTTTATGCGATTCAAGACGTAATTTGTGTTTTTGAGATTTCTGCCAAATTTCCTATTTTTTGTGCGATTTATGGATGGAATTTGCAATTTTTTGACGTAATTCATGTTTTTTATGCGATTCATGGACACAATTCACGTTTTTTGAGTGATTCATGGATGTAATTCGTGTTTTTTACATGCTTTATGAATGTAATTCATGTTTTTTGTGCAATTCATGAATGCAATTCACATTTGTAACACCATTTATGAACATAATTCGCTATTTTTATGCAAATCATGGATGTAATTTGCATTTTTTGAGCTTTCTGGAGATGAAATGCACTTTTTTGAGCAAATTATGGATGTAATTCGCGTTTTTTATGTGATTCATGAATGTAATTCACATTTTTCTACACGACTCATGGATGTAATTCGTGTTTTTTATGCAATTCATGAACGTAATTTGCATTTGTTACACCATTTATGAACGTAATTTGCTATTTTTATGCAAATCATGGACGTAATTTGCATTTTTTGAGCTTTCTGGAGATGAAATGTGCTTTTTTGAGTGAATTATGGATGTAATTTGCATTTTTATGCGATTTACGAACGTAATTCACATTTTTTACACGATTCATGGACGTAATTCGCATTTTTTATGCAATTTATGAATGTAATTCACGCTCTTTTACATGATTCATGGACATAATTCACACTCTTTTACACAATTCATGGACATAATTTGCATTTTTAAGAGATTTATGGACGTAATTCGCATTTTTTGGGGGGGGGGGGCAATTTATGGACATGATTAGAGTTTTTTTTTATGCAACTCATGGACGTAATTCACATTTTTTGAGCAATTCATGGATATAATTTGCATGTTATAAGCGATTCATGCACGAAATTCCTGTTTTTACTAGACTTATGCACGAAATTCGTTTTTTTACGCGATTCATTGATTGAATTTACGTTTTTAGTGCGGTCTTTGAACAAAATGCATGTTTTTTTACTCAGCCTTTGGACAAAATTCACGTTTTTCGAATGGTATTTTGTCGAAATGTTGGGATTTTTTACACGATTCTTTGTTGAAATGAGTGTTTTTACCCAAGTCTTTATTGGAATTCACAATTTTTTCAAGGTTTTTTTTCACAACATTCGCGTTAACAGTAAATAATTTGTACATAAAATTGAGGGAATATTTTTTATTTTTTGATACTAAAAAAAGTTACAAAAAAAAAAAAAAATTCTTTCTTTCTTAAAATTTTTTGCAAACTCCATAAAATTTTCTGAGCACCGCGTGTGTCTATATTATACAACTCTGATTATAATGAATGACAGATTTATTTGCCATTAAATTTAATAAAAAAAGTTCTTAGTTATCCTCAATAACCAACATAGTTCTTTTACACAATCAGATAAAGAAATGTATTCATCCTCCATGCTAGATAGAGCTGTACATTTTTGCTTGGTGGAACTCCAGATAATTGGTACTTCATCTACAAATATAACATAACCACTTACTGATTTTCTATTAGCAATATCTGAAGCCTAGCAGGCCCGTAACCAGACGAGGGGCAGGGGGGCTGAGTCCCCCCTCTAATGATTTCTGTACTTTTTATTTTTTTTAACAAAATACACATTTTAACTTTCCTCAAAAAAAAGAAAGAAAATTCTTTAGATTTTTTAACTGCTGTGAATAAAATCGGAATAGGCCAAAAATTTTGTATTTGGAACCCTATTAGATCAGTTGTTTTCTGTTATCTTGCTAATGGTATGAGCAATTCTCGAAACACATTTTAAAGGAATATTTTTTTCTCCTGAAAAAAAAATTAAGTCCAGATGCACTAACTGGTCCCCACATGTGTTAATCGTTATATTTTCAAAGCAACGATCTTACACAGAATCAAGGGCGGTGCCAGAATTTGCCCGCGAGGGGGGGGGGGCACTGTATCTCCGACAGGGGGGCAAAGTTCATAATATATATTAAAGGTCAAAGCGTGCTGAACTGGGGCCTAAAAAACTGCGTGGGCAAAAATTTCATGGCCGAGTCTGAACCAGTTCGTGCAAAATAAATTAATGGTCCGATCGGCAAGAAAATTAAAAAAATCGACCTGATTATATGGTCTAGTAAGTACAATATACATACACATATATATTAGGCCGGCCAAAAATAAAAAAATAAAAGTTAAAATCTTGGCCCGACCCAACTCTATATGTCTACAAAACATGAAATTTTACTTCGATATAATTATAAACTGTTTTGCATGGGGAGTTTTAACTAAAAATGATTCATTTTTTTAGAAGTGCTCTAGTCTGCAATATTTATTTATTTTTAATGAATATCTATTTGCATGTAAATGGTTTAGTTATTGTTAATCCTTATTTCATGTATTGGAAAAAAAAAATGCCACACATAAAATCTTCTAAGACAGAATCCCATAGGAACAGAAAAAAAAATGTGTTTTAGTTCATTAAAAAAAGATACTTTAACTTTTGGAACTGGCTTTGGAACTGAAAGTGCTTTTTATATTACTATATTCTACTCTTTAATATTTGCAACCAAAATCGAAAAAGTAAAAAATGGTCGTATTGAAGAATGAGCTCAGTTATTCCATTCAAAAAACGTTTAAAAATATTAAAATAAAACGAGAAATTCGAAAACAACCTGCCCATTAGTTTAACATTATGGAGCAAGTATTTTGAAGTGAGTGAAGAGTCCCCCTAAGACAGCAATGCATCATAGGCAGGTTCTATTTCACAGATTTTTCTGTATTTAAATTTTATTCTAAAAATATACTATTCTTTATAAATAACACATTTTAAATTTTAATTGTAGAATAATGGTGAGTTAGATTTATAAAAATACATAAATTTTTCCTAAAAATATTTGGAACGGGTCAAATTTTACTGACTTTTACTCGGACCAGGTCGTTCCGAGAAAGTGATTTTCATACGGATCGAAACCGGGACTGAAAATTTCTTCCCGTGCAGTTCCAGCTCTCTTTTCCAATATCGAAAAAGTTAGTTAAGCGATGAAAAGAGTGAAAACCAGGCATGGATCGGCCCGAGTGTCGTAAAAGAAAACCTGGCCAATGTAAACAACTATCGCAGCTTATCCAGAAGAAGGAGCTCGGTGAAATTGTCTTTCCTTAAACTCGAATCGAGCTTAACTTTATCTGAAGACTCGGACTAAATTTTATTTTTTGAAAGTTCTGCCGGCCCTGAAACTTATTATTCTTAAAACAGGCATTATAGTGCATTAGCACATTTTTCGATAACTTTTTGCCGAACCATATATTTTTTTTTTTCCTTTTTTTCTTTCATTTTTTTCCGTTTTCTAATAAAGAGTGGTGGAATATGCTTGGAAAGAACTTTTGACAGACGTCTGTGAATAACAGTATTTCCAGATCTAATGCAGTACAAAAAGAGGAAGAGAGAGAAAAAGCATGACACTGATAAACAATGATTCTTAAGCCTTTTGCGGCACGTATACGTGTCGCTCGTCTCCAAGGGGTATAATAAGACTTCCCAGCTACACAAGATTTTTTAGGTCTGATTTGGGAATACTAATTTTCGATTGCAGTGCTTTTTGAAATAATGAATATGAAATTTAAAATACAGTAGAGATTATCTGGACTTCGATTAAGCATACTGTCCAATTAACCGGATCAATCAAGGACCATATGTTTTTTTTTTTTTCCATCTTCTCCAAAAATTTTAAAGTCAAACTTCTTCAGGTAGGGTAAGGTAAATTTGACAAGAAGGCATGGAATTTAACTGTTAAATAACTAATTTCTAATCTTGAAATAATAAAATCACCAACAAATACAAAGACAGCAATGCATAAAACAATTTTTTCTAGAACCTTACAAGTTTCCCTTCTAACACACGAGAGTCCCACGCAGACAAAAGAATGGCCTCTGTGAACCAGAAGACTTTCCCTATCACGATGATTTTTTAAAATAAAAGTACAAATGGAAAAGTACAAATTAAAAACTTACATAGTTAAGACAAATTAAATTATTATTATCAACAAAAGTACGAATTCTGCATATAAAGCAGTTTTTAAATTAAAACACTCGGGTAAAAATATCAAATCACATATAAACACAAAGAAATAAGAAATCATTTGGACTTACTCGTATGAAAGTCTTGAAACTTAATATACAGTGTATGCATATAATTTCTATGTGTATTTCTATGTACAACTTTGTACCAATTTTGCAGAAAATAAAATTTTAATAAAAAAAAATACTTCTAAACACGCCATTTTCAATATGCTAAAATGTGCATTGCCACAATTGCCAGTCCGAAACCTGGAAAGAATGTGAAGGGGAGTTGCCTAAAAACATTGTCCGATGCGTTTATAAAGTTTCCCAATTATCCGGATTTTTCATTAATTGGATTATCCTCAATACCGACCGGTCCGGATAATCGGCGTTCTACTGTGTGTATTACTGAATGGAAAAGTACAAATTAAAAACTTACATAGTTAAGACAAATTAAATTATTATTATCAACAAAAGTACGAATTCTGCATATAAAGCAGTTTTAAAATTAAAACACTCGGGTAAAAATATCAAATCACATATAAACACAAAGAAATAAGAAATCATTTGGACTTACTCGTATGAAAGTCTTGAAACTTAATATACAGCAGAAAAATATTAAAGTTCGTACTTTCGAAAAAAGAAGGAACTCATAAAATATTTATAATTAGTAGAAATAATAATTTTAATGCAAAATTTGCAAAGTCATTAACTTTATTTTTTCATAGTCAAAATTTTTCTTTAAAAGTTCATTGTAGCATTGTTACAATTACTGATTAATTATAAAATTTTGTAAAAAAAAAAAAAAAAAAAAAAAAAAAAAAAAATGCAATAAACAAAAGAATTTAAAAAAAAACCTTATTTCCATATTTTAAAATAAAAATACTAAATCAGGAAAATAAATAACTCCTATTATCTGTGGTCAAGAACAATTGTCGATAATAGAGTACTGCATCTAGTTAACTGTGAAACATCCTTCCAATCTATCACAACAGGTGTTTTTCTTGTAATTCCCATAACAACAATGAAAAATATAAAAATTATTTTTACAACCAATCAGCAGGAACACGTTTGCTGATGCTAAACAACGTACTCATCAGCCTCTTTATCAATCCATTACTCGAGAAGTTTGTTTTATATTAAGTTGCAGAACAGAATTTGAAAACTAGTCAAAACAGACAGACATGCATTTCCTTTTACTGAATCGCAGCTGTTCTCTGCCACTTAAACATGATAAATTCAAATCTAAAGAAGAATAAACGTAAAAAGAAACAGCATACTTGCTAAGAACACTATCCTTTTCCATTCCATCTGAACACGTTACTGTACTAAATATTAATTTCTTTTATTTGAATTCAATGTATTTGCATGGTGTGAAATTAATTAGTTGAACTACAGTTTTTGAAATGCGTAACTTTTATAACTTTATAAATATCACGTTTTACTTTTTTCATAATTTTAATCAAAGCAGATTTTTTTAGCTATAGCTGTAATAATAAAAACAATGGGAAAAACAACTTCAATTTCCATTTTGTTCTAGAATGTATATCGATCGAATGCAGAAAGCGTGATATTCCAAATTTTGATTCAAATCTGAAACAAAGAGCTTAAATACATTATTCCGAAAATAAATATAAATGAAGTGAAAACTTCTGAAATAGTTGGGAATCTTAAAGTGCATTATTTTAATAACAGCAAAAAGCGACCTGCAATTAAAAATATATCGCTGATCCGAACCACGAATTATGCAGGAGGTCTAGCTGTGGTCTGCGTGGGCCAAAATTTCTCGCCGAGTCCGTCTTGACAATTTTGAAATATCCCTGTGATTTGAAGAGTTTTTTTTATTATTTTAAGCAATTTCTTCCTTCTGACTGGAGATTTTTTGAAAATTTTGATTTTCAGTTTCTGATTTTTACGTATTTTTAGATAAATTACTTTTCTAAATACGAAAAAGTACTAAGCAGCACAGCTGCCAGAACATGCGTATAATTTGGTGAACATGCTGCTTTAAGGTGCGAGTATTTTAGATAATTCGTGTTTTTTACTGTATTTTTTAAGGGAGGAGTAGAAATGGAAAAATTAAAGTGCAATTTTTTCTGTTTTTATGGAATATAATCAAGGAAAAAAAAAGTTAAATCCATGGATTATTTTTCGAGCATAGAGTCCTCCACAGATTGGGTTATACCTGACTTAAACTAGTTAATTCTATACTATATCCATTTCAACCTGAACCAGTTTTAAAAAATTAGATGACCCCGATTAGATGACCCCTCAACAAACTCCGACCTAAAACCAACAGTATTCTATCCGAACCCAATCCCAACTCAAAATAAAAAACAAACTTCCATCTTGTAAAGCAATAATGGAAAAGTAGCCTACAATAATACCACTAGTATAAATTATATTTTTTATGTAGAAAAATCAATATATCTGTATATGCACTCATTGACACCCGGATAATATAATTTCTCATTTAAAAATATGTTTCGGAGATACTTTTGAGAAATCAGGTAGAATTGAACCTTATATGCTAAAACTATTAAAATCAATCCGACTCGAAAAATAGAAGGCAATCTGAAAAAATATTAACTTTAGCCAGATCCGACTCAAACTGCCTGTCGAGTTGAGTTTAGTTTCCCGAGGTGAATGCAGAACTTTACCAGAAACTCGAGCCCGACATCATCACATTTTGACCTGAACGCCTGAACCCAAAATATTTCAACATCAACCAGACCCCAACCGTAACTGATGAAAAAATATATCCATATTGTAATGCAGTTATATAAAAAATTGCACCTTAAGTATCAGTTTTAACTTTTAAGTTAAAAATCAGTATAGATAAACTCATTAACATTCATATATATAGTTTTTCATCGTAAAATAAATTTTGTAAATTCTTATGAGAGTTGGATTCATCTCGAATCAAGAACCATAAGTGCCAATATCCAACCTGAACCTGAAACTATTAAAGTTAACCAAACTAGAATCCGACTCACAACGACAAAAGATTGGGCTCAACCCGATCCGGTCCAGACTGTGAGTCGGGTCAGATTCAGTTTGCCTGACCCGATGCAGTATTCTACTTGTCATCCAAGACAACCCTGACAAAATAATTTTCGTTTGCGTACTCTTAACCGACCTAAAAATTCTTCATGTCAAACCGACCGTAAATCCACAATCAGCGGAAATTCATCCACAATTTAATGTAGTTAAAAATTAATAATACATGATTATAGCTACAGTATATATCTTATCTGTTTTTTGTTGAAAAATAAGCATGTACAGAGTTATTCATGTATAGGGATTACAATCCCGGGATCTCGCATCCCGGGATTCCGGGACCCCGGTGTATTTTTAATCCCGAAATTCCTGGGATTTGTCAGAAAAAATCCCGGGATTTACGGGATTGTCTGGGTTTTTTTAATGGAATAATTTTCAGTTGAAATTAAAAAAAAGATATTTATAAACTTTCGCTTTTGGAGGGGAAAAATCAATTTTCATGAAGTTTATATATGATTGAAACAGAATATATGCCTCAAATATTTTTGCATATATTTCTAAGTGATTAAATCTTTTGTCTTGCAAACAGATGTAACACACACAGCTATTAGGAAAAATGAAATCGTTTGTTTATTACGATTTCGCTGCATGTGTAGAAATTATCTTCACTTCGTAGATTATTTTTGAATTAGATTTTACTGATAAGCGTTGCAATTCTGTATGATAGTCATTATGTGCAGACTTCTTTGTTTTTCGTGCGTTCATACTTTGCTTTAAAGGTGTCAGGGCTGCCAATTCTATCTGGTACCACTTTTTGATAACAGAAAATCTTAATACACTCTTTGACTACATTTGCAAGAAATAAGTAATTCAAAATTTACATTAGAAAAATATTGGAGAGAACAGAACATAAAAATAATTACTTATGGCAGCCCTGGGATGTCGAATGAAAAGCATTTCGTAGGTCATCGGAAAAATAGTGACACATCTTCAGTATGGTGCTACTATTTAAAGTCAAAAGATGATAAAAGCGCTAAATGTAAAAGATGTAGCACAATGCTTAAAACATTAGGTGGATCGACTGAGGGATTGCATACGCATTTAATTACGAAACGCGGTACAAAAGTTCAGAAAGAATTTATTACTTCATCTCGTCCTTCCACAAGTCAAGATTGCAAAGAAGAGAATTTCTAAATTCCTCCAGTAAAACAGTAGCTGAATCCTGCTACGGGAGTGAAAATTTAGCCTTGGAAGAAGATGATAAAGATGAAAATATTGAAACTTCCGAATGTTTAGAATCGGAGTTTGTTTTAATTTTCGAAGACGAACTGGGCTTTTCATACCCTAATGAATATAAAAGCGAACTTTTTAAAAAAGTTTGAATATTAATAATTTATTTTAAACGATCTGCAACAAAGAATGAATTTCTTAAAAAGTATGTTATATCTGAAAACAAGGAAGAACTTTCCTTCTGTTAGATTTCGAGACTAGATGGAATAGCCTAGTAGCCATGCTTGAAAGATTTTATTTCTTGAAAAATAGCATACAGAAATCTTCAATCGATTTAGAGTATGAGACCTGCCTTGACGATTCCGATTTTCTACTTATAAACGAAATTGTTGAAATCCTCAAACCGATACAAATCACAGTAGAAACAATCTGTCGCAGTGATTCTAATTTGTTAAGCACAGACGCAGCCTTAAAAATTCTTTTAAACAAATTGTCAGAGAAAAATCAAAATTTGCTTACAAAATGACAGATAGGCTGAAATTACGCATTAGAGTACGACAACGTATGAAATTATATGTGTTTTAAATTATTTGCATAATCCTAAACGAGATGACATGAGTGCAGAAACTAGCAGTACGTTTTCTATTCCTAACAAAACTTTTATTAAGAAGCAATAAGTGAAATCAATAATTGGAAGGCTAAAGAGTGTTCACAATGGCAATTATGTAGATACAGAAATAACACTTATTGAGCCCACTGCGAAACGGCAAACGGATAACTGAACATATAAGAAAAAATTACAAGAAGAAATAGAAAAAAGCATGTGAACAGTCGAACCTGAAATACAAAAACAAAAAGATTTATCAATACAAATTAGAAATGAGATGTCTCTTTTTGAGAATGGAGGAGTACTCGGCCATCGTTTAGAATTAGCTTATTAATATTTGCTGACAATTCCTCCAGCGAGTGTAGAAGTTGAACGAACATTTTCAGCAACCGAATTGATTGCAAACAAAATTAGAAGTCGACTTGGGAATGATATTTTAGATGCTTTGATATTTCTTAGATCTTATTTTCAAAGGAAAAACAATTAGTTAAGAAACTCTGAGCTATTCAAACTAAAATCTTTTTTATTAAATACTTTTATTAAGTTACCTTTATTTATTAAGTACTACTTTTATTTCAAGAAAAAAAAAACATTATGTAGGGTGAAATTTTGTGTTTTTGATATCCTAAATTTGTAATCTTTAATTATTTGGTTATGAGAATATTTCAAAATTTGATTAGTGATAATAATTATCTTTTCATATTGTAAATATTTACCCATTCAAAGACTTTTTTAACATCAAATGAAAGAAATTATTTGGAAGATAAAACATAGACATTCCTTTTTTTGTGGGTGGGTGGCATTGTCAAACATCAACAGCATATTTGTTTAAATTTCCAATTACTGTAATTTATCCTATACCTTTTTATTATTAAAGTAATAAATTTTGAACTTGATACATTTTCATAAGTTTGGCTGTATTTTTGCTTAAATTATTTTTTTACAATCTTGTGAAATTTAGCAAAAAATTGGTGATATTAGAAAAATTCTAATTTTCGCAATCCCGGGATTATCCCGGGATCGAATCTGAACAATCCCAAAATCCCGGAATCGGAAATTAGTCTCGGGATTGTAATCCCTATTCATGTATCATCCTGTGTAGTAATCCATGTAGATTTTTAATTTAGGAAATTATGATTAAAAAAAAAAAAAAAAAAAATCGGGATTATCTGAACTCAAATTTCAGTCAGAAACTGACTCATATCCAAAAGAATTAGTTTAGTCAATCCGATTTATAAGATTACGGCAAAAATATCTTCAATTATTTGGTGTATGGTACATTAAATTTATTTTCAAGTGTATATCCGCTACATTTTTAACACATTTGCAGAATATTTTTTATTTATAAAAGCATAAAATTAGCAGATATGATTATTCAGTTTTAAAGAATAAAACTGCGTAATCATGTTTTATAAGCTTGTTTTCCAATCTAAAAAAGCTACTTTTTGACATATTCATGAAATAATTTTATTTATAAAAATATTTGCAGTTATTTAGACTATAAGAAATCAAACAGCATTTTACAGTTTTCTGTAACAGAAAAATAATCTGTAAAAAAATGATGGCAGATCTGACGTTGGTTGATTTTCATGGCATTTAATGACAAAATACTAGTTGTCGAGAAGTAAATGATTATAACTCATGATATATGGCATTTATAAGAATAAGGAAAACAGTTTTCAATTCTTAGGCATCTGAATGTGAGAAGATGAAAATTTTAAACAAATGGAAAGAAAATCATTTCTTGTCTGCATCATGAATTTTCTCGTTATAGAGTGAAAGAAAAACATTTTTTTTAAAATCAATTGAAACAGGAAAACCTAACAATAAACAATTACCTTGCATTTAATGAAAATTGTTTACATTTTTCGAAAATGGGCGTTTATGTCAGTGTGCTTTATTTTGTTTTGTTTTTAAATGACATTGGACAGATTTTAGGATGAGCAACTCATGTACGTGCCGCCAAAAAGTGCTCACAATCCTTGTTTATATCCACCAGTAAAACTTTAATGTAAAATTTGCCTTATTAAATCAGAGCAATTTCTCGATTTAATAATGCACAAATTTGTTTTTAAAAACCGGTGACAAAACATTAAAAATTTCTTAAAACTCCTGTCTCTAAGGGCAGTCTCTAAAGTCCAGCTATGTTTCAAAAATATGAAATTAATATATATTTGAAAAAATGATTCATGTTTGAAATTGTATGATCAGGGGTGGGGAATTTTTCCATATTCTTACCAGCCAAGGAATTATTTCACCAGCCCGCAAGATGCAACACACACGCAGTTGAAAATAGTTATGACAAAATCTCACGCGATTACAGACAAAATTACTATTAATACAATGCACTTTCATAATTCTTTTTTCTATAATATTAGGAATTATATATAACAGAGGTAAGATTAATATTAGATAGAACTTAATGCATATTTACACTGTAATAATTTGGAAAGTTAAAATATCTAGATTAAAAAAGTGTTTCTGATAATGTGCCTATTGCCTACAGTTTTTCAAAAACTAAAAATGCACTCGCCTTGTGAGAAAATCCACTCGCCCAATGGTGAGCAAAATGATGTATTTCCCCACTCCTGTATATGATTATATAAAGAATTCTAAATTTAATTATTATGATGCGTTAAGCAGTTGGTTTTATAAATCCTATTTTTAATAAAAACTTCTAAAAAAAATACAACTTCTGCTGTGGTGGCATTAATACACGTAAGTACCATATATATTATATATATATCTCAACACTGACATAGAATCTGATATTTTAAAATCTGTGTGTTTGGTTGCTACTTTTCCATAATGGTCAGTATAAATGCACTATTTGATACTAACCATAACTATAATTGCTAATCTTACTTGAAAATAAACATTTATAACATGAGAAAAAAAGTTACAAAACTGGTAAAACTAAATTTTTAAAACAAAATATTAAATCGTAAAAAAATATCATAGATAATTGGATGGGTATCTATTAGATACTTATATTGAACCTGGCTTGACTTGCATAGACAGCAAAAAGTCAATGTACATAAAAATAAATATAATACAAATGATAAATATGCATAATTTCTTCTTAATTATTATGTAAAAACATTTTTTTACTTTGCAATAGTTTTTGAAAAACTTTTTATTTTGAATAAAAAAGAAAATACATATGTTTATTTTCCGATGATCATGAAGGATTTTGCATTTAAGTATTTCCTTATAGAAAAGTTCTGTTACAGATACAGGGGTCTGTCCAGGTTTTTTTTCCAGAGTCCTATTTATGTGAAATTAACTATTATTTTTGTGAATTATTTTTATTTTTGTGAATTATTTCTATTTTTGTGAATTATTTCTATTTTTGTGAAAAAAGTAAATTCGCAAAATATTAGTTAATCCATTTCTGCCCAGTCTTCAAAATTGGGTCATGTTTTAATTTTTCAGAAATAAACTAATATTTAGGCAGATGATCTAATTTACTAATAAATAGAGAGATTTCTTGTTTCTTTTGCAATTATATTCAAGGCTGCTGGCTTTTATTAGAAAAAGTCGGCCTTTTGCTATTTTTTTTTTTTTTTTTTTACAAAAACTGTTCTTTCTTAAAATGAAATGCATAATTAATTAGTGACTTTTTATATTTACTGTTGCCATGAAAATGTACAGGAAATTATAATAAAATTGTCTGTAATTAAAATATAAGAAAATTTGTTAGTATAAATGGTGTGGTAGTCAACATATAATAAGAATGATTATTAGAAATTTGTGCAATAAATTTTTAAAACATTTCAAATCATTTTTATTCAATAAGATATTTATTAAAAAAATAATACACTATTAGCTTATGAAATAAATTACCAATCATTTGGCTCAGTTTTTAAATAACAGTATACTTTTACCAGTTTTTCTGCTTTTTTCAGCTTGAAAGCTGTTTTTGATTTTATTCCAGACAAAACCATATGTTTTAAAAATTCTCTCAATAGATGCAGAGCTTGGGGGACAGCTGTGTAATTCAATAAAAAAATCGCAGAAACCATTACGTAACGAACCATCCTTTTTTTATGTCTTCACTTTTGCAAAATTCCAGCTATTTTTTTGCTGGAAATTGTTCTATAACTTTTTCAGAGAAAAGCAAATGTGGGTATGCTTCAGGATCTTTTATCCAGGGGTGCAGAATATGTCCGATCCAGCGATCTCAGATCGGGGGAAATTTTAGCCATCTGGAGAAATTTTGCAAAAAATTATATACAATTGATTTTGACTTTTACAATGAATTACATAATTCCCTGATATAATTTTTTTTTCACTACAAATAAAATGATATGTATAACAAATTTCACAAAATCGTTCTCAGAATAATATGTACCGTATATTGCATAAATTGAGAAATTTTGGAAAAATATTCTTTACTTACAATAAATACAGACTACATACTGTATTGTATACATTCATATAATACATACTTACATTCCGATAATACACCCATTCTGTATATGTATTATAAGCTTACATACAGAATGCATGTAAGCCTACAATATATCATAAAATTTGGGGAAATTTTCAGTATGGAATGGGGGAAATGTTGGGAGTAAAAGCATTTCCTGCACCCCTGCTTTTATCTTAAGTTTCAGTACACTAGGTAAAAATTCAGGATAATTTTCTTTAAGCCATATTTCAGCTTCATTTTCTTGTGCATTTGTCAATTTTTCACTACAGTATTTGGGATCTGTCATGTAGCCTAAGAAATGGACGGGATCCATGTTTTGACTTACTATCGATACTTTGAATTTTGTTTAACCTGTAGTTCTCATAATGATATAAATAAAAATAAAACATTGTAAACATAAATATTATAACAACCATATCTTTTTATTTAGAATCTAAAACTGTTTAATCAATAAAGGTTTATTTAAATCATGTTGTCAATTTATGATGATTTTCTGGTATATCAATTATTAATTGGCTATAAAAATGAACCTCTGAACATGATTTTAAAGCAATTTCATAATATTTTATTTTGAATTTATAAAAAATAGCTATTAGTATAGTAAATTAACATGTATAGTTGTAAAAAATAAATAATAAGATATACTTTGGGAAAAAAACCAATAAAAGCCGGCTTTTTCTAATAAAAATTGGCTTTTGTCACTAACAGCCGGCCGGCCTGGCCTTTTGCAGAAAAGGCCGGCTTTTTTGCAGCCCTGATTATATTATAATAAACAATCGACAAACAGAATGTTTAGATTAATGTAAATAATGAAATTATAAACTAATGAAAGCATGTATCGTTAACAGTTAGTCCCACAAAGCAATTTAATATGAAAATGATTTTATTATTTATTAATTTTCAGTAGAACTTCTTTCATGTGTAACTTTTGTTAAGAAATAAAGAACCAAATGTAAATGTTGGAAGAACAATTACAAATTTTAAATAAAAACAGCAACTATAGTTCTGAATAAAAAAACCACATGGAAATGTATCCCAAAGAAAAACACTCAAATATTTGATTTAAAAAAACCACTGAAGTCAAATTGTTTTGTCTTGTTTCTAAGTTTTTTTACAAACAGGACAAAACAAAAAATAGGTTTCAGTGACTTTTTTTAGACAAAACATTAATGTAGCTTTTTTTAGGATACATTTTCAAGTGGGTTTTTTTAGAGGACAGCACAGTAGTTGGATAAATATATAATTTAATAATATAACTAGTTAAGAAAGTAAATTTATCTATAACTCATAGCTTGTGATGCAATAAGCAAGTATGAGGCAGAGATTAATAAGTATAAAAATAAATTCTAATTACAAGTTCATTTGAAATCCTGTCAATGTGAAATTAGAACTCAATCATTAAATCGATACATAGAAATGAATTGAGTTTTTACACTAGATTTTATTTTTCAAAAGTATCAATTTGAAACGAGGACTAATTCCCTCTTCAAACAGAAAATCAGTAGAAAAGTTATTCCATATAGATTTTCAAATTTTTCATATAGAAAATTATTTTATTAATTTGCAACATAACATAAATTGAAAACACACAAAATCATTATATTATTTTTGAAATAAGAACAAATTTCATTTAATAGATGACCTTAGTCTTGGCTTCATCATAATAAAAGAAAAAAAATTAAAATTAAGTAAAAAAAAATCTGTTTCTTTTTTATAGATTATTTTGCATATAAAACTAAAAGGTGAAAACAAATTATGCATTTCTTTACATTCATATGACAGCAATGCAAAATTTTCACATAACTGCAATGAAGTTATGGTCTTTTCTTCAAGAAAGATAGAAATTGCTTCAGTTAAATTTTGCACTGAAACATTTGATAAATATGCAGAATTTTTTTCACATGTGTTTAAATAAGATTCTATGTCTTTGTCACCTAAATCTTGACCAATGAACTTTACCAATAATGCAAAATCTTCTGTTACAGCCCACAGTTTTTTTTTTATCATAAAATAAAGAATTTTTACGTATTTTGCCATTAACTTTTGATTAGTTTCTTTAGCCTTTTGAGCTGTAATTTTTGAGCCTTCCTCTAAACTTTCAGAAACAGGTTGTCTGATGTTCAATGCAGCAACTGCTTGATTATGTCTTGTACTATATTCATGTCTGGTTATACATCTGGATGGATGATCACCCAGGCATACAGCTTGGTCAATCCAAGGCCCCTTTGAAAAGTAAACTGAACACAGTTTACGCAAAAATCCTTCACCTGATACACTATAATAAATGCAATTATTAAATTTTTCATATTTTTGGATATTCAGGGAATATTGCTGTTTCTGAGTTAAACTTCCTTTCAGGGTTTGGTCATTCGATTTTAACAATACTTCACTTCCTCCTAAATTTTCTTCAACAGGAGATATTGCTCCTGTTTCAAAATCATAATTTTCAACGGAAGATACTTCATATTTTCTGAAATTATCTGCTTTGACAGGCAATTTTTCTTTTTCAAAATTATCATTTCTGTTAGAGGTTCAACTTGAAATCTCAATAGAATTTTCGATTGGTTTGTCTGAAATACACACGGTTGAATCGTCAACTGGATAATCCAGAATCGATAATTTTAAATTATCAGTTGTTAAATCTCCTTTTTGAGATGAATTTCTGATTGGAGATTTTTGTGCATCAGCATTTTGACCGATTCCCTTAAAATAATTAGAAATTTTATCACAGCCTTTAACATCTGACAATTGTATTTTTTTTTTTTTTTTTTTCACGTGAAAACCAGAATTTCAAGTATTTCCTACCGTAGAGAGATGTCCACGTTTCATATTGATGTAAATAAAAGAAATGAGCACATACAGTAGAAACAAAAAAAATAAGGGAAATCAGAGAAAACTCAAAGTAAGAACACGTAAAGCCTGCGAAGCATGTTTCATGCACGAAGCGAACGCAGCAAAATAAAAGCAGGTGTTGTCAAATTCGGAAGTGAAATCATAAAAAAGATACGATCGCCACACCTACTATGATGCTGACGTCATGTATCAGCCAATTGGCACTCATTCAAAATAAGGATAACGGGAAGAAAGAGTGGAAAGCAAGATAGCAATAAACGAAAGAGGCTATAGTTTGTTTATGTTGAGATAAATGATACAATGAACACAAAAATCTAGATTTTTGCAGAAATTTACACTTATTACGCTTTTTTTCTTTTTGTGAAAAGGCCGTTTTTCTGAAATATAATTCTGTGAAGAGTCCATTTTTCATAAATTTGTTTTGTGAAGAGTCCGTTTTATTGTCATCGAATTTTGTGAAGAGTCCATTGTACCCGGACTCAATTTTTGCCCTGGACAGACCCCTGAGATACGTTTCATTTTAGAAGGGTTCCTCTATAGACAGGTTCATTTTATCAGTTTTTGCTATATTTAGTTTGCTTAAAACACTGATTGTTAAAATATGTTAGCCCCCAGAAAAAATCCAGAGCCCCTTCCCCTGGCATGACTCACTGGTTACGGCCCTGAAGCCAAGCTAGCATCTGTATAAATGTTTAAATTACAGTTTGATATTCTGGATAATTTTATTGCTAATTTTTTTGTATTTATGACATATTGCAAAACCTGATTTAAATATTTCCATTGAGTATCAGATGGATTACTTGAAATTGGGCCAAAGCTATTATAGCTAACTGAATGCCAGGCTGGGATCTGGAGACAAGGAACAACAAACATCCTATTAACTGTTGATAGGGAATATTTTCTGTTTTCTCATCAGCATTAGTTGTATTCAACATTACTCCTGGGGTTAAGAACAATATACTTTTGGTACTTTAAAAATTTGTGCTAGCTTTTCAATGTAGTCCCTTTAATGCATAAAATATTATTCACCATTTATTTCTTCAAAATTTACCCCTAAAAAATGTCTAATTGTTCCCAACTTTTTTAATTCAAATTTAGATCTTATTAATTTTATAACTTCATCCAACTCTTTCCTGTTTTCAGCAAAAATTGCAAAATCATCAACATAAACCAATACTATTAATTTTGACTTAAAGGTATAAATACAATTACAATCCTTTGTTCTATTGAAACCTAACTCAGTAAATGTGTTATTTAACTCCAGAAATCATTCTCTCCTTGCCTGATGCAGCCCATAAAGAGTTCTCTTTAAACTCCAAATGAAATTTTCATTGCATTTTTCAATAAAACCCTCAGGTTGTTTGACATAAATTAGCACAGTCAATTTAGCATATAAATATGCTCCCTATCCAAATGCTCACAAATCCAACCCTTAAAAACAACCAGAGTCAAAAAGAAAAATCTCTCTATTGAGAATGAAACAACTGGTGAAAAGGTGTCAAAATAGTTTATTCCTTCTACCTGTCTGAATCATTTTGTGACATATCAAACTTTGAAATTTTAAATTTTTCTTAGTGTATCCTTTTTAAGAGCATAAATCCACTTTGTTTTTAAGACTTTATTCTTTTCAGGATGTGGGACTAATTCATGCACATTTCTATCATGAAGGGTTTGTAATTCAGTTTTCATAACTTCCTCCCATTCCCCCTTTTCTGGCATTTCTTGCGACTCTTTATAATTGGTGGGAATTTTTACTTCTATGCAATGTGCCTCAGCATCTGACTCTGAATTTTCATCATTATTCTCTAAATTATCAGTGAGCGATTGTGAATTTATAGTGCTGTCTGGCTAACTTTTTGAACTAGGCTTAAAATCAAAACTTTCAGGGTTGATATTCTAGGCCCAGGGGGGGGGGGGGACTTAAAATTCCATAATGTTCTATATCTTACAAAACACATTAAATTGTGTTATAAACAGAATTCATTTTTGACATTAAAGCTGTAGTCAAGGGTGATTATGTTCCAAATTTTCAGATAATTTAAAACATGAGGTTCCGAAAACAATTTGGTCAATCGTTTGCAGAAAAAATTTCAAATTTCGTTAAAGGATAGTGAAAAAACCCAAATTTTCTGAAAGGACCATAGTCAAACTGTGTACTTCCTCAAACGACAACAGATAAAATGCAATTGTGTCAAGTCGTTAGAAAACAGAAATTTTTTCATAGGATCGAAAAAAAAAAAAAAAAAAAAAAAAAAGAGCTTAAGTTTTGTCAAATGATCTCAAAGAAAACGGGAATTATAATAATAATAATAATCAAAAGACTGTTACAAAAAAATATGAATACATTTTTCAAAATTGAGTATATCATTTTGAACAGAAAAATGTTACCTTTAAAATAAGAAAAAAAAAATGCAAAAATGTAGTGAAAATGTTGTGAAATGTCATTAAAATCATATTAAAACTTAATGAGATATTAATAATGTTTTATTATTCTATTAAATCTTATCATGCATAATTAATTCAATATCTCATGACAGGTAATGATTCTAGGTTGCCCTGGTGATTATGATATTTTAAAGATGGTTTCATATTACTTCTATATAACTGAATTTAATATATAAAAATATAATAAATTTTATATTCATGCCTGTTTGCCCTAGAGTGTAACACTTATTGCACCAAGATCTAAATATTTATAAAACTAGTTATAGTACGAATGCATCTCATTTGCCACGGTTGATGTGCAATTTCTAACTTGTTTAGGATATGTAGTAGGCTACATATGAGGCAAATAGACAAAAATTCAAAGACTTTCACTGGAACTGTTAATATACAGTTCCTGTAAAATTCTCTGAATTTTTTAAATGTCTCTAAAACTTGTTAAACTCAAAAGTGGAAGTTTTCCTTTACAGTGAAGGTAGTACTTATAAGTATTGATTAACAGTAAAAAAATAAAAATTTTTGGGAATGGCATTTAAAAAAAAAATAGTTTTTTGATTAAAAAAAAAAAAAATTCAACGGCTGCAGTAAAAACAAAACAAACAAACAAAAAATAAATAAATAAATGCATATTTCAAAATGAAGTACAGTAGACTCCCTCAAATCTGCACATCTTGGGACCAGAGGTTGTGCGAATTTATGGTCATTGCTTTGTTTACATATTTTAAGCAGTAATTTGAATATAATTAACAATGAAATTGAAACTATGATGAATGCTTACAACACAATAAAATATCAAAATAAGTATTAAACTAAAGTAATAGAAATTTAGATAATTTTTAAATGATTAAAATATTAAAAGCAAAGGTCAAATTAATAATCAATAATGTATAATTACATATTTATTATAAAGATGATGTTATTTTTTCTATGAAACATGCCTCATAAAGATACATTGCTAATTCAGTTCAAAAACATAAAATAAAGAAGTTTTATTTCAGGTTTAGCCAGACTTAATAACCAAAAAAGTTTGATGCTATAATAATTAAATATACAGTCAGTACCGGATATATGGTCACCCGCTTATAAGATCACTTTCACTTTTCGTAAGTCCATGCTGACAAAATAGATATTACGTGTTAAAATACACTGCCTATATAGTCAGTTTCTAATGGCTTCTATTGGATATATATGGTCACCTTTTGTCTCCAATTTCATTGATAAATATATCATAATTTTAGCTTTTCCTTTCCTCTTCTTAAAGTAAAGTACCAAATAGAAATACCATTCAACTGGCTTCAATTGTCGGCTTCTTTGTATTGGTCATGCGATACTTTAAATTTTTAATAATTTTAAAAAGAAGTGGATGGATATACTGAAGGATGAAAATTTTCCTTCTAGTCGGTCCTTTTCCCAATCGCTGAATCTTTCATGCTTGTATTAAAAACCACAAGTACGAACTTCCGTATGGGAAAGTGACCTTTTCTTTTAAAGGCAGGGTTGGCAAGGTTTTGGACACAATGGTTTAAACCACAGTAAAATCCATGGTTTAAACCGTACTGTCCAAAACCCTGCTGTCCAAAACTGTCTTAAACTGTCCAAAACTATATTTTATAGTAAAATTGTATTTTTTAGAACAATGCTTAAAGTTTGTGCAATTGGCAAAATGATTACAGTACAAAAATATTAACAACATAATTACCCTATGTAACAATGTAATTGCATAAAAAGATACTAAATTTAATTATATGTAATAATTTCTGTTATTGAAATTCCCAAGAGTTATTACTGAAAATAACTGTTAAATAAAAAGTCACGTTCAGCATACTGATTAAATCAGCTCACTGCTGATAATATGTGCATGTTAAGAAATAAATAGTATAAATAAAAATAATGGATTTAGTTTGATTATGAGATATTTAGATATTGACTATTATTATGACACTATATTATATAACAATATTATTGTAACAATACTATTTAACTCAAGAAATAGAATCTTCACAAGAATTAGATTAAATCAAAATGAAATTTAATTTAATAAAAATGCTACATACTTTGGCTTTGAAAACATGACATGAAATATAAATATGAAAGAAACTGGAGGAACAAATGAAAAGGTTTATAAACTCAGAAAAAAAAAAAAAAAAAAGTAAAAAGAAAAAAATCAGTAATCTAATTCTTTTGGTCCTCGTAGCATCCGATAGCACATAACCAGTTTAGCTGCTGTATTAACACCCAAACGATTTCTGAGTTTTGAATGTATTGAACCGAAGTTAGAGAAAATTCTTTCTATTGAAGCTGAACTTGCAGGACATGATAATAAAACCTTAATATAATCTAAACAGTCTTTAGAATATCCTTTCCCTTCCAGTTCTAGTGTTTTGCCTGCTGCAGTCCACCATGTAACTGGACAGGAGTTTTTTCCAGATTCTGTAAAGTAGGGGTGCACAACCTTTTCAAGTGAAGGGCCACTTAGAAATATGTCTGAGTGGTCGAGGGCCACATCATTATCTGTGGCCTATAATTGGATAAAAAAATATGATTTTAGAGGGGAATGGCCGGGGGGGGGGGTACCCCTTTAAGTGTGCTTACCCAGTCAAACAATTTAATTCACATGGTAAGGATATATCAGCAGATTTTAGTTTATATATAACAGATGTTTCAAGTTTTATTTTCAAGATGTAAAAATATTCTTTAACTTTTTTCAAGAGAGTAAATTTTGCTTTATTACAAGTGCTAAAAAATAAGCATAAATTGCTGGTACCAAAAAAAAATGTGAACTTTATGAACGAAAGAGAGAGAAGGAGCCGATCAACAAGAATTTTCGTGCCTGAACAACAAAATTCCCGATTTTCTGTGTCTGATTAACGAAATTTGTAATTCTTCCATGCCTGATCCACCAAATTTGCACATTTTACAAAACCAATCGACAAAACTTGCAATTTTTATGAAGCTGAACGAGAAAATTTGCATCATTTTCTCGCCTGATCAACAAGATTCGCAATTCTTATGAAATTGATCGAGAAAATGGAGAAGTTTTTCGCACTTAATCGACAAAATTCGCTATAACAAAGGCGATTGATGAAATTGATGATTTTTCCTCACATGATCAACGAAATTTGCGATTTTTTTCCGCACGTGATCGACGAGATTCATGATTTTTCCGCACCTGAACAACGAAATTCTCGATTTTCCTTCACATGATCAGCGAAATTCGCGATTTTTCTGAAACTGATCGGTGAAGTTCACGACGTTTCCGAACCTCGTTGACAAAAACATGATTTCTCTGAAGCCGTTCGACTAAATTAGCTATTTTCTTCGCCTGGTCGACGAAATTTGCTATTTTCTTCGCCTGATCGACAAAATTCGCGATTTTAACGAAACCGATCGATGAAATTCATTATTTTTTTAATATGATCTACAAAATTCGCGATTTTGCTTTGCAGGATCGACAAAATAGGCAATTTTTTTCGCATAATCGGCAAAATTCGCATATTTTTCGAGCCTGATCGACAAAATTTGCAATTTTTACGAATGCGATCGAAAAAATTCAAGATCTTTCCACTCCTGATCAGCAAAATTCGAAATTTTTACGAAGCTGATCGATGAAAATCACGATTTTTCCTTGCATGATCAACGAAATTCGTTTTTTTACAAAGTTGATCAACGATATACGCGATTTTTCAAAGCTGATTTATGAAATTCGCGATTTTTCCTAGCACGATCAATAATATTCACAATTTTTTCGAGCCTAATCAACAAAATTCGCAATTTTTACGCATACGATCGATGAAATTCGAAAATCGTGATTTTTACAAAGCCATTCGACGAAATCAGCGATTTTTCTCGCTTGATCGACAAATTTCGCGATTATCCACAACCGATCGAGGAAATTAGCGATTTTTCCTCTCCCAGTGAAGGAAATTTGAGATTTTATTAGAACCTAAATGACTTAATTAGCAACTTTTACGAGAGTGATCAACGAAATTCGCAATATTCCCGTCTCCGATCAACAAAATTTGCGATTTTTCGGAATCCGATCTATAACATGCGCGATTTTTCGGTTTCCGATCGATGAAATGCGCACTTTTTTCACCTTTAATTCAAGAAATACGCATTTTCGCGCCAGATCAGCAAAATTCGCGATTTTTGTATTAACTGACGAAATCTGCATTTTTTTACACGGGAAAATGAAACTCTCATTTTTTTTTTCTCAGGATAAATTGATAAAATTCACGATTATTTTGCAGTCTATTAACTATTCATTTTTTCCTCACGTCATCGATAAATTTGCGATTTCCCCGTGCTTTATCAACGAAATTTGCAATTTTTTCGTCCGTACCTGATCAACGATGATAAACTGAGAAAACATGTTATTTTTTTTGCAACTGATGAATTTAATTTGCAATTTTTTCGAGCATCATCTATAAAATTGACGATTTTTTCTTGCCTGATCAACGAAATGTGCGATTTTTTGCGTAAGACCGACAAAATTCACGATTTTTCTATGCCTGATCGACAAAACTCGTGATTTTTCTGTGCCTGAGTGGAGAAATTTGCTACTTTTTGCCTAACTTCATGGACAAAATTCGCGATTTCTCAATATCCGATGAGTGAAACTTGCGATTATTACAAGCCTCATCGACATAATTCCCTTTTTTTCCTCACTTAAATTTGCGATTTTCTTAAGTGACGAAAATTTATATTTTCCAGCAGATTGACAAAACTTACGATTTTTTCCTATCACATATGCACAAAAATTGCAATTTTTCCAGTTGTAAATTGACAGAGCTCGCGGGCGATACGTTAACCCATCGCGGGCCACAGGTTGTGCATCCCTACTGTAAAGGAAATAGATGGGAATGGTGCAGCTTCTGCTTCATATGCAATTAAAAGAGAAATGCTGTCAGGATATTTCTCAGTTAGATATTTACGAGCACTTTCTTTTTGTATATTTGACAAGCCTTCTCCTTTGTACTTGGGATTTAAAAAATATGCTAGAAAATGAAATGGTTGCATGGCCTGGGCCATTCTTTTTGAAATTTCTGCGGTGTGAGGTTCTAAACTTTCTTCTTTGAGCAATGATAGCCATACATGGCATGCGTCATCAATTGTAGCATCGTCACTTTGTAAGCGGTTTAATGATTCGGCAATTGGTTTCAGTTGTAACATTGTATCTTTGGCCTGCTTGTATAGATGATAGTTATTTATAAGATTGGCTATATCTCTGTCTACATGTTGTTCATTTTCTTCAGTTATTTTTTGATATGCTTGTCTATTGCGCAGAAAACTTTCAATGCAAGTTACTTGACTATTCCATCTTGTATCTCCAGGTAACTAGGGTTTCACTGAATTCGGAACATCTTTCAATAATGCACTAGGTATATGGTGGTTGCGGAAAAACTTTTGAACTTTAACTATATTTTGTAGCACTTGAGTTGATGTTATATCTTGTCCTAATAGATTTAAATAATGAGCATTGCATCCATATACTATTAAATCATTATCCTCTTCATACAAGAGGATACAATAGAATGTTAGTAAAATATATTGTGAGATATTTATTCATATGTTTAATAAGTGTGCAGTGGTGAAATGTGGATTTTTTTTTAAGGTTTTGGACACTTTAGTACAGTTTTGTACACTTTAGTACAGTTTTGGACACTTTAGTACAGTTTTGGACACTTTAGTACAGTTTTGGACAGTAAAACCCACGTGTCCTGTCCAAAACCGGTTTTGGGCATCCAAAACCCCAACCCTGTTAAAAGGTATAGATACATCAATCTACAGGCTTGTTTGTTGTGGCGAGACGGTGTTTTTTATCTTTAATAATTTTTGCAGGAAGGAATCTTTTTGTCAAGTAGGACTAAGCTCTTTATCTCCTGATTCTTTGTTCATTTCCCCCTTATTCTATTATGAAGAAGTGTCTTTTACAAATGCATACAACTTTTCCAAGATTTCAATTGACCGGGACAAAACAAGCACATGCCTGCAGCCTTAGAAATAATGATAACATTGCATGATAGACGCGTGTCCAGCCTCGACAATTTTTCCTATCCCTCTCAGTCTCAGTAAGAGTTTCCAAAGCTCAACTATCGCATTAGATACAAATTTGGCATTTCTATAGAATTTGAACAGGCAAAAAAAGAAAAGTTGCTATAATCACAGACAACTGTATTGCCCATTGCATGATTACCAATTTAAATTCAATTGAACTTGTTTTCTTGCCTCCAAACCAAACTAATGTTGCACAACCCTTAGATCAAGAGATTATTCAAAATTTAAAGATAAATTAACGAAAACTGCTTTTAAATTATTGCTGCCAATGATAAGAAAAAAAGAAGCTTTGCGTAACGGTGTTAGATGACATGTGTTGCGTAAAGTTGGAGTATGTTATTAAAGAAGACAATTGAAGATTGTTTTAGTCATCCTTGACTTCCAGAATGTGAAGAATTATCGTTTGAAGACAACGACAATGATGATGATGTATCCTTATCTGAATTTGCACAAAAATTATGGAATGTCGTTTGATCAATACAAGACGAATTGACATAAGCAGTTGCTAACAATGGGCTACTAATGGGCTTTACCCGCGAGTGGTAACAGTAATGCCTTTGCTGTTATGTATCTTCCAAAAAAAAAAAACTGCTTTTTGAACCTTTGTCTAAAAAGCAGTTTTTTTTTGTGCTGAAATATTCTTAATGCATAATGCTGTTTCTCTTCTAGATATTTGCAGCTGATGTGATACGGGTAAAGGCCACGGTGAAGCTTCTGTACTGGAAATCATTTCTAATGTTTTAAATACAGTAGACTCCTTCAAATCCGCACTCCTAAAATCCGCACATATTTTACGGATGTAAACAATGAAACATTCAGTTCAGATATAGGTGCAATATTTGACTTTTTTACTTTCATATCAATTCCCTATATTTTTTAATTTGTAATTTTTGTTAAGGTTATTGAATTCATGTTTTTTCATGAAGAAAGAATAATTTATTTCTGAAAAAATAAAGATATTGCTGATATCATTGGTCATCAGAATCTTACCAAATATATTCATGTATTAATCAAGCTTTTTTAGTAATTAAGTCTGGCTAAACCTGAAATAAAGCTTCATTATTTTATGATCTTGATGTGAATTAGTAATGTACCTTCATGAGGCAAGTTTCATTGAATAATTTAGGAAAAACACATTTCATCTTTATAATGAATATTTAATTATACATTATTGACTATTAATTTGACCCTTGCTTTTAATATATTAATCATTTTAAAAATAATCTAAATTTTTATTACTTTAGTTTATTACTTATTTTAATATTTTAGCATATTGTAAGCATTCATTTTACTTTTGATTTTATTATTAATTACATTCAAATTACTTTTTAAAAAATGTAAACAAAGCAATGACCAGAAAAGAAATCTGCAAAATTCTAAAATCCGCAAAACCTCTGGTCCCAAGCTGTGCAGATTTGAGGGAGTCTACTGTATAAACACTGATGGAAACGATGATAATGACAGTGAGCGCAAAGCAGAAGCAATAACCCAAGCAGAAGCTTTTAAAGCACTAAATATCCTCAGATGTTTTTTAGTAATCCCAAATGTACAGAAGTGCTTTTTAAAACTATTTTCATATAAAAAAAGATAATTTTAACAAATAATGATAAAATGAAACAAACCTGCAAAAAAGATTGTTTTTACTACTACGAGTATACTCATCAACTGGAAAATTTAAATGAAAGGCAATTTTGGTTTATAACTCTATAAATTATATCGTCATAGCTTACTTGTACATTATTTTACTAATTTATTAATAATATTTTATTCCCCAAAGAAAAATTCCTGTTTACACTGCATATAAGGTCACCCCACTTATAAGGTCATATTTTTCAGGACCGCACAGGAAACTATATAACCGATACTTACTGTATTTGGTAAAAAAATTGCAAATTCCAGTAATATCAGCAATATTTTGAATTTTTTCCAAAATAAATTTATTCTTCCTTCAAGAAAATGCATGAATTCAGTAATAATGTTAATTAAAATTACAATAAATGGGATTGAAATAAAAATAAAAATGTCAAATTTTGTCCTTACATCTGAACTGAATGTTTGAATGTTTACATCTGAAAATTATGTGTGGATTTTAGACTAGGGATGCACAACCTGTGGCCCGCGATGGGTTAACGTGTGGCCCGTGAACTTCGTCAATTTACAACTAGAAAAAAATGCAATTTTTGTGCAAAATTCGAAGAAAAAATCTTAAATTTCATCAATTTACCATGGGAAAAAATTAAAATTTCGTCAGTCACATAAGAATCACAAATTTCGCAGATTGGGCTCAGAAAAATTGCAAAATTTATTCATCAAATGCTGAAAAATCACACATTTAGTTCATCAGGTATGAAAAAAACGCAAATTTTGCCCATGAGGTTCGGAAAAAAATAGCAAATTTAGCCGATCGGACACGGAAAAATTGCAAGTTTTGTTAATCAGACACTGAAAAATCGCGAATTTTGTCGGTCGGACTTGAAAAATTGCACATATTGTTGATCGGACAAGAAAAAATCGCCAGATTTGTTTATGCAAGAAAAAATTGCAAATTAAACTCATCGGCTGCGGAAAAATTGCATGTTTTCTAGGTTTATCTCGTGAAAAAAAAACACGAATTTCATTGTTTGAGCATGGGGAAAATACCGAATTTTGTGATTAGGCGTGGAAAAATTGAAAGTTTCGTTGATCGACTGCAAAACAATCGTGAGTTTTGTAAGATTATCAAGAGAAAAAAATCGCAAATTTCATCTTGCCATGTAAAAAATGCAGATTTCGTCAGTTAAAGGCGGAAAAAGCACAAATTCTGTTGATCAGAGACGGAAAAATTGCGAGTTTTATTGATCGGGCTTCAAAAAATCGCAAGTTTCGTTGATCGGACACGAGAATATCGTGAATTTTGTCAATCTCGTGCAGAAAAATTGTAAATTTCATTGATAAGGCTCAAATAAAATCGCGAATTTTATCTATCCGTGCAGAAAACTTAGGGGTTTTATCGACCAGGTGAAGAATAATCGTCAATTTCATCGATCGGCTTTGCAAAAATTGAAAATTTTGTCAATCAGGTTCATGAAAATTGTGATTTCCATTAATCGGTTTTATAAAAATCGCGAATTTCATCGATAAGGTTTGTAAAAATTGCTAAATTCGTCGATCTGGTATGGAAGATTCGCGAATTTAGTCAATCATGTGAGAAAAAAATTCAATTTAAGTCGATCAGCTTCTTAAAAATTGCAAATTTCAGCGATAGACTTTGTAAAATTCGCAAATTTTGCTGGTCAGGCGCCATGAAGAACATGAATTTTGTCGATTGTTTACGAATAAATCGCGAATTTTGTTGATCGGCTTTGAAAAATCATGAATTTGCTGATCGACTTTCATAAAAATTGCTAATTTTGTTGATCAAGTGTGGAAAGTTTTTGAGTTTTCTCGATTAGCTTGGTAAAAATCGAGAATTTTGCCAATCAGCTTTGTAAATATTGCCAATTTTGCCGATCGGCTTCATAAATATCATGAATTTCGTCCATCGGCTTCGTAAAAACACGAATCTTGTCAATCGGCTTCCTAAAAATCAATAATTTCATCGATCAGGTGCAGAAAAATCGAAAATTTTGTCATTCAGCCACGGAAAAATCTCAAATTTTATTGATCATGTCATGGGAAAGCACAAATTTCGTCAATTGGCTAAATAAAAATTGCAAATTTCGAAGATTGGATTCGTAAAAATCGCTAATTTTATTGATCAAGCACAGAAAAATTGTGAATTTTGTTATTCAGGTGCGGGCAAATTGCGAATTTTCTCAATGGGTTTCGTAAAAATCGTGAATTCCGTCGGTCAGTTGCAGAAAAATCGTGAATTTTATCTATCATGCGAAGAAACATAGCGAATTTTGTCGATCAGTTTCATAAAAATCGTGAATTTTGTTGATTGGCTTTGTAAAAATCATGAATTTCGTCGATCGGCTTCGTAAAATGTGAATTTTCTCATTTGGTTTTGTAAAAATCGCTAATTTTCTCAATCCATTTCACAAGAATCGCAAATTTTGTTGATCAGGCACAGAAAGATCAAATTTTCTCGATCGATTTCGAAGAAATTGGAATTTTGTTGATCACTTTCATAAAAAGCCCAAATTTGGTCGATCAATCATGGAAAGCTGCAAATTTTGTTGATCGGGCATTAAAAAATAGGGAATTTCAGTGACAAGGCACAAAAAAAGCTTGTTGATCGTCTCCTTCCCTCTCATCCCATAAAATTTGCATTTTTTCGGCACTGGCCACTTTTTTTTTAGCACTTTTAATAAAACAAATTTACTCTCCTGAATAAAGTCAAGGAATATTATTACATATTGAGCTATATCTGTTGCTATATATCGAGCTATAATCCTTGCTATATCTGTTATATATACAAAAGTAAAAACTGCTGATATATCCTTACCAACTGAATGGGATATTTTGACTGGTTAAACGAACCTAAAGGGGGTATCCCACCACTTCCCTCTGAAAACATATTTTTTATCCGATTATAGGCCACAGAACACCTTCAAAATCGAATTTTCTCCAAGTTATCGATGTGGCCCTTTATCACCCAGACATATTTGTAAGTGGCCCTTCTCTTGAAAAGGTTGTGCACCCCTGTTTTAGAGAGTTGCAGATTTTATGACTGCAGATTTGAGGGAGTCTACTGTGTATCTTTTTAAGCAAAGAATATTATCTTAAGGAATTACTTGGTTATCCTGTTGACCAATTTTGCCAAATTACACATATTGACGTAATCTTTATTTTAAATAACGTAAAACACAAGTAATAAGTAAAATAGTAATTAAAATACAAATAAAAATCATTTAAAGACGTTTTTAAGAAGTGTATCAGTGATGCCGCTGGACTTGAAAAATCCTGGGTCCCTTTTTTACAAAAGCAGGTCCCCACTAATAATACGTCATATTTTTAGACGTAGAAATTGAACTTGCTCATTTGAAAAAGAAAAATTAAATACAATAATTATTGTTTTAATAATAATGTATAAATAATTAAAGCCAATATTAAATTTTTTTTAAAAACTATTAAGAGAAGTTTTACTTACTTTTTAAAAAATAAATGTGCAAGATACAAATTGAATTATAAAATAATGCTCATTTGATTGTAGAAGGTAACAAGGATCTCTATCATTCTCATTTCTTTTAAAAAGGGCAAAACAGATTTATTGAAAAATACATTTTTCCTGAAAAAAGAATACTTTTGTTGAGTAAAGGGGTACTTTTTGTTTAATGAATAACCGTTTTCAGAAGTTACATTCCCTCAGAAAAATTTGGAACAATCAAAAACAGATTGTGAAGTAAGAAAATATGTTTTTGGAGCAGCAAAAAATAATAATAATTTGGAAGCAGGAAAGTTAGCTTTTGGAACAGAAAAATTCTATCCTGGAATTAATTTTTTTGTGCCCCTTTGACGAAAATTGCGTTTTAAAGTGATCTTTTGTCAAAATTTGTCGTTTTTTCGCGATTTTTTGATGAAATTTACTGTTTTTTAGCAATTTTTTGACAAAATTTATCGTTTTTTAGAGATTTTTTGATGAAATTTATCGTTTTTTAGAGATTTTTTTATGAAATGTGCCGGGTTTTTGTGATCTTTTAACAAAAGTTACCGTTTTTCACGATTTTTTGATGAAAATTTCCATTTTTTGTGAATTTTTTGACAAAATTTGCCGTTTTATCACGATTTTTGGACGAAATGTCGTTTTTTCGTGAATTTTTGAGGAAATCTGCCTTTTTTTGCGAATCTTTTGTCGAATTTGCCGGAAATTATTCGTTGTTTCACGATTTTTCAACGAAATTTGCCATTTTTGCAATTTTTAACGAAATGTGCCGGTTTTTCACTAACTTTTAACGAAATGTGTCGGTATTTCGCGATCTTTTGATGAAAGTTACCGTTTTATCATGATTTTTTGATGAAAATTGCAGTTTTATGCGAATGTTTTGATAAAATTTGCCGTTTTATTGTGATTTTTGGACGAAATTTGCCGGTTTTTCACGATTTTTTGAGGAAATCTGCCTTTTTTCGGGATTTTGTAACAAGTTTAGCCATTTTTTTCATGAATTTTTTGACGGAATTTGCCGGAAATTATTCGTTATTTCGCGATTTTTAAACTAAATTTGCTTTTTTTGCGATTTTTTGGCAAAAATTAAGTGTCCCGCGGGACACGTAAGCTCCATTTTTTTTGCACCCCGTCGCCGATTTTTTGCGTATTTTACACACTATAGCACATCCGCAGCATCCCTGTGTATCGGATTTAGTGTTATTGGATGTGACATTTACGATCATCCATTATTGACATTTAATCTTATAATTTAGTGATAGATTTGTGGTCAACAGGATAACCAAGTAGTACCTATCTTATAAATATCTCGCACCATTCCAGAGATAGAGCACTTTAAAATTTTCATTGAAAATCACGAATGGGAAATGGTGCCTGGGATGCCATCTCTTGTACCCTGTATCTTGGGCAATTAATTTTTTGAGATAAAACAAAAATATATAAGTATCCCACCTTTTCTGAATTTTAACATATGTTCAATTAAAAAAATTCTGAGACTATGAAGGTAAGGTTTTTTTCTCTGGCTGCCTGAATTGACTTGAATGACACCTATTATAATAAAGAGTCATATTGAAGTTCGTGTAAAATTTCTGTTAAAAAGAGCTGGAAACTGCAATTAGCTTAAGCAAGATAAAATCGAAATCATAAACATTCAATTATATATTTTTTGGACAAGAACGTTTTGTAGATCAAATAAATTTGCATTCATACACAAAGTCTATGCATTATTATTCCACACTTATGAGATGAAGAAATCTTTCACAAGATTGATTTTACTTATTTGATTTACAATTATTTACATTATAAGTTCATGTATGTTTAGATAAGCATTTTATTATGTAGCCATCAAAAAAGTTTAATCCAAAAAAAAAAAAAAAAAATGGAAACAATGTCTTTTATACTAACCTGATGTTGATGATTTTTGACCATTAAATACCCCAGGCAACCCTAGATTTCCTTTCGGAAATGCATTTTTTTTCAAATTCAATGTTTTCTTTATCAAATTACAAAACTTAACGTTCACCACTGTTGAAAAGCAAGACAATTTTGTTTTCGAATCTCATTTTATACTAAATCAAGATAGTTTGACAGAATCGTTTCATAAAAGTAGCAGTTAATATTACCTTTTCACTCTATATGTATTCGTTAATTCGTTGATTTGATGCTATGACTTTTGCTTCGAATGATCCATTTTACGCAGAGTATTTTTTTTAATAATAAACAATAAATTTCATTGGTTGGTTGGTTGGTTGGTTGGCAGGCGGCTTGAGACCTGTGTTGTTGTTGTTGTTGTTGTTGTTGTTGTATAAGGAAAGGGCATGTTTACAAACAAACACTTCTGTCAACCAATCTACCGCTACATTTTTTGTCATAGCGATCATTGTAGGAATCATCTTGACGGCGTAGCCCAATCATATCATACTTACTTATGCATTGGGAAACTTAGACCAATAAAATTCCCGGAGTTCATCCGTACATTGTCAGTCGTTGAAGAACAAACTGGTTTTTCTCCCTAATACCCTGTTCACACTATGGATAGTTAAGATATCTCAGGCCTGGAACTCTCTCATACCCTGTTCACACCACAAACATAAGATATCTTAAGATCGTCGTGTTTGAAGTGACCCTCCCGGAATTGGATGCTTGTTCACATTGAAAAATTTACCTAAGATATCTCAGCGAATGTCACTGTATCTCTGAACTGAACAAAGGTAACGTATGCGCATGCGCTGGAAATAAAGACGGCCACAACAGCCAATCAGTAAAAGCGAAGCTTTATAGCCAATGAGAGCGAGTGTTGTTCCTGTATCTAGCCCAACTCTCTGAGAGAGTTTGTGGAACTCTCTGAGAGAGTTCCCGGCCTGAGATATCTTAACTATCCATAGTGTGAACAGGGTATCAGAGAGTTTCACAAACTCTCTCAGAGAGTTTCAACTCTCTCGGGCTAGATACAGGAACAACCACTCGCTCTCATCGGCTATAAAGCTTCGCTTTTACTGATTGGCTGTTGTGGGCGTTTTTATTTCAAGCGCATGCGCATACGTTACCTTTGTTTAGCTCAGAGATACAGTGACATTCGCAGAGATATCTTAGGTAATACCTTGTTCACACTATGGATAGTTAAGATATCTCAGGCCTGGAACTCTCTCAGAGAGTTTCAACTCTCTCGGGCTAGATACAGGAACAACCACTCGCTCTCATTGTGTTTAAGTTTGTGGTGTGAACAGGGTATAAGTTTTTCAATGTGAACAGGCATCCAATTAGGGGAGGGTCCACTTCAAACACGGCGACCTTAAGATATCTTAAGTTTGTGACAAACATAAGATATCTTAAGATCGCCGTGTTTGAAGTGGACCCTCCCGGAATTGGATGCCTGTTCACATTGAAAAATTTATCTAAGATATCTCAGCGAATGTCACTGTATCTCTGAACTGAACAAATGCCGCGTATGCGCATGCGCTTGAAATAAAGACGGCCACAACAGCCAATCAGTAAAATCGAAGCCTTGTAGCCAATGAGAGTAGGTGGTTGTTCCTGTATCTAGCCCGAGAGAGTTGAAACTCTCTGAGAGAGTTCCAGGCCTGAGATATCTTAACTATACATAGTGTGAACAGGGTATTATCCACAGTAATTCGTCCACAGTGACGTCAGCTGTCCTTTCCTTATAGGGCAGTTGCAATTGACGTCATACTGGAGGTCACACACTTGAAATATACAGTTCTGATTGGTGGAACTACCCTGACCTCCACTTGAAATAAAATGGCGATCAGCTGATTGCAAGTTCCCTATAGACCCCTCATGGCTCGCCGTCGCCTCATGGGCCCGGTGAGAGACCTGTGTTTCGCCAAAGAACTCGAAGGCAGGATGCATAAATTTCTCATATAACTAGATTCATAAATAGTAACCTTTTCTTGAAGCACTGACCACCTCTCCACCATCACCTGATGGTGGACAGAATGCGCGCCAGTTTCTGCCGCCGATCCTACCAGCCACCAAGACCTATTTTATATGCGCTACGCTTCTTTTGTCATAAGAATGAAAGCAGAAAGTTGCCAAGAAGAGATCACCGCCAAAAAAAGACACCATTTTGGTGATGGAATCTCGGAGGTGAAGCTTCAAGAATAGGAAAGATCAAGCACAAGAAAAATTCCTTTTGTTTTATGGAAGAGTAGTAATAAGGGAATTTAATCACGCATGTCTGCCGGAAGCGAAGGGGTGCGTAAGCCAAAAATGGACCTTATGTACGTGACGTCACACACCAGAGCTGGCGGTATACTAACCTGTTATTCTAGTCACTGCACCGCCAGAATGCCTGAATGCACATGCGCAAACATTGCTAGCAGACGATTTCAGCCTTTCTGGATACATTTTAACGGAAAATTTACAAATTTAGAGAATTTTCTTGCAAGCAGAACAACAATTTTGAATTTATATTACAATATATTAAGTATATGCTGCTTCAACAAAGAATTTTTTCCGGTATTTCTAACAAACAAGCATTAATAATTTACACTCCATAGACTGCTATGCTAAACACCGCCAGTAAATACCGTCAGCAGACGAATTTTAGCCTCGACCTCAGCTTGTGTGCATAAGGTCCATTGATACCACTAGTGGTTCACTCCTACGTTTAACACTGTGTTTGCCGTACAATAGAGCAGTTCACATCACGTGACTTTTATCGGAGAACAATGAAAAAAGCTGTAGTTCACACAAACGCAAAAAGCATTCATAAAGGTAGCGATGGTTGTCCTACAGCAGCAGCAAAAACCTGTTCGTGACGTCACCTTGCACAACATAATGCTAAGTCTACGAGTGAACAACTAGTGGTATTCATTTTGGGCTTATGCACCACTTCGCTTCCGGCAGACATGGATGATTAGATTTCCCTATTACTACTCTTCCATAAAATAAAGGCTATTTGCTTGTGCTCAATGACTTAGGGTTTTGTGCGGTCGGCTCTTGGACTATAAGGAATTCGTTATCTAGTCCATTCCTCATCTAAGGCAGGATGCTATGAGAAGTCTGTGGTTACCCACGAGCAACCACAAGGGACAGCTGTGAGACCAGAACGGGACTTAAGAGTGGCGGTAATAATCTCGGTATAAGTGGATTGGGAGTGCAGAACAAGCGCAGATAATAAGATGATCTTGTTCGAACTGTATTTTCCGCACTGGAGGAGGACGTGGTCAGGAGTCTCGGGGACACAGCATAGGGCAGTGCAGAAGGCAATAAATTAATTCAGAAAAAACAGGAGTTAATCGGCCAGGTACGGGTTCTCCACCGAGATATCCAGATGGCGTCACGGCGATGAGGGAAATCAGGGCAATATCACTGTTTAGCCAAGGTCTTTTCACCTATGCAGTCACGTCTGATTTGGGCTCCAATATCTTCAGGAGAGACCCAGTTCAGGGTGCGAGTAAAGTACGGGCCGTTGCGAGCCAGTGAGTCAGTCACCTCGTTAGGGTGAATGCCCTTGTGGCCAGGGCACCACACAAGATTAAGAGAAACACGATGGAGCGAAAGGATCTGAGCGATTGTGTTATGCGGAAGTGTGATTACTCTACACTGTTAAAAATCTGCTGCATTTTGTTGCAACGCACTCCACCGCTTATATATAATATCTCTATTTCAACCAATGAGAAAGCTCCATTTCACGGCCAAGTAACCGTTTTCTATACAAGCAGGGGAGTGCGTTGCAACAAAATGCAGCAGATTTTTAACAGTGTAGGAGAACGGAGAGAATTGTTTTCCAGAGCAGTAAGAACAGAGAGGTTGTCGGTGAGCAGAAAGTAACGACCATTCTCTTTCACGTAGGAAGTCAGAGCTAGGAAGATGGCTAAGGCCTCGGCAACGAAGATGGACTTGAGATGATGTACAAGCATGGCGATACTGGATCCTGATGGAGTATTGTGAACAGCAACGGCTGTTTTAGCGGAGTCTTTAGAGGCGTCAAAGGAGAGCAATACAGTATATGACGTCGAAGCGCTTTACGACTTCCAAGCTTGGTAGATGGCCCCCAAAGGGAGAGAGGTATTTTGGAAAGGAAGACCATGCAAAATAATATAGCAATCTGAGTGAAGGAAAGGGTGGGATGGCCACGAGAACTTGAGTATATCGTTAGGCCCTAAATTATAAGTGTTTAGAAACTCAACAGACGCAGCTGAAAGATGCCCAGAAGCAATGGAGGGGTCAGTCGAGAAAGGGGGGTGAGGGAGAGAAAGCTGGCGGGCTAGGAAGCTATTGGCGATGCAGCGGACAAGGCTGACCATGCTAGAGACGTTCACCTCACGGCGAAGGAGAGGAAGTGGAGTGTATCTCGGAAGGCCGGTGGCAATCCGTAGAGCAGCATTGTAGTCGACCTCAAGAGAGTTCAAAGTCGAGGGGCCGACTTTGAGAAAAAGGGGGAAGGTATATTCGAGGAGACTCCGGACAAGAGAATCAATAATTCGCAACATGTAGACCGTATGGACACCATGATTGTGCGACTGCTTTCAAGTACTTCAGCCTCTTAAAAGACTTGACACGGAGGTAAGAGAAGTGGTGGTAGAAACAGGAGGGACCTGCCGAACCATACCCCAAGAACTCTAACTACAGGGCTCCACTTGATTTCAAGGCCCCTGATAGTAATTTTTGACTAAAGAAGTCGACGGCGGGAAAAATCGATGGCGGCGCTCTTCTCTAGTGAAATGGAGAGGTGATAAGCAGAATACTCTGAGCTAGCCGGTCATTGCAGTTCTGGAATTTGGGCAAAGTGCGGAGAGGGTCCTCCCCCAAAGCATATAGAAAGATGTCGTCAGCATAGATCAGGAGATGGACTCCACACTCCAGAATCTCAAAGATGTCGAAGAGGAAAATCATAAAAAGAAACAAGGCGATGACACTACACTGAGGTTTCTCCTACATGGACCATGGTTGGAAAACTCAGACTTCCGCCGAATATGGATGGAGCGATCCATCAGGAAATTTGCAATCCAACGGCCAACTTTGCCCCGGATACCAAGATGAGCGAACATATAGATCAGGCCGTCGATCCAGACTGAATCGTAAGCCGAACTGATATCAAGACATACTGCAAGAGCAGCCAGACGGGAGTTGAAACACTTGATATCATCAAAGAATTTACATAAAACGGCCTTGGAGTCCTTGAAAGGCATAAACCACAGTGGGAAGCTTGAAAGATTTCGTTATTCCCAGCCCAAAAGATAAGACGGTGGAAAATGAGACTTTCGAAGATCTTCGAGCAAACTGCAGTTAGGGCGATGGGACGATAAGAAGAGATCAGGCGAGATGACTTGCCAGGCTTGCAGATCGGAACACTAGTAGCTTCTTTCCACCCAGAGGGCACGGTGCCTGAATCCAATAAACCGTTATAAAGAGTGAGAAGTTTATCAAGGTTTGAGTCGGAGAGGCCTCGGAGTAGTTTAATGGATATCCCATCACGCCCCGGAGTTGTAGGACGAGTCCTCTGGATGGCGAGTCGAATTTCATTGAGTGTAAAGCGGGTATCAAGGACGGTGTCCCCATCGCTGAGGTCATAAGGAATAGGAACCAAAGGATCATCCTGGCTAAAAGCCTCAAGGAAAAGGTCCGCTTGGGCGCGCCAGGAAGTAACAAAGCCCCCGTTCTACAATATGTTATCATCATGCGGAGAATCTTTATGAGCCAGGTTTTTAAGTAATTTGAAGATTTGGACCTTCAGACCCTAAGAGCGACAGGTCTTGTCCCAGTAGCTGCGGGAGGTCTGTCTGATATAACGCCGGAGCTTGCAGGCAGTCTATTTATAGAGTAACCACATCTCCTTGAAGCAGTAAGACCTTGCGAGGCGGAGGTAACAGCTTTTGAGATCAAGCAGCTTGCGACAGGTGGAGTTCCACCAAGGGGCATTGTGACGTTGTATGTTGGAAAGACAAAGAACCTGGAGGTTGCCACTCTGCAGGAGTCCGAAAATGAATCATAGGTAGTGTCTGAATTGGAATTATCTAGAGCCGAATTGAGAAAACAGATGGCCGAGGTACAAATGACAAAGTGGCGACGGGAGTCGGCATGAGTATCATGCTCAACAGTCTTAATAGTTACGGGCTGGTTATCAGAGTCGAAAGGATCCGGATGAACCGAACAGGAAAGTGAACCGTAAAAGCCTGGGGATGAGAGGGTGAGATCAAGAAGGGAAGGAGCAGAACCAGGGACAGTACGAGTCGCAGTGAACGTGTTCCAGACACAGAAACGATGACTGAGGATCCAGGAATGGAAGCGCTGAAGTGGAAGAGGATAAGGAGGCTGGCGACAGAGAAGGTTGATCTTAAAGTTATCAACGAGAAGGAAAGGTGGCTCAATAGTATGGAGCAAACTATCGAACCACTGATCTGCGAAGGAACCCTGGGGAAGGTAGATGTTGACGATAGTGAGCCAGGTACCATGAATATTGATTCTTACATCAAGAACTTCCGTATTGCCGGAGGAGTCGATAGGAAGAGAAATGCGATAAGAAGGGTAAGAAGCGAGAACCGCCGTGAGGAGACCACCACCGCAGCCGCCGTCTCTACCAGCCAAAAAAGTATACTTAAGAAGGATAGAAAAGGTTGAACCCGAAGTCAAAAAGGTCTCCTGCAAGCAGATGACCTGGTAGTCCCTAAACAAGGGGCACGTAACCAATGGCCTTTAGCTCTAAGACTCCGACAGTTCCAATCAATAGCCTGGAAACTCATGAATAAAGAAACACCAGCAAACGAGGTGAAAAAGAAAACTCCAAAGGACAGCCACGTAAAAGACGAAACCTTCACTACTTAAAAAGAAAGAAAAAAAAGGAGGAGAAAGAAGCGGGGAAGAAGAGAAGACCCAACTCACTTGCGTCAAGTGGCTTGAGGAGAGTGTCCATTCCAAGCATGGACTCATAATGGGAGGTGCCGTCAGGAACCCAAGACTCCGGAGAAGAAAAATCCACGAAGAGGTCCGACAGGGGCCCCTGGCCCCTTTGTTGATATGGCCTTTCGCAATTTCTTTAGTTTTTCTGACTTATGTTGTGGTCGAAGTGAAGAAAAAAGTTCACTTTCTTGTCAGAGTGTGAAGGCAGAGAGGGGGAATCGTCCGAAGTTATGGTCTCTTTTATAGCACCAACGACCGCTGAAGTAACCATAGTAAATATATTTTCGCAATTAGAAGCTTGAGAAGTTAACACTTGTTGTAACAAGTTAGCAATATTTTCAACAGACCCTTGAAAAGTTTCCTGCAGTTCAGTTTTAGTGACGTAGTTCGTAGGCGGGGGTGTCCAAGCAGTGGATGAGGCGGCAGCTACATAAGATTCTGATTTGAGGTTAGTGTTGGCGCGGAATTGGAGCCGGGCATCACTAAATCCTGGATGGTGCTTAGCTTTGAATTTTAGTCAAGCCTCACATGAGGGCCTTTGCATTTTGCGTAAAGAAGAGCAAGTACCTCCATGAGACTCAGCACACTGGCCTCAAATGCGACCGATATTACAGACACGTGAGTTGTGGGTGAACTTGTAGCAATCTGAGCATTGACGAGGTTTATCTACAAAAAGAGAAACACGGTGGAGTTGGTACCAGAGTTTGACATCGGAAGGGAAGGGAGTGACCAAGTTTTGTTACTAGGACTGATGTGGTTGGCGTAGAGCCCTGTCGCAGGAAACGCCTCACTTCTAGAGTTTTAATCCCGATGAGGTCTAATTCTCCCGCAATTTCATTACAGTCCGCAAGCGGATCGATGTTGTGAAGTAATAAACGAGTCGAAATTTCTTCCGGTAGGTAGGATGCTGTCAATGTAATATTTAACAGAGATTTAATTTTTAGGAGGGCAATGGCAGTTTCAGCCGATTGAGTGTGTCTAAGTAATTTGTCCTGACGAGTAAGTTTAATGGAATCGATGTAATTGTGGGACGGGACTTGTATAGCAATGGCATCCCTTAATGATTTGGGATGAGTAAAGAGCCTTTTTCAGCGGTTAGAGTAACAGAGATGGAGCCGATACCAACTTTGCTGGCTTCTGAGAGAATATTTTCAAGGGAAATATTTAATCGGTACAAAAAAGGATTGTGTGTAGCACCATTATTCGTTTCCACATTTGAGACACTATCCTGGATATTAATTTGAAAATTCATCTCGCTGTCCGTGACCATCGCTGGCTGACAGCCAGCCACAATAACAACAAAACAAAATTCAAACTAACACAAGGAAAAAGACTATTCAAAACTTACCAGAACTGGTGAAAACAACGTAAAAAAACCTTACAGGACAAAAATGCAAAATATAACTTGCAAAACCAGCACCAAATTATAAAGAAAACCCACCCTAAAAGGGTTGAAAATAAATACAACCAACACGTTGGCGATAACACCCACAGAATTCTATACACAAGCCCAAGCCGTTGCCAGATGCAACCTACACATCCGACAAACTCAGAGCGAAAAAACATTGATTACTTTAAATTGCGATTCTGTTATTTACCGTGGATTAAAGCGATAGGTGGAGGTGAAGTAGAGGTCTGCACGGGCCCGGGCCGGCAGATTTAGAATAGTTTTTTCAACGGGCCGGGCCGGGACGGCAAAAAAAATTGAACGGGCCCTACGGGCCGGGCCGATAAAAAAATTTTCGGGCCTGCCGGCCCGTTTGCAAGGTTTAAGCAGATACAATAAAATATGAGCTATTTCCAACGAAATGGTTTTAACGAGAATAAGTATGAATGCGCGTTGCGAGTCACACTAGTTTGATAGTATTAGTATAAAAATGTACCGTGTAGAGATCGGCATCGGACAGTTACATTGTATGTAACCCGTTTTAATATTTTTTTTTAGCTGACTCGTGTCGGGCCGAGATCAAGCTTGCATTGTTTTTCTACTTGTAGACTAACCGGACCGGAACTAGACTTAATTGTTCTCAAGATCTGTAGGGCGACAACATGATTTTTAAAATTATTAACAGCGATAAAGAACTCATGTTAGCTTAATCTTTGGATATATACTTCTTGATGGTTTTTTAATTAATTTCTCAATAATGCGAAAGTTTGACACATTTTCTGATTAATTTAATTGTAAAAGTATAAAAGTGATAAGCCTGACTATTAAAGGGATTTGGAATCGAATAGAGTTTTTCATTTTTGGTAAATAAAATACTTGTGTAACCTTGTTGAGATACATAATAGTTTCTCAAATGATTGCAGGTTTTTCTCCCTTCCCATGCTATCACTTACGGAAATTCTATTCAAAACGCTAACTATGACAGTATTTTATTTACATGCAGTATTCTTAAATTGCTTGTATCAAAAAATGGATAACGCCATTCGATTATATAGTTTCTGAATAAAGATGTCTGCTAAACTTATGCGTTTCTGAGGAAAAAAAAATGAATTTAAAAATATATCAGAAAGGAGCTTCTTTGAATTTAAGAATGAATTTGGATTGAAAATCTTTAATAAAATGATATAGAAATATTTTTATAAATCTTCTTTTATTAAACAGCTTCAAAAGTTACGATGTTTTTAACTTTCTTTCTTTTTTCTTTTATTCTAAGCCATATCAATTTTTTAATTAATCTTTATTCGAATGCTGAAAGCCTAAATATCTAAGTAATCATTAACGCTGTTAATGTGTATTTCCAGTAAAATATACTGTAAAATCATTCCATATAGATATGTATGCAGTATTCTTTTAAGGAATTTTAATTATATGATAAAAATCTGAATTTTTTAGAAATCGTAGAAATTGTAACGGGCCGGGCCTGGAAATTCCCGCCCGTGTAGACCTCTAAGGTGAAGTAAACCGCAAAAAAGTTTTACAATATAAAAACATTTATCGCTCAAATTTCAATCTCCCAAACAAAAACACGTAAAAGGGATTTTGTATTAATTAGACGAATTTAAAGAAATAAATTACAGCTGAAGCATATTTTAAGAAGAAATAGTAAATTTTTAAAGTGATCTTTGTTCTATTATTATTTATTAAAATGAATGTTTGCTTTTAAAATAATTGAAATTGGAATATTAGCAATAATTAAATGTCAAATTAAAATTAAATAAGATATTGAAAACATTTGATATGAAGTAAAATTTGTATTATTAAAAATTTCTTGCTTTACAGTAATTTTTAATACTTGCATGTAAATGCAGGGTGGTCGTAAAAAAACTTTGCCGATATACGGAGCTCTAGCGGCCAGTCCGCTCAACCGATCGAAATGAAATTTCAGATATAGCTATTCAGAGGTATGAGCTCGAGATTCTGTGAACGACAACAAAATGGCGCTCACGGTTACGGTTATAGTTACAGAAACTCGAAAATTTCCAACAGCAACACCCATTTTTTTTCATCGCAAAATGCTCAGCGCATGCGAAAAGCCGAAAGAGCGTTGGAACCGTACGTGTATCGCAAGAAACGGACATGTTATGCACGCACAAAAAACCGTTCTGGGAATCTATCCCCCCCCCCCCCCCCCATAGAAAAAACTCGATTGGGGTGCAAGGAGAAAATTTGCTTATGAGACAAAGTCAGTACACTAATCTCTGATTACAATACAGATCGGAGAAACTAAAACTTTTATTTTGATTGCACATTTCCACACGTGTGCCATCACAGGCAATTAATGGTGATGGCACCCATGTGGAAAATGTGTAATCAAAATAAAAGTTTTAGTTTCTCCGATCTGTATTGTAATCAGAGATTAGTGTACTGAATCTGCGTCATATGCAAATTTTCTCCTTGCGCCCCAATCGAGTTTTTTCTATTGGGGGGGGGGGGGAGGATTCCCAGAACGGTTTTTTGTGCGTGCATAACATGTCCGTTTCTTGCGATACACGTACGGTTCCTTTAGGGTTTTCGCATGCGCTGAGCATTTTGCGATGAAAAAAATTGGGTGTTGCCATTGGAAATTTTCGAGTTTGTGTAACTATAACCGTAACCGTGAGCGCCATTTTTTTGTCGTTCACAGAATCTCGAGCTCATACCTCTGAATAGCTATATCTGAAATTTCACCTCGATCGGTAGAGCGGACTGGCCGCTAGAGCTCCATATATCGGCAAAGTTTTTTTATGACCACCCTGTATATTTAAAATATAATGATGAAAATATTCTTTTGAAATGATGTATGAAATCTTAAGGGGACAAGGGACCTTTGAAATCCTTATTTTTTATGTTTTTAAAATTGCACTTTAAGTATTATACAAAGGGTACATTATAATCATTATAACGTATATTTATTTAAAAAAAAATGTAAAAAAAATTTTTTTTTGAAAATAATAGGGAATTTTTTGTAATATTTTAGATTTAACGGGAATTTTTCAAAATGTCCCATGCGCATTCCATATCAATTAAATCTCCAATAATATTTATACAAGTTATATTAGTTATACATATATTAATAAAACTGTGCATTGAATTTTATATATCTGAATATAAAGGTAAGAAAAAAATATTTATCATTTTTTCTGAAATTTTGAGCATTTTTGAACGTATTTTTACAATTAACTACCTATAACTTTTACAATTTTTTTTATTTTCAAAAAACCATGCACTGTTTTATGACATTGTGATAAATAATCATAAAAAATTTCAAAGCATTCAGAGAAAAAATAATGTGCATGGAGCATTTTGAAAATTTTCCGTTAAACCTAAAATATTACAAAAATTTTCCTTTTTTTTTTTTTCAAAGAAATTTTTTTTTACATTTTTTGTCATAAATATTTGTTATATTGCATATAATGTACCCTTAAATAATATTTAAAGTGCAATTTAAAAAATATAACAAAAAATGATTTCAAAGGTCCCTTGTCCCCTTAAGTAATAAAAATCAATTTAAAATCTAGATTTCATAGTGAAAATGATTTTAAGACATTACAAAATAATGTTATCTCTTCAAGGAAAATCTTAAAAGAATCTTCTAAATTGATATTTAAAACACATATGTTAAAATAATAAAACAATTCTTATTTGTGAAGCGATAGATTAGTTCCTTTTACGTTTTCTGATCGTGTGTTACAGCCAATAATTGCACAAATTGTCACTTTTTAACGAAATTTTAATCATCTGTTCAATAACAGTTTCGACGGTATAAGAAAGAACAAAGAAATGCGGGTTTAAACCGGTTTGAATTAATAGGCGTATCAAAACAAACCGGTATTAGCGGTAGTAGAGTATTAGTGGTTTTGTCGGGGCTTAATTGGGCGTAATGTAGCGGATATTAGGGTTACTTTTTTGGTGTCATCCGCAGACATTGTACTTCCACTCTATTGATTTCTTTTTACTCTACGATTGTTTACAAAAACCACGGAGGAAGACTATAGAGGGAAACTTTATACGCATGATCCATAGAAGTATTAAGAAATAGAAGGATAACAAGCTATGGGATGAGCTCAGCCGCGCGCAGAGGCAGTCGGGATACCACGACCGCTCCCCTGCCCATTCCATTAAGGCTTCTGTAATAGAATAAATGAAGTAATAATAAATGAAGTTATTCAAAATGTCTTTCAAGAATGAATTTTTTTTTTTACACTTAAATTCAAAGTGAAAGGAAATTTCTTTTTGGAATAAAATATTTTGTACTATTTATGTAACACTTTTGAGTAATTTCTGTGATACCTTTTTCGAGATGTATTTCTGAAACAATAATCAGTTAGCAGGGTGATTTTTTTTTTTTTTTTCTGATAAAAACAAAGGAGAATATTTTTATTAGAAAAAAAAAGAAGTGGAGGAATATTTGTTTTGGAAAATTAATGAAATTACTTCTCATAAGTTAGTTATATTTGAATTTACACTTGAACATTGTTAATATTTTCAGAGGTATTAAATTTTATTATATAGGTGTCTGTTAAAATAACACTTAAATTAAAAGAGTTTGCCACCACTTTATATACAGAAAAAAATTTCCACTTTTTTTCTCATTTCCCACTATCATGCCTGAATATAAAGCAAAAGCATGTTCTTAACCTTTCGCCGGACACGCAAGTTTTCATCACATGACCAGGCACGTGTTGTAAATTGTACAATAGGTGAAAAACAATCAATTATTACTGTTTTATTTTAATTTTACCAGGGTTTACTTATAGGAGGTCTACTTGAGTAGTTTGGCGTTTTATATAATTTGTCGAAATTGGTACATCAGCAGTTCTTTAATATAGCATTACTATGTATATTAACAATATTTAAATTTTGTTTATGAATTGCAATGCATTGTATAAATAGTTTCACATGTTTTATTTTCATATACATATCCATGATGGGTAAGTATTACGGTGGCCCCCAACGACTAATTTACATTTTTTTTTTTTTTTTTTTTTTTTTTTTTGCATTATAATCTTATTCTTGTACCAGCTAGGTTGGCACAGTTCAAACCAATAGGTTTTTTAGAACAAATCTAATATAATATTTTCTCATTTTTGTAATTTAAGTGTTTCAAATTATTGGATGAAAGTAATTTCTACTTTTAAGTCTTATCTCAATAGTCACCATAAGGCATAGTGAGTCTAGTCAAGGTCATGTTAGTATACATGTAGAATGCATGTTTCATGCACTGATAAACATATCTGAAACTCTACAGAAAACACTTAAATCATGTAAATTTAGCAAAAATAAAATAGATGAAAAATATGCAATGTTTAGATTTAAAAAATATTTTCCTTTGAGAAACGCAGATGTACAGATAATGACATAAATGATCTTTAAAATTTCAGTCAAACTCCAAAAGAATTTTTTTTTATTTGGAGGGATTTTTTTAAGAATAAAAAAAAACTCAAGATATGAAGTCGAATAAGAAGACATTGAAAAATTAGGCACTAGTAAAGCACCTGTTTACATTTAACTAAAATATGCAAAAGATATATTTAAATCTTCTATTGCATAACCAAACCCATTACTTAGATTAGTTAAGAAAATTGGCAGAAAGGGGGGGGGAGGGGGGCAAGACAAGGTTTGCTTGAGACATAATAGAAAAAGTCCCATAAAAATGCCTAAAAAAATGCAATTTTTTTGTTTAGACGTTTAAAAATACTAAGTGTTATAATAGAGCATGCAGTCCGATGGCTGTTTAAATTCTTTGGTAGATGACAGCATTTATAAAGCTACTGTATATTTTAACATCAATGTTTTTCAATAGTCTAAAAAGCTGTTAAATAGATACTTTTGTTTATTTAACAGTCATCTATTTTTTTTTCTTTAACTGGTAGTTTTAGAAAACACATTGCTTGAAGTGTGTAAAGACTTTACTGCTAAATTCAAATCCTTCCAAAAATTCTTTATAAAAAGCTTTATTTTTCAATAAAAGATAATTAATTCATGCAGTCTTCTAACCAAAAAATCAGACATCACATATAACAAGTATTTCAAATCAATTATTTTGAATATCCATTTGAAAATAATGTACATGAAGTTTTATATATGAATCTATATCATATATTTATTTATAGTGCTAGTAATCAAAAGATTGTTCATTAAGATTTTCAAGGTATCAATGTTTCATTATGTAGCACATTTTATTTATGAAATATAAGACACAGCTTTTTCTAAAAATGTTTAGATTTTAAAGAATTTCAATTTTCTACATATTTGATTGTATATTTAAATAATTATATTGATTAGAATTACTTTTAAATCAAATTATTACTTATATATTCAAAAATGTTTGTTTATGTTCATAAATATGTTGTATATGTAACAGGAAAACATATTAAAAAAAACCTGGTTTAAACCAAAAAAAACATGGTTTTTGGTTTTTTTCAAAAAAACCCGGTTTTTTACCAACCCTGAATTTTACAAATAATTTAGCTTTCAAATATCATATAAATTATCTCTGATTGCAATTTATGAAATTATTTTGCAATACAATTGTGTGTCCCTGTAAATACTATCTGCTTTATTTTATACAAGAAGCAACTTGTGGTGATCCTGGTTGGTTGGTTGATTTGGGTTTAATGGCACAAAATCCCTTAAGGGACATGCTGCGCCAAACCAAAGACTAAAAGTACAAATGTGAAAAAGAGAAAATGTCAAAATATCTGGATGGGGTTTCCCATCCAGATATAGTTAAGCAAATAGGTTAAGAAAATAAAATACTTAAAATATTACAATGCAGCTAATCTGAATGTCATTAAAGGGCTTCCAAACCAAGATAGAGAAAAGATTATATATGAAAATAGAAACCTGCATGTTTTAAAAAGTTAAATAGTGCCCCATGAGGAGTTTCCCCAATGAGGTTTGTCAAGATTGGTGATGATGAATTAAAATACAGTCTGTACAAGTGCCGGAGCCCAGGACAGTCAGTTAAAAGATGATGAATGGTCAGATGATCAAAATGGCAATGAGGACACATGGGTGCATCCTCTCTGAGTAATAGATGATTATGAGTGATCCTAGAGTGACCTATTCTCAGACGAGTCAGAAGAACATCTGTTTTCCTGGGGTAGATTGGAGGCCAGATCATTATTGTTGGTTTGATACGGTGCAATTTATTATTATGTTCTAAATCCCAACTCTCTTGCCATTTATTTTGAATAAAATGATTAATAATTAGTTTAACGTCTGAGAATGGTATTTTGTGATGCAAAGGATTAAGTGCAAGTTTTGCCGCCTCATCTGCTTTCTCGTTTCCAGGTATACCCATGTGTCCAGGTACCCAACAAAATAAAATATTATAACCACGTCTTGTCAAATTATTATAAAAGTCTAAGATGGATGAGATATACGGATGCTTTTTAAAAGATTTAATTGCGTCAATAGAACTATTTGAGTCAGTATAGATGATGAAAGATGTGTTAAGATGATGAGATATGTATAACATGGCCCTCTCTATTGCAATTAATTCGGCAGTAAATATAGATGTAGAAGGATGAAGTTTATAACTGAGAGTCATACCATCACAATATATACCACAGCCAACAGTATTTCCATTCTTTGAGCCATCTGTATAAATGTCTAAGTAATTGCTATAAATATCTCGATGTGCAGCAAAAAGGCATTTAAAGATCACAGGGGTTAGATTCTTTTTTTCATAGCCTTTAAAAGGATGAAGGATTGTGATAGCAGGTGGATTCCAAGGAGGATAGATATGCAATGGACATGTATTCACCTCAAAATTATTCAGAGGGCCATTGCTGATTATGTTTCTCATTCTTACACCAAAAGAAGGCACACAAGATGGGCGATTCTGATATAGAATATCATTGTCGGAGTTTAAAATATATGTATGAAGTGGATGACTAGGATGTGAAAGGACACGGTAAAACAACTCCAGAGACTGTTTTTCACGAGTATAATGTAATGAAGGTTCATTACAGTCAACATATAATCTTAAAACAGGTGAAGTACGAAATGCACCAGAGCAAACACGAAGTGCGTTATGGTGCACTGTGTCAAGTTTCTTAAGAACAGACTTACAAGCAGAACCGTAGACCTGGCAGGCATAGTCAATTTTAGCACGGATTGCAGCACGATAAATCTTTAGAAGAGAAGTACGGTCTGCTCCCCATGAAGTATTAGACAGTACCCTAAGTAAGTTTAGTGATTTTTCACATTTTGCCCTTAATTGTAAAACATGAGGTAAGAACGTAAGTTTATTGTCAAAATAGAGGCCTAAATAGCGGACACTGTCTACAACAGGAATTTGAGTTGATCCGATAAAAATTTCAGGGTCTGGATGCAGATCTCTACGTCTACAAAAATGCACACAAGAAGTTTTGTCATGAGAGATAACAAAACCATTTTTATTAGTCCAATTAAGAATATTTCTAATAGCAATTTGCAATTGTCTTTCAATAAAACGTATATCCTCTCCCATACACATAATCCGGAAGTCGTCAACATATAAATCTCCTTTCACTGAAGGAGGAAGCTGATTGAGAATATCATTTATTTTAATAGCAAAGAGGGTGACACTCAGGACACTGCCCTGGGGCACACCCTCTTCTTGTACATAAAAATTAGAAAGAGTTCCTGCGATACGAACTTGGAAAATTCGCACTGCAAGGAAATTTTTGATAAAAATAGGAAGATTCCCACGAAAGTCCAAGTTAAAAAGGTCGCGGAGTATTCCATAACGCCATGTTCTGTCATAGGCCTTCGCCATGTCAAAAAATACTGAGACCAGATGCCTGCGTTTAAGAAAAGCTGTTCTTATGTAGTGTTCAAGATGGATTAAATTATCGATAGTAGATCTACCACGTCGGAAACCACTCTGAAAAGCAGCAAGGCTGTTGTTCGTTTCTAAAACATGTATGAGGCGGCAATTGACCATCTTTTCGAGAAGTTTGCAAAGGCAGCTTGAAAGGGCAATAGGCCTGTAATTATTAGGATCAGTAGCATCTTTTCCTGGTTTAGGAAAAGGAATAACGATTGCTCTGCACCAAGCATTAGGAAAAACGTGTTCTGTCCAAATTCTGTTAAAAAAAGAAAGTAGATTGTTAAGAGAAGGTGGAGAGAGGTGCTTGAGCATGACATAAGTGATGCCATCGTGCCCAGGAGCAGATAAACGACTGTCATGTAAGCATTTTAAAAGCTCTGATTTAATAAAGGGTTTGTTGTAGGAAAATGAATGATTACTATTAAAATTAATACTGGTCCTCTCAGTTTTTCTTTTATAAGATAAAAATGGTTCTGGATAAGAGTCTGAATTTGAAGTAGAAGCAAGGGTATTCCCTATTGTCTCAGCTATGTTTTTAGTAGAAGTGATAGTTTGACCGTTCAGTTTTAAAATTGAAATATGGTATTCAGAGTACAGGCCCATGCAGTTTTTCACCTTTTTCCAAAGCTCTTTACTGGATGTGTTAGAGTTTATACTTGAAACATACTTTATCCAGGATTCACGTTGGCTTTTGCGTCTTATTCGTCTAGCTTCTGCCTTTGCTTTCTTAAAAGCTATATAATTAGTGTTGTTTGGGTACCTTCGAAAAATACCCCAAGCTTTTTGTTGTTTTTTCTTTGCTATTTGGCAATCAATATTCCACCAAGATTTTCTGTTTTTATGAGCAGATGAAGTTTTAGGGATGCTAGCATCAGCAGCATTGATAATACAATGAGTTATATTATCAAGTGCTTTGTCAATGTCACCCTCTATCATGTTATTTGTGATGTTCGCAAGTGCCGTGAAAGTTGGCCAATTGGCTCTGTCATACACATACCTTTTAGTACAATTAATGGAATCCACACTAGGAGTAGTCAATGAAATAAAAGTTGGAAAATGATCACTGCCGTGTAGGTCATTTGAGATCCAAAAATTCCAAAATGGATAGATTGATGGGGAGCATATAGTAAGATCAATTGCATGAAAAGTGCGTGTCGGTTCATGAAAGTAGGTATGATCACCATTATTGAGAAGGCACAGGCCATTGTCAGAAATTAATTTCTCTATTATTTCTCCACGTTGATTGTTATCAGAACTGCCCCAGAGTTGGTTATGAGCATTAAAATCTCCAACAATAATAAATGGAGTGGGGAGTTGGAGAATGAGATTTTCCAGATGTGCTGATGGAATGGACTGGTTTGGTGGTAAGTAAATTGTGCATATTGTTATAAGTCTATTTATATGGACTCGGACAGCAACAGCTTGTAAATTAGTATTTAAACCGATAAAAGAATGAGGTAACTTGCGAGATATGAAGAGAGCCACTCCTCCAGTGGCCCTATCACTACCAGTGAAGTCTTTCCTGTAAGCAGCATAATTACGTAATTTTGCTTTGTTGTTTGGTTTTAAATGGGTTTCCTGCAGAGCTAAGCAGAGTGGTTGATGGTCAGAGAGAATGTCCCGGATTTCATCATGTTTATTAAGATAACCACGGCAGTTCCATGAGATGATATTATTCATAATTACGAGTGTTAAATATGAGTATCAATGTCATTTTGATCAGAAACAGTAGACATGCTACTGTCTCCGTCGTCCAGTATTTCATCCGGTTCGGGATGAAGGTCCATAGCATCGTCATCCTCCATTCTTTGATTTTTTTTGTCTTTTTTCTGTGAATTTATCTGATTTTTTGAGATTTTGTTCTTTTTTGGTGGGGGTATTGCAGATATAGTAGATTTAGTTTTTGAAATATTTTGCTCTAAAAAAGTTTTAGTTGTAATTTGTGCGTTCCTGTTATGAGATGGTATTTTGGAAGTATTAGAATGTAATGATCTTGGAGAGGCAGTTTGTGAAGAATTGGCAGAAGTGGATTGTTGCGTATCTAAGTTATCAGGTACAAATTCTTCAAATACAGTATTTTCGTCAACATCCGAGTCATTGCTATAGGGCTCGGATTCCATAGCCTCGTCCGCGTACTGCTGGAGCTGTTTTGGATCTTTAATGTTTCTTATGATTGAGCTGATGCCAGAAATTCGCTTCCCCTTTCCAGCAGTCTTCCATTGTGGAGAGGCTGGAGTTGAGGTTTTCTTTTTAAAGGTTTGTATAGGCGGTTTTTTTAAATTATGTTTTCTGGGAGCATCAGGTTTCTGTGGAATATTGGTATTCATGGCAGGTTTAGTCTTAGTTTGGGGTTGAGATGACTTATTGGATAGAGCTGTCGGTTTCTGTTGTTTCTTCTCTATGTCAATTTTTACTGGTTCAGAGGATGGGGTGTTGGTCGATTCTTTAACATGAGTACTGGTTGATTGTGTTGCAGTTGATTTACTGGATGGAAATTGGGAATCAGTTTGTGTACTTATGTGTCTTACGGCTGTTGATTGCTTCTTGAGTAAGCTAGAGTAGGTAATTCCGACAGATGGGGTTCTATTTTCAACTAGTTTACGGGCATCAGGATAAGACAAATTTTGAGTAATTTTTATAGTAATTATTTCCTTTTCACGGTTCCAGTTAGGGCACTTGCGGGAATATGCTGTATGATCGCCTTTACAGTTTGCACAGCGTACGGAATTTTCACATGTTTTATTGTCGTGACCAACTTCCGCGCAACGTGCGCAGGTAAGAGATCCACGACATTGGCCATTAGTATTAGTATGGCCATAACGCTGGCATTTGAAACATCTGATAGTGTTTGGTATGTATGGTCGAACTGGACAGCTTAGATAGCCAGCTTTAATTCTAGCTGGTAAATTGGGACTATTGAAGGTTAAAATAATATGTTTAGTAGGTAGTATTTCTTCATTGCGACGGATAGTGATACGGCGTACATCTACGACATTTTGGTCTTTTAAATTTTCTAGAAGTTCAGTTTTAGTAGAGTATAACAGATCAGGTTCAGATATAACACCACGACTTGTATTTAGAGTTTTATGTACTTGTACAGAAACGGAAAAGGTACCTATTGTAGAGCAATTAGAAAGAATTTGTGACTGTTTAGCTGTAGAAACCTCAACTAATAGATCCCCAGATTGCAGTTTTTTGATAGAATGGCCATCCCCCAGCACTGACTGGAATGTCTTTGCAATGAGAAATGGTGAAGTCTTTTTAAATGAATTATCAGATACGCTATCAGTACGTTTCATGATGAAAAAACGAGTGAATGATAGAGTCTGTGCAGTTTGTTGCTCTCCACTAGGGAGAGAAGTAGAAGGAAAAGAAGTGATTCCATCCATATTTAGAAATAAAAAGCTTCAGACCCCGGCCGCACCACCCTCTCCCGAGCCCTACAAGGGGATGCACATTCGTGCACCAGTGCTAACCAGGGCCCATACGGTCACAAGACAACCCTATGTCAGTCTCCACCCTTAACGAGATGACTAGTAGTTGCTCGATCACTTGATCCCTAGAGCCAGTGACAAAAGCCAGCTGACCAGCCGATTGATGCATACGGGACCAAATGCACCTCCCGTCTACCTGAAGCAGAGGCCAAAGCAGTGTGTTGGTTTCCCTCAACTACCAGGATCCCCCTTTCCAGGGACACGGGTCGCCACGCACGGCCAACACGTGGGTGGTTTACAATTCTCCATGAGTCGATATGCAGGATGACATCGGCTCATACAGAATTGCCCTCACCTCCGAAGAGGAAACCACAATGAGAGTGAAACAAAGAGGAAAGGAAGACCAGAGGAGTAAGAGGAAAAGGAAAGGAGAAAGATCACTCAGGTGCCCCGGGGTTGTGAAGCCCGTGAATACCTAAAGAAGGTATCCCCCTGGGGGATGTGGTGATCCTGATAAACGTATATGAATTTCATAAAATGTTAAATAGTTTAATACAATTAAAACATGCACCAAACAATGTTCTCCCTATACCATTATGTAATGAAATACTTCTGTGGGGCCCTGTAAATTATTAACAAATATTCTTTGTACAACAAATTGTATTGAATATATATCATAGTATACACTTCAGAGATACATATCAATCTTATTATGCTCAAAAGAGTGTAACGGCATTAAAATGCACTTGAAATTTTTTTCCCCCATGGGCCGTCGTGTAACAGAATACTTTTGATTGTTCCTGTAATTGAACTATCCCTCCGATTTCATAAAATTTGAAATGGCTCGACAAAATTATGTAATATTTATATTTTTTAAATTTCAAACGATTCGGTTTGGTAGTTTTTGCTCTGTTACATACAGACGGAAGCACTGAACGACAACTATAGGTGCTACGTATTTACATAATTACGAACTCACCTAAAAAGTAAACTGAGTGTAGATGTATTAGGGGCCAATCAAATCCATGTCACTAGAAAAATCGCAGTTCAAAGCTTCTCTTTATTACTATAACTTAATCTTGGGATAGGGATGACTTTTTATTACATTGTATGTTATTAATTCAAAATCTGTCTTCTGAGCGAAAAAATTGAGATAATTAAATTGTTGAAAAGAAAAAAAAAAACTTTACATGTTGGAATAAAAGATAATGTACTATCAACCTGTGGTCAAATATTTAAGTATATCAAATGACAAAGAAGATGACTTTATGTAATATAAAGCAACAGAATTGGAAGAATGGTTGGAGATAAGTGAATAACCAAACCAGTAATAGGCAATACGCAATAAAATAAATCTGAGGTAGACTCGCATTCAGAAAATGGAAAAGAGCTGAGAATATGAGTTATTAACACTATACTAGAAGATGAATCTAACCATTTCTACATTAATGAAAAAACACTGGCGATAATTATTAATTAAAGTAATACACTTTGTAAAAATCACCATGAAATAAAAAATAAAGCAGGGCATGTTTATTAAAAATAAACTCTGTTTTTTGCTGACATTTTCTCCTTACGGACACGGGTTGATTTAACTGATGATGAGCTGTTATTTTTTTAGTTTGAAACATGTCCCGTTTTAGTTTTCATTTGATGGTGATTTTTATAAAGTGTATTATTTAAATTTTTAATAATTTCACACTAGCTATACCAAGATAATTTTAATAGATTGTGATTCTCTGTTTTAATTTAAATTGCTGATTTATTATTATCTATTATTTTTTTTTAAAAATATTGCTCTTGCTGTGATAATCAATATTTCTCTTGTAATGCAAATTTGTTCTGTGATTAATAAAATATATTTCTTAAATTATGTTGTCTCCTTTAATTTGCATATTACAGTTGTGCATTCAGAAATGCTTACTACTAGAAATAATATCAAAATGATTAGTAATAAAAGCAGTAAACTAAAGATAAATATTGAAAATAATGCAAGAACGGATTCTTGTGTGTATAGAAAACATTTTTTTGATTCCCTATTAGCATCCAAAATTCTTTTATTTGTATATATATATATAGGTGAAAATACTATTTTATAATAGTCGAGCATGAAATTGCTTTAACATTATTAGAATTTGATATATTCATACAAATAAACTAGTTACTATTTTCTGATAAAAATAATAAAATTTTCTTAAAGCTTTGTCAAAATGGGGTTTTAAAAGCAATTCTGTATGTTTTTTAATTCTCTGAAGATTTACTTATCAGCTAACAGACATTGTGATACAAAAGCTTTTAATATTTATATAGCTAAAACCGAAAACTAACTTTAATTAAAAAAAAAAAAAAAAAATCCTGAACAAAACACAAAAAATTAACTGTGCATTTCATTTTTTAAGTTTGCATAATGGTTTAATAAATGAGTTTAATATATATTAACCGAGTTAAAAAAAAAGCACTTGTCTAAAAAATAACTCAAAAAATTTTGAAAAGATAAGAAATATCTATATAAATATCAGGTGTTGCAAAATTATTTGATTAAATTTTATTAATTTACCCACTAAATAAGTAATAGTATTGTTATTAGCAGTGTGTTATCATTCTAATGGCAAAATTATCAAAAGATTTTAAATACTAAAACAGATCTTCAAATTTACTATTAAGAAATCTATACTCCATGATAGATTGCAATGTGTGTGAAAGGGGACATTGGGTATGCACACTGACGTGCAAATAATATTGATAAAAAGTTGGTATATCTTAATGCAGGTATTGTTAAATTTGGTTTATAACTTTAATTGTAATTTAGAATTTTAAACAATTGATAGGGTAATTAAAAACTGTAAGATAATTTTTTTTAAGTAATAAGCGAGTTTCATTAAAATAATTCAGTTAAACTGATAGTTTAATGGGATAAATTATAGCTGTAAGTCTGAAATAATTACTTTATAAATTGTGTTTGAAAATATTTGTTTATGAGAAGTATTAAGACAACCTCAAAAGAATTCCATTTTTATAATAAATTGAAATGCATGAGAAACACAGGGACACTGTTTGAATTAGCAAACTACAAATCATTACATTTTTCTCTAGCATACAGTGAGAAAAATATTGCTACTGCACACTTTTCATACTATTAAAGGAATGAAAACCTTTTTAAAGCGATTTTATTTTAAATTTGATTAAAACAGTTTATAAAAACTTAATGACTAAGTAAAGGAAAAAAATGTAGATTTAGTAGAATTTCTGTTCAATTATATTTTTCCACATTGTTTATTTATTAACAAAAGAACAAGCAACAGTATTTTTTTTTATTTTATTATTATTTCTGTTTTTTTTTTTTTTTTTTTTTTTTTTTAATTATTATTTAAACGAAGCTACATTTAAAGAATTAAGTTTTTATTATTACAGCAATTGCTACTAATATTCTGCAAAAAAAAAAAAAAAAAAAAAATCTCAATGAACAAAATACGTAAACAAAAATAAAATTCATGAGAATTCATTCTTTTATTTATCTTTTCATTCTACTAATTTTAAAGTATTCTGGAAAATATTCTTTAGCATTTTTATCCCTAACAAAGTATAATATCATCCTTAGTGTTTTAGCAATAAAATCCTTAAGGTGAATAAGTACAATAAACAGCATCAAAAAAATTACATATGCAAAAAAAAAAAAAATCCAAAATGAATATGCTAATTAAAAAAGCTCCTCCCCTCCTTCTGATTTTAGACCTTTTAATAACAAAATAAATTTGTATATGTATTAAATGAAAATTATTGTTAATCCTATAGTTTAAAATTAAACAACCAAAAACGATGAACTACAATTTATCATTAAAAATTCACATTGCATTCGAATCTTATTCTACTTTTTGATAACTTGAAAAAAGGAACATAAACAGCGATAAACGCGCCAAATCGGTCCTACAGGAAAATATCGCGCCAATGCTTTCCCACTTGGGAATGTTTATCATGGCTGACGAGCCAGCCTATAGTTATAGAAGCTCTACGTTCCATGATGACGCAACTGCTTCAAAACATGGCAACCTTGGCGAAGGCGAAAAGTTAGCAGACGGTCTTGGCTGATCTTTGGTTGATTTTTGCATGTCATTCTATCATTGTCATCGTGACTGTGATCAAACTCGTTATACTTACGCTTTCGCTTTTAATTTCTTTCCAATTATCATGGCCTGCGTTTAAATTAGCTGATATGCATTCTCTTTTAAGTATTAAAAATTTAACTGATGAACTTAATAAAATTAATACAATTTTAGATTTTGAAACTTATAATTAAGAATATTCTATTATTATATTTAAGGATATAAACTTGCATATAAGGATATACTATTATTAGATTTTGAAACATATCATTCTTGAAAATTGATCACCTGATTTAAAGACAGAAACTAGTCACTAGTGTGAAATCTGGTGTGTGCACACAATGCGTTGAAACCATCTTAACCTTTTAACCCTTTCCGGCGGAGACAAGTTTTATTCGTAAAATGAGAAATTGTTGACTGACACCGGAATTTACAAGAGACTTTTTTAGAAATTAAGAACTCCCTGATTTAAGCTGTCATTGTAAAATTTAAATTTTACTAAAATATTATTGGTGCCATTTGTATGTTTAGAATTAAAATTAGGTGTTGCCAGAGCGGTAACACTGCGCCGGAAAGGGTTAACAGGGTGCGTAGTCTGGAAGCACCTTGTAAGGACCTTTTACCAGAATTTTTATAATGTAATATTTGTTTTATTTAACTAAAAAGAAATCCTTTTTTCAGATGTAACAACCAGTACTTTAAAGAATTTCTGATACTAAAAGAATTAAAATCCTCTGAGTTTCTTGATAACTACGCACCCTGGTTAATCCCATTGAATGTATGTTACATCCAAAATTGATTAACCAGTTTAATACAACAGTAGTAAAGAAATACTTTTCTATAATAACTTAGCAATTAATAGAAATTATCACCAGACTGAGAGGACTACCCAGCTGAGGTAACAAGGTTTGTACAGCAACAATACAAATTATTTTGAAAAAAAAATCTTAGATAATGTTTCTATGTTAGTTTTATAAAACTAAACTTTCATTAGCTACATCTCATCATTATTAAAATCATAAATTTAAATTTGAGTAAAAAAAAAAAAAAAAAAAAAAAAAAAAAAACGCAAATGTAAAAATTTTATAACTGCAATTACTTTACGCAAGAAAGATTGATAGCAAATGTTTCATGAATCTTAGAAAAATAATTTGGTTCAAGGAAAATGAAGCTTAATGTTCTTAATTTACATACGTATAGTAAAAAGTATGAAATCTGAAAATGTCTAAGAATCGATCTTGTCCTAAATTAACAATTTTCATGATCCAGGGGGGAAAAGAAAAGTTATATAAATTGAAAAAGAGGAATATTTTTCAGACTCTCAAATTCTTAACAGCTTATACTGCTAGTGGCGAGCCAGAATTCAGTTCTAGGGGGGGGGGGGGGAGTTGAGTTTCTGATAAAGATGTTTGCCAGTTATTTGAATCGCCGGTTAATAGAATGAGTACTAATTTGAATATTCACTGTATAATACTTAAACTCAAAGAGCATCTGTGTGGCAGGAAATCATCATTCTTTTAGCATAATACGTCTCAGAAAAGTAATTTAGCTCAAATAACCAATTTTTACCCTATTAATTAATCCATGTAATATTCATCTTCACAGTTTCAAGTTGAATTTTCCCCATTTAATTGAAACACTTTATTAAATGAAATTTGATTCAACAAAGTGGCAGATTCCGAAATACACCAAAATGTTTAAACTTTAAGTTTGGTTTTGATTCATATAAGCAGCAATTATAGCGATCTTTCTTAACTCTGGGAGGGGTTTTGACCCCCAAAACCACCCCCTTGGCTGTGCCACTGTGTACTGGTATAACTTAATTATATGTTTTAAATGACATTTCTTAAGCTGAGGTATATTATTTCTGTATTTGAAGTTGCTGCATAAAGGATTTGGTCTTATGATAAAGGTATACTTTATTAACATCTGATCTATTCAAATGTTATCAGTGAATAGCTGCCAGCGAATGCTCAAAAATCTCCGAGTTCTCTAGTATCACTTTCAGTAAATAGTTGTTTCAAAATAAATTTAACCTTTTCACCATTGAAAAGCTTTTTAATCATATATATATATATTATATATATATATATATATATATATATATATATATAACTACAGTCAAACTTCGTTAACATGAACACGCTTAGTGTGAATTACGTTTAACCTGAACTGTTTTCACAATCCCCTATAAAAACGAATACAAAGATTTGATACTAATAACATGAATTACTGTTAACATGAACAAAATTTTGATTCTTCTTGAAGTTCATGTTAACGAGGTCCGACTGTACTACTGATCAAATGCGCAAAAATGGAAATTATAATTTGTAACAGAGTTAAAATTATTGTTTAAAATTATTTTTTAACAAATTGTATTAGTTTCCATAAAACAATTTTGTATAAGCAGTTTTCATAATGATAAAATTGTTATAAGATTTTAAGATGTAAATAAATGATTTAGAGTTTGCAAAATGAGACACCTGTTATGGTATTCATCACAGACTGCACATGTTTTTGAAAATAGCATATATTCTATTTAAGTTATGTTTAAATCAATTAACCTGGTAATTTAAAAATTTGTTTAAAAAAATTGCAATTGTATAATTTTAACATTGAATTATTTGTATTTACATTTCGCTTTTCTGGGATAAAATATCTGTGAAACAAAAAAATTTCATGTATCAACAGTGGTGAAATAATTAATATTTGCTGTTACTGAATTTAAATGGTCCTCAAATCTTTTTTTTTTTTTTTTTAATAGAAATTTCTTTTTCTGTCAAATTGTATTTCCTCATTCCAAATATTTCAATTATTTAGTTTGAGCACTAAATTATTGATATTTAAATTTTGCTTTTCTTATATATATGTCTAAACTCTGAAAATTTTGTATGTACCAAGAGTAATGAAATAGTAAAATTCAACTGCTATTGAGGTTAGATAATAAAATGTCTTCAATCCCCCTCCTTCCTTTAATGATTGGATTTTAATTGCATAACAAATTTATTTTTCTCTCACATTGTATTTTGTCTCCAACCATCCATAGCAAAAAGAACAAAAGTTAATTTGATTATTTACTTCAGATGAAAGTATTTTAAAACATTTCATTCATTTAATTGTTGCTGCGAAACTAAAAAAATATTTTCTATTGAGTGTAAATTTTAAATTATCCATGAAAAATTAATTTTACAATTTTTTACTCTTCCCCCCCAATCATCCAAAGAAAAAAGGTATCTAGAAAATTTAAATTCTGAAATCAAATGAAGGACAGAACCCCCCCCCCCCCCCCTGCTCTATATCTACAATCAGTGTTGAATTCAGACACTTTTCTCCGGGAGAAATGTCTGTGGCTCCGGGGGGGGGGGACATGGCATTTTTTGACCATTGAAAACCCAAAATCTTAAATTTTCTGGGGGGGGGGGGCATTTTACTGTTCCGGGGTGAATGACCCTCCGGATTCAGCACTGTCTACAATTGGACATCCATTCAAATTAAATCTAATTGATACAATTGCATCTCTGTAATTTCGCATACACTATATTTCGCACACAATTCACCTATTCCTCAAATAATTGTCACATTTGTATTACTAGTAAAAATACAATATTTAACTGAAATATTTTTATTTTCTGCTCTGTTTGAATTATAAATTCTTTTTAAAATTATTAGTTTCCTTTGGAAAGTAATTTTAAATAATACAATCAATTTTTATTTGAGAATACTGGTTGTAGAGGAGGGGGAGGATGTCACGTCTGTATTTATTAGTTTCAATTTTATTAATAAATTAAAAAAAAAAAATAAAGAGACTCTTAATTCGTTTTTTAATGAATTATTTGAGTGAAATGGACAGTAAGTTTTTATCGTAAAAAAAAAGCATATGAATTAACGTAATACGAATTGAAAATATCGAGCTAAATAATAGTTATAAAAGTAACCAATTATTGTTACTTTTAAAACAATCGCACTACACAATTTCTATCTCCCGCGCCCATCGCTAACTGTCAATAAAATAAGAACATACTGAGGAAGACATGTGCCGAAAAAGCGATAACTTCGACTAACTAGCATACTTTTTCCCGCCTATCCCCCCCGCCCATGCACGCAAAGGATCATGGGATTTTGCTAACGCAGTGGAAATTCGGTGGCAACCAGCTAGCAGCGAAGATCCAATGCAATGTACGCTTGTTATCCTTTGACTTCTTAATACTTCTATGGCATGATCTGCCTAGTTTGGTTTGGTTTGATATGGCATTGATCCTTTACACACAAAGACAATGCATAATTATTTTTTTTATTTCGCATATTTCATTTACATATTTATTTCACCATAAAGGGACAACACACCATCCATGTCTTACCCGGATTCGAACCAGGAGCCCTCGGTTTGGCAATAGGGCAGTTGCAATCAGCTGTTTTACTTTTAATCCACCAATCAAATGCTGGCGATTCACCTTCAGCCGCACCCATAATTCTCTCAGCTACCAATCATAGCTGCCGTTCAACGATTGCTTGACCTCCAATGGTCGATCTGTGACGTCATATGAAACTGCCCTATAGCTGCCGCTACTAACCAAGTCACTGGGGCGACATGAAATGCCTAAAACAAAAGTTATATTTTGGTAAGTCGACCCAGTGGCGTGGATGCTAGCGGAGGCTGCTCGCACACCGCTGGTCCCTGGTTCGAGTCCAGCTAGCGGCATGGGTGTCTGTGTTGTCCCTGAGAAAATGTATGTACTGGATATTCTGTAATAAAAGTGTTATATATGGTTTCTTGTGATCATTGGGGGTTATGCCGGCGAATAGCTGTAGCGTCTACCTCAAAGCAAAATAAATACAAATACAATATTTTGGTAAATATTGAGGGCGCTGCAATTCGTAGTTGCCCGTTCCTTTTATAATGATTGCATGCATAAGGCGTGTATGTTTGAATTTAAAAATATTTTATTTTATTCTTTATTTGATTATGTGATTATCTGAAAGGTGTCAATGAAGAGATCACCGCCAATAAACAGCACCCTTTTGGCGCTGTAAGCGAAAGATGTTGGATTCAAAATCTGACCGAAAGAACAATCTTAGATCAGGAATGCCTACACTATTAAAAATCTGCTGCAACGCACTCCACCGCTTGTATATAATATCTCTATTCCAACCAATGAGAAAGCTCCATTTCACGGTGAAATAACGTAACCGTTTTCTATACAAACAGGGGAGTGCGTTGCAACAAAATGCAGCAGATTTTTAACAGTGTAGATAACGGATTCCTTTGTTCTCCGCGGATTCTTGAAGCAAGGACTTCCGAAATTTAATTGCCAAAAGTGTTTCTTTTTTTTGGCGGCGATCCCTTCTTGGGTATTTTCTGCTTTCATTCTCATAATACAAGAAACGTAATGCAGTCGAAATAGGTCTTGGTGGCTGGTGGGAACGGAGGGAGAAACCCGCTTGCCACTCATTTTCCCCACCATCACGTGATGGTGGGGAGGTGGGTCAATGCTTCAAGAAAAAGTTGCTATTTCTGAGTCCAGTTATAAAAGAAGTCTATGAGAACAATGGAATGTGGAGTCTAGTTATATGAGAAGTCTGTGGAAAAATAAGTTGAGTCCCGTGCTCCACAGACTGCACGCCCTCCACTTACCCACGACTGTAGCTTCTAGGATTCATTGATTAAAACACGATATATATCATGGAGTAAGAAACAGGAGGAGAAACTTAATACGCATGATTCTTCAAAAATACAAAGTGAAATTTTGGTAAATAATGAGGGCGATGCAATACGTGGTAGGCTGGTTTTTAGCAGACTTTGTTTATGATTGTATGCCTAAGATGCATATGTTCGGATTAAAAGATATTAGGTAGATTTCGTATGAAATACTACCTATTGCGTTCTCTCCCGTGTTGGAATTTCTGAAAAATTATTGCAGATCTACACCGATCATGACTCCTAGACCATAAAACTACCACCAGTAAAAAAGTTTATCTATCTATCTATCTATCTATCTATCTATCTATCTATCTATCGGTGTATATCACTTTCTTCTGGACACGATAACTTCTATAATTAGGCTCAGATCTTCTTCAAACTTTTACATAAAATCAAGGATCATAAAATCTCGGTTGAGTTCGTAAATGGGCAAAATCGGACCAAGGGGGTGGAAATTGGGAGGATTTTTGTGAAAACCGAAAAAAACGCGATAACTTCTTAAATAAAATAGATATCAAATCAGTTTAAAGTTTATATTACTTCTCAAAAATGGGCTAAAAGTTTATGCATGACAGATTTTTGGTAAAGTTAAAAATGGGCTCAAGGGCGAAAAAAACGGGGTTTTGGGGAGAAAAAAAAATTATAACTTCGTCAAATCTCAAGATATCAAATCCAACTAAATTTTTTATAAATGTACTCAACATTATCTAAAACTTTTGTACTTACAAGTTTTTGATAGGACCAATTTTTACTGACGAAAAAAATTAAAAACGAAAAGAAAAAGGTGGGAGGAAAAAGAAAAAAATCCATAACTTACTCAATTCTTAAGCAATCAAGTATAATTAAATTTATTTTACATTTTCTCAATAATATCTACAACTTTTATACTAACAAGTTTTTCATAGGACCAATTCTTCTAGCAAAAATAAATTAAACAAAAATAGGAGTTGGAGAAAAAAACCTCAAATCCAAACTGCTTATATTCAGACTCATTTTTAAATTCATTTTTGATTTTAAACGCATCCAAATGGCAGATTCTCTTATTTAGGAACTGTATAAAATGACGCATTGTCGATTTTTTAATAAAGTCAGAATATATTTCAAAAAAGGCTGCCAAAAAAGGTATTTTCAACAGAATTTTCCGATGTTATGGTGATTGAAAGATTGAGAAAGTATAACAAATTGCGTTTTTCCAGACTCATTTTTAAATTCATTTTTTGCTCTCAAACGCATCCAGTTTACAGGTCCTCTTATTTAGAAACTATATAATGTGACGCATTGGTCAGTTTTTTGATAAGGGCTGAATATATTTTTAAAAATGCTGTCAAAGTGGACACTTCGCATAAAATTTCCCAAAGCGATCATTATAAAGGATTGAGATTGTATTCAAATAATTTGGTTATTTTATAACTCATTTTTAATTTCAATTTTGCTCTCAAAGCATTCAATTGACAGTTTTTCTGTTATTTAGGAACTGTATAATGGTACTGGAACTGTATGGTCGATATTTTTAATAAAGTCAGAATATATTTCAAAAAAGGCTGCCAAAAAAAGTATTTTGAACAGAATTTCCCGACATTATGGTGATTGAAAGATTGAGGAAGTATAACAAATTGCGTTTTTTCTGACTCATTTTTAAATTCGTTTTTGCTCTCAAACGCATCCAGTTTAAAGGTCCTTTTATTTAGAAACTATATAATGTGACGCATTGGTCAGTTTTTTGATAATGGCTGAATATATTTTTTAAAATGCTGTCAAAGTGGACACTTTGCACAATTTCCCGAAGCGATCATGATAAAGAATCGAGGTTGTATTCAAATAACAATTTGGTTATTTTATAACTCATTTTTTATTTCCAGTTTGCTCTCAAACGCATTCAATTGACAGTTTTTTGTTATTTAGGAACTATATAATGTGCCGTATTGGTCGATTTTTTAATAAAGTCAGAATATATTTTAAAATAGGTTGTCAAAATGGGCATTTGAGTCGAATTTAGCTTAAGATGATTTTGATAAAACTTGTTTCTACAAAAAAATTAAATTAAAATTTTTTCAAAAGCGGCCGAATCAAGTTATTAAACTGGATGTATCTGTAATCAAGTTTTATTTTTTGATGTTGAAATGAGCACTCTTCGAAATCTACCTCCGCCTATAGGCCAAGCCGACAGGGATTTTGGTTAATCTGAAATTAAAAAAGCTGAAAGATTAAAAAAAGAAAAAATAAATAAAACTTAGTTTCCATTTAAATGAAATCCCAAACCATCACAAAATTTTAAAATCATCATTAATAAAATAAAAGTAAAGCTTATCTTTTTTTTTTTTTTTTTTTTTTTTTTTTTTACCTCACGCATTTTTTTGCAGAAATTACTCTAACATTTCCTGTTTTTTTGACAAATAACTTCCTCCTCCGTCATATAGAGCTTTGATTATTTGATTATTTGCTTCTCTCAGAATCAATCACTTATTTCTGTGCTGCTTCTATTCACTATTTCTTTTGATCGTATCGAAAAATGCTGCCAAACGGTAGTCTCTTATCGGCTTCATCGAATCCATTGGGCGGTCCCGATCATAAATTAAAATCAACAGCGAAGGGACCCCGATCTCCAACTTGCCTTAATTAAACTTCTGCCTCCAAAACAATATTACCCGTCTGAACTATCGAAAACGTTTATTCTCTTGTTGGCAAGATAATATCCCGGCTTACCTCTTCGAGTTTTAACCTACTTTTCTATTACAAACTTACCTTGCACAAAAGGCAGTCAGATAGTGTGTATTATTTTTTCTTTCTATCTTGTACCTATTTATTTGAAGGCGGGTTTCTTTTCTGACTTTATTATCGTTAATTTCACTAGAAACTAGTTCTTAACCTTTATCTAGTGGTCAGTCTATTAAATGTAAAGTAATAATAACGTATAAGTTCCAGAAGGAAAATTAATTTTGAAATAATATGAATCACTCTTAGCTTCCAGAAGCAGTTTAAGTAAAATAATTATAAAACTGTGGGATAAAATTTCTAAATTTAGTTTAACATTTTCTGAAAAAATTCCAATCTTTTATTATTTATTATGCATATGCAATTATATTTCAAAAAATATTCAGATACTGCGTTTTAACTCTTTGTGTCAATTTATTTGATAGCATGTTTCTTTTAAGTAGATTGCCTAAGAAAGGCTACCTATTGCATTCTCGGCCCTAAGACCAAAACAACTTTCCAATTCAAAACTTTATCTATCTACCTATATGTGTGTGTGTTTGTTAATAGTAAAAATCGGACGATTGAGATGAGATGGGGAGGGGGGTTGTAAAAACAGAAAAACTGTATATTCTAATATTTTCTAAATTATAATACATATCGAATCAATTTAAATTTAGTATTACTTCTAGGAAAAGGGGCAAATATTTATGTATGATAGATTTTTGATGTTATTGAAAATGGCTTCAAAGAGAATAAAAAATGTGTTTTTAAGAAGAAAAAATGTATAACTTCATCAATTCACACAGTATCAAATCTGCTTATTTTGTTATAAGTCTTCTTAATATTATGTAGAACTTTTATCTCGACAAATTTTTGATAGGGCCATCTATTGCAACTAAAATAAATAAATAAATAAATAAATTCATAAATAAAAACAACAGAAAAAGGGGGGGGGGGTTGAAGAATAAAAAACTCAACTCTTCGTCATTTCACAAGACATCAAATCCACTTAAATTTATTATAAATCTCCTTACTTTTTGTATTGACAAGTTTTCAATAAAGCCAAATTTTACCGAAAAAAAAATTCCAAAATAATAATAATAATAATAATAATAATAATAATAATAAGAAGAAGAAGAAGAAGAGAGGGGTGAAGAAAAAAAAAATTTCGAAATCTACCTAAGCCTGTAGGCAGAGCCGGCAAGGATTTTTTTTATTTTATTCGTTTATGTTTCATATTGATATTTCATAAAATAAATTAAGATGGGATATAAGTACTGCGTTCCTGGAAGTAAAACAGGCTATGATAGAAAAAAAAAAAGGCGAAGGGAGGAAAAATTAAGTTTATTCCGTGTCCACAAGTGAGTGATGTTTTTAGAATTTAATATACCGCTATTTGCTTGTAATTACATTTAAATTGAAATTTTGTTATTGTATATAGATCTTAGTGTATATATTTTTTAAATGTTATGTGGAATAATAAAGCACAGACTTTGTTTTGTGTCTAAATACAAAGTTATTTAATGTGCAAAAGACTTGCACATTTTACAAAACATTAATTAGCCAAAGATATTTTATGCATTTTTATAGCATTTATAAGTAGTATTTATTACTTCTTATCCATTCTTCTTATTCATTTTTTGTCAGGTTCTAACGGAATCTGAAGTTCGATCAAAATTCATGCATTAGATTTTGAGGTACAGCTATTGCGAAATCATGAAAAATGCAGCATAACAGCGCCATCTGTAGGGCAATAAATACTGATACTACTGAAATACTACAATAGCCAACAAAATACTGAACAACACTAATCTATTTCAGGGATTAACTAAATCTATAGTTTTATGAAAATCCATGCACTTGTTCTTGAGATATTCCTATTGGGAACTTGTAAATAATACAGCTTAACAGCGCAACCTGTTGAGTGATATGCACCAAAAGCTAATCAGATCTAGTTTATACCAGGGTCTAACAGAATCAAAAGTTTTGTGTAATTCTGTGCAGTTATTCTTGAGATAGAGCTATTGCAAATTGCAATAATCACGAACAATGTACCAAAAACTAATCATCGACAATTTATATTATAGGGTCTACTTAAATATAAATTATTATTACAATCCGTGCGTAGTTCATGTGATACAGCTGTTGAGTAAACCGTAAAAAAATGCAGCATAACAGCGCCACCTGTTGAGCGATTTACACCAAAAACTGATCAGCATCAATTTATATCAGGGACTACCTACCAGACTATACTATATAAATTTTTATTACTATCCGTGCATTAGTACTTGAGATAAATCTGCGTAAATCGTAAAAAATACAGCATAGCAGCCCCACCTGTTGAGCGATTTACGCCAAAAACTAATCAGCAATAATTTATATCAGGGACCACCTAAATATCAATTTTTATTAAATTCCGTGAATTTTTTGTTCAGATAGAGCACCCGCAAAATATATGTCACAGACAGATATTTTATAAAAACACGTTTTTTAGAATCTCTGGCCCCTAAAACGGGTAAAGTTAGTCGAAAACCGGAATTCGAAAATTTATACGAATCCAGTACTTTCCTTTTGTAAAGATAGAAGGAAATTAAAAAAGAAATTGGTGTTTGTAGACAGGGGCGTCAGAACAGAAAACTGCGCCCAGGGCGAAGCCTCAATTCGGCGCCCCCCCCGCCCCGAATTTTTTCTTGAAACAGGCTAAAAAATGGCGTTGGTAATATAAATTTGACGCCCTTAACTTTCTGCGTCCGGGGCGACCGCCCCCTTCCCTCACTCTTTCGCACGGAGCTGTTGGTAGAATAAATTCGCTGCTCCCTAAATCTCCTCGGACGGGGCCATTCCCCCTTCCTCCGGGGATTAAACACCTATGCCAAGTTTTTTGGTGGGTGCCCCGGGTGGGTGATCCACCCCTACCCTTTCACATGGACCTGAATGTCCGAATGGAGAAGAAGGGGATTTAAAAACAAAAATTTCTGAATGAGCTAAGAATAATTTTGATTAATAGATTTATTTTTACTGCAGAGTCACAAATAAAAGATAGAACAAAGTTTTTTTAAAACAACACTCTAAATAAAAAGGAATGACTATTCACTCCGGAGGAGTGAATACTCACTCTATCGCAGACTCAAAGTATGCCCAACTTCTTTAGAGTGAGTATTCACTCTGGAATTGTTGACTCTTACAAAGAGTGAATGGTCAACTCCTGCAAAGTGAATATTCACTCTAAGCAGGAGTGAATAATCACTCTTTCGGAGGACTGACTATTCACTTTTGCTAAAGGAGTGTATTTTTTTCTCTCCTGCTAGGAATCAATAATAACTCTTTCGTAGGATTATTTATAAATTTGCCAAATAATAAATCTGAAAACATTAGTATAAAGATTTAGGATTTTAAATAATAATTTAAAACATCATTAGTAATTTCAAAATATCTTTGAAAGGAGTCACAATTGTAATGATCAAGAAGATATTTTGTAGTATAATGCTAAATTTCAAATTGAAATCATTTCGTTATATCATTGTAATCGAATATTATTATTTAACTCCAAACTAAAGTGTTAATAATCCGAAAACAGTAAAAAACCGAAAAAAAATCTCCACAAAGGAAAGTGATTCAATCTTTTAAGTTACTGAAATTAATGTTTACATTTACTGTGAATGGACTTTGAATCAGCCCTTTTAGTTATTTTTCATGCAACAGCAGGCAGATGTCTCACACCACACATCAGAGTTTCGAAAAAAAAAAAAAAAAAAAAAAATTAACCACTTCTGAAAACAATTCCTGATCGATTGTTTCCTATATAACATAACTATATAACTGAAAGTCATGACATTCAAACTGTACCAGAATAAAAGATTAAAATGAAATACGACTTACTGTTAAAATTTCAAAAGCTATCTGTATGGTAATATCCAAAGATTAGTGGAGGAGAGTAAAGAAGTTTCGTATATCCTCTGTTTCTAAAAATAAACAGCGTATTATCCCCATCCATGAACGTTCATGATGATAGTATATATCCTCTGCGCCTGCCTTAATATATCTCAACGCTGATAGTGTGCGTTTTTAGGTATAATTCCGTTTCACTATTAAATGGGGAAAGAAGAGTGGCTTTGAAGAACAGACGATTCTAAAATGACGAACGATGATCATTTCATATCTCGCACAAAGATTTGAACATAAGACTCTTCTGATTAGTTGATGATTACGTAATGCATACGTAACTCTCTCACTACGTCTTAAGTCACTCTTTAAGGAGTGACTATTAAAAATATCTCTTTTAAAAAGAATGCGTTCTAATACCAAATCTGTGTTGTGTATTTTCCAAAAATAAGTTACGAAATGTAGTTTTGAAAACTAAAAATCACGGCCGTGTGAAGCGGGGGGCGAAGGGGGCGGTTGCCCCGGACGCGAAAAGTGAGGGGCGCAAAATTTATAGAATCAACCTGATTTGTTTTTTCTTTTCTTGTAAAAAAAAAAGGGTAGGTTTTTTGCGAGAAAAAATATGCATTCTCAAAATAACATATGACTTCTTTCTTGGAAAGCAAAAGGGATTAGTTACAAACTGTTATATTTTATTGTAGATACATTTTTTCCACATTTGTTTTCGAAATACCCTTTCCCAAAATATAAGCGAAATTTTATCTTATAATATTTAGTTGTTAAAATTGAATCTTTTAAAGTTATAAAGTAAATGTGAAACATGTATTCAATAGAATTTATTTTTGTTTCCACACTTTTCAATTTTATAACGCCTGTCACAAAAAGAAGACATAGGGGAGGGCGTCAAATTCAAACTTTGTCCCGGGTGCAGTTTTCTCTTCGCACATTGCTGCTAAAAAGTATCACATTTTGCTGATTTTTATTATTTTACTCCATATATTTTTTCAAAGTTGAACGGGAATTTTTAAAATTTTATAATGCTGTATTTCACTTTCATCATTAGAATATCTCATTCTCGATAACAGAGTGAGACAGTCACATTCGTCAATGGAGTGACTCTCTCACTCTTGATTATGGAGTGAGATAATTCACTCCTTTCTATATAGAGGAATCTTCCACTCTTTAAGGAGTGTATTTTTACAAAAGTCACTCTAAAAAGAGTGAAAATGCCTTTCACTCATCCATAGAGTGAGCTTTTCACTCCTTCCACTTTTAGAGTGAATGTTTAAATTATTTTAAATGTGTATTCTGGAGATCCTATAATTTACACAATTTTTTTCCCTCCAAATAATTAAAATAAAAATTTGCTTTAATTCTACATGCATTAATTGCACAAATATCCAAAATTATGAATTATTAAATTATTTAAAGGTTATAAAAATTATACGCCAAATTAAAATTTACTCCAAAATATTTGATTAATAATTAATTTCTAAAAATCATAAGTCTATTTCTATGCGATATTCAACTTACTTGCAACAGTCATTTTAATTCGTGATATTCAATGTTTTTAAATGACTTGCCCTTTGGTTCTTGTCAGAATGATCTCGTATTTTAAATGGCTTAACCCATTAACGTCCAGCGTCCTTTTTTGAGGACGGTTACAAAAATAGCAAGAAAGTGGTTTTCCCACCAGTAAAGAGGAAGATAATTATATACCTTATTTCACGAGGCAGAATCCTTGATAAATTTAGATATAAGTTAATTTGTTTTTAAAAGTGGTGGGAAATACAAAATTTAAATTTTAGCGAAGAAAGTAATTCGGGCGCTAATGGGTTAAAAAAGAAAATGAAGCTCCAAGTACCTTTAAAAAAATATGCATGTTGTGAAGAAAACTTCAATTAATGAGATTTTCATTTCTACAGCTTTCGAAAAATTCAGATTTTTCGTAATTTTTTTTTAAATGAACATTTTTTTCCATTGAAAAGCATTGCAGAAACATCGATCGACAGCTCATTATCTACGGTGTCGCCCCCTATCGTTAAACAATCCGTATGGCAAAATTTTAACATTACTTTCCCCTCCTGTTCCTTACTCTGTTTCTTACTCCGTGATATATATTTATGCATAGAAGAATAAAATGCATATACAATACAATTTCTTAAATTAACAGCTAATTACGAACAGATATTTTTGATTAAAGCCAAACAAACATCACTGAAGAACAAATTAACCCCTTGGGGCCGAGCGACACGTATACGTGCCGCAAAAAGGCTTAAGAATCCTTCTTTATTATCACCGGTAAAATGTTACCGTAAAATTTGTTTTTTCTAATTGGAGCATTTTTTTCAATTTTATAAGCTACAAATTTCATCGGCGACAAATCATTAAAAATTTCGTAAATGTCTCCCGTCGCGAAAAGTTTAAGGCAGGCATTCAGGTGTTCCATAAGGAACACTAAATGGTAAGGGTTCCTTAAATCCGAGTGAAATCTCAAAATCGCTATTCGGATGTCCTTTTAGTGTTCCCTGAATAAAAATTCGCTTGTCAGCAGCGCTGGATTTTATGGAATGTTAAAATGTTGTCTTTATTTAAGGAAAGCTAGTATTCGACACTATTATTTTCATCGCGTGCTTTTCAAAATTTATATTTCGACTTCGATTTTATGCAAAAATATGACAAATGAATTATTAGCTAAAAAAATAATGAATAAATTATTTAAAACAAGTTATTTTTCTTTTGTGTGATCGTTAAAAATAGTGTTAAAATGGTTTGATATCATCACACGTATAATTCAACAATATTTTCTTCGTCCCCCCCCCCCCCCCCCCACCTACCCACAAGTTGTAACAGGTAAGATCGATGATTTTAGTATTTCTAATTATTATGAAAGAGTTATTATAAACGCCCTGTTAAATATTTAGCAATTTTTACTTTCTTCTATCTTCAATAGAAGAAAGTATTGTAATCGAAATTTTTTTCGACTTCCGGTTTTCGACGGATTTACACGTTTTAGGGGTCAGAGATTTCAAAAAACATGTTTTTACAAAATGTCTGTCTGTCCGTGTGTCTGTGTGTCTGTCTGTATGTCGCCATTCTACCATCAAAAAGTGTATGAAGTTATGCATAGAATTGAACCAAATTTTTTCTGAGTGTTTTTGGCTGTGGCAAGCAGGTCCTCCTTCAGTTTTGAAATATTCCGCCGGAAGGGGGAGCTGCAATCGCAATTTTTGCGCCATTTTCAATATTGTACCGACCAAAAGTATATGAAGTTATGCATCAAATTGAACCAAATTTTTTGTGTATGTGTATGACTATGGCTAATTGATTTTCCCTGAATTTGAAAAAAATCCGCTGGAAGGGGGCGCTGCAATTGCGATTTTTGTGCCATTTTCAATGTTGTACCGACCAAAAGTATATGAAGTTATGCATCGGATTGAACCAAATTTTTTGTGTATGTGTATAACTATGGCTAGTTAGTCCTCCCTGAATTTGAAAATAATCCGCCGGAATGGGGCGCTGCAATCGCGATTTATGTGCCATTTTCAATATTGTACCGACCAAAAGTAAATGAAGTTATGTATCGAATTGAACCAAATTTTTTGTGTATCTGTATGACTATGGCTAGTTGGTCTTCCCTGAATTTGAAAAAAATCCGTCGGAAGGGGGCGCTGCAATCGCGGTGCCATTTTCAATATTGCACCGGCCAAAAGTACATGAAGTTATGCATCGAATTGAAAGAAATTTTTTGTGTAAGTGTATGGCTATGGCTAGTTGGATCGCCCTGAATCTGAAAGAAATCCGCCGGAAGGGGGCGCTGCAATACCGAAGTTTATGCCATTTTCAATATTGTGTATGAAGTTAGTTGTAGAACTGAACTAAACATTTTGTATATGATTATTTTTTGGTAAGGCAAGTAGGTCCTCCCTGAATTTGAAAAAAAATCTGCCTATCATTCTATTGTCCATCAGCTCGTGCAGAGACGGAAATTCGTTTTTACTCCGATTAATTGATTGAAGCAGAAATTTAAGATGAAAATCAAAGTTGGTAGGGTATTGGATTAAAATTATTAAAGCATTAAAATGAGTAACTTTTTTTTTATATTAAAATGCATGTATGAGATAGAAGAAAGTTTTGGGATATGCACATCCAACTAGTTTTTATCTTGTGTTTATTTTGTATGAATTTCTATAACTTAGTTGGAGTTGTTTACATATTTCGAATTTTTTGTTCGTGAATCTTTGCTTAAAATATGTACATAAATATTTTTTGCAAGTTTATTTATTATTTAAAAGAAACTGTATTTTAAAAGCTATTTTAATATGCTATAAAACTATACCGTTTTGAATATACATCAACGTTAAACCTCAAAGTGATGAATATGCTGTTGTAGTTATTGTTATTTATTTATTTATTTATTTTTAGTTTCAAATAATTTGCTTATTTATTATATTAGTATGCACACTTTATGTCTTGATGAATTTGAAAAAAAAGGATTTAAATTAAGATTTTTTTAAAACTTATGAAGGCAGTGGCGCAGCGAGGGGGGGGGGTTGGGGGTTAACCCCCCCCCCCCCCAGAGCCATGACAAAAATACAAAAATTTCCACTTTTATGAACCGAATCATAAAAAAAAAAACTAAAGTTAGAATTTTTCTTGTTTTGTTTTCGAAATCTGCCGCTTTATTGAATCAAATTTTATTTAAAAATTTGACTCGTTTAAGCGGCACTAATGTATTTTCTTTGAAAAATAAAGAAAGCACATAGCAAAAGTATCAGTATCGAAAACTGGTCACTCAATTTCGGAAAAGGCCGGCATTCATTTATACTATTGGAAATCAGCCGAAGGCTAAAAGGAATGGTCATTTCCTGTCGCTGCCAATGTCGTCTCGGGTTTTTCAATACTGCACCACTGGAGGGGGGGGGGTCTTAATTAGTTGCATCTGTTTCTTGCTTTTTTTTTTTTTTGGAAACGGGACTGGACTCTCGAATTCCAGGAAAAACACAAAAACACATGCTCGCATGCTTTGAAGGATAGACTTAATTCCACAAACATTGTGTTGTTAGTTGCTGTAGTGCTAAGGTTTTTTTTTATTGTGCGTTTCGCTATGGAGGATATTAAATCCTCTTCAGAGAAGAAAATTATGAAAAAGATAGATATAAGAGATCATTTTTTTTAATCTTTCGAATTCCTTCAAGCATTCTTGAAATCCAGATATGTTTGGAAAGTATATAATTCGTTTATATTTATGTTTCTGGAAAGATATTAACAGCGCCGTGCGAAAGGGGGAGGGGAGGGCGGTCGCCCAGGGCGCAGAGATTTAGGGGGCGCCAAATTTCTAACTACTTTCTACTTACTACTACTTTAAAGGGGCTACTTTCAGACAATTTTTTTAATTAATATTAATTCTTATTTAAAAAACGCCCGAAATAGGCAAGTGGGTAAACGGAAAAAAAGTTACCTGAAAAACAGTTATTGGAAAAAAGGTGACATGACTACAAAAGCGAAAAAAAATGTTACCGGAAAAAAAAAGGGACATAGAATTGATTTTGGGAAATTATTATTGATTTTGGGAATTCATTATTGATTTTGAGGATTCATTAGTTAAGTATTTAGAAGGGATCAGGGGGAGGCTCTTAATTTAGGTAAATGGTTTTTTCGTGCTGAATTAACTGTTTTGGTTCAGTTTTTGGACATATGATAACGCCCCCCCCCCCCCCATCCGTAACCTCTCAAATTAAATCAATAGTTTTTTACGCAGATTTATCCGATTCACTTGGAATTTCGGACATAGGTTCATTATAATAAGACGTGTCTCTGATTAGTTATAGGGTTCTTTTGCTTATTATAAAGGGAGGATGGTCAATTAACCCCCTCCCCCCACAAATTAGATAGATCGGTTTTTATGCAAAATTATCCGATGTATTTCAAATTTTAGATAGAGATTCTTTCTGATAAGGTGAATCCCTGAATAGTTTTAAGAGTTTAATGAGTAAGTATAAAGGGGAAAGTGGACGGGGGATAATCCCTCTTAAATTAAATAAATGGCTTTTCACGCAAAATTATCCGATTTGCTTCGAATTTTGGACATAGGTTCATTATGATAAAACGTATCTCTGATTAGTTACGGGGTTATTTCCCTTATTATAAAGGGGGGGGGGCAAGCAATTATTTCCCCCTCAAATTAGATAAATCTGTTTTATGCAAATCGTTGTTTTAACCGATATATTTCAAATTTTAAATATAGGTTCTTTCTGATAAGGTGAATCCCTGAATAGTTTTAAGGGTTTAATGGCTAAGTATAAAGGCAAAAACGAGGATAACTTCCCTTAAATTAAATAAATAGCTTTTATGCAGAATTATCCGATTTGCTTCAAATTTTGGATGTAGCTTCTTTATGATCAACCGTATTGCGGATTAGTTATGAGGTTATTTTGCTTATTATAAATAGGAAAACGGACGATTATCCCCCCTTAAATTAGATAAATTGTTTTTTATGCATAATTATCCGATTTGCTTCAAATTTTGGATGTAGTTTCCTTATAGTAAGGCGTATAAGCTAATGAATGAAGTTAAAATAGGGAGGGATGCAGCAGTCCCTTCAGGAAACTCTTTCGGGGAAAGAAGCTTGCTTTCCCCATTCGACGGAGGGGGATGTCCGGTAGATATCGCGGGCGGCTAGTCTCTTAGGAAATTTGTCGATCAGGGGATTTCCCGGTAAAGGTTTGACGCAAAAATATTCAAGTAACATAAAAAAGCGAGTTGAATGCAATTGAACGCAAATAACAAATAAAAACAATTTTTCTTTATTTTTTAATTTAATGATTGAAAACTATTATGTCAGAAAACATTATAACACATTTTACCTTTTTTCTTATAATGATTAATTTCCATTCATTTTGCATTTAAAACTGGTTTATTTATTTATTTTTTTTTATTTGTGAAAAAAGTAATTATACTAATACATTTGTTGTAATTGTCATTTTAATTTACGCCAAATATTTATCATTTAAAACTGGATTTTTACTAATTAATGTCCCATATTACGCATCACAAAATATAATATAAAACATAAAAAAATATATGTTAGAAAACTTTAATGTACAAACTATATTGAACTAGTGAATTCATTAATTTGTATTAATAAAAATATTTTTTTTATTACTAGCTTATGTTAGTAATTAGAAAGTTAATTGTTTAAAAACCTGTAGTTCTTGAGAGATCTTTAGGTTTGAACGCTTAAAAAAATAAAAACAGATTTAAATTAAAGGGAAAAACAGGATATTTTTTTCTTTGTTACGATATTTATAGAATATTGAAAAATGCTATGCAGCAACATAAATCACAATTTTAAATGCAAACAGCTATTGAGGATATATAAACAAACACTTAAAACTATTCAGGGATTCACTTTATGAGAAAGAACCTATAGCCAAAATTTGAAATACATCGGATAATTGTGCATAAAAAATAATTTATCTAATTTAAGGGGGGGGAATAATCGTGGCCCCCCCTTTTTAATTACCAAAAGAACCCCATAACTAATCAGGGATACCCTTTATCTTAATGAACCAACATTCAAAATTTGAAGCAAATCGGATAATTCTGCACAAAAAGCTATTTATTTAAGAGAGGTTATCCCCCATGCGCCCTCTATATTCAACCATTAAACTCCCAAAATTCTTCAGGCATTATATACTGTGACGACGTACTGACAACTTTAATCGTGGTAGAAGATAGATAGCGAAGTCTTATTCTGAAAAAGTATGCATAGTTGAAAGTAACTTCATTCAAAAGCTGTTAAGAACAGGTTCTATTGACCTCAAGGGATATGCCTAGAAAATAATTGCACTGGTCTAGTGGGAATGAGCTGAGGGGGACACTGGGATTATTGCGCATCGAGAGGGAAGAAAAGTAGTTGGAAGAGAGACATGTGCTGGTAATGTACAAGAAAGTACATTGATGTAAGATGGCTTAGATGTGCTAAGCGAAATGTAATATTGGAGTGAGGCTCCTATGTAGTTGTAATATCGTTTTATTTATTTTTTTAATAATTAGTCTATGGTTCTAATAAAGAACTTGAGGAATTAAAAATGTGTTACTGATGAACTTAACAAATAAACCAACTTAGTAAAGAGAAACTCAGGGCGCGACACCACAATGCTATATATAAGCCTCGTCAGAAAGAACCTGTACCCAAAATTGTTTGAAATAACACGTTGGATAATTCTGCTTAAAAACCATTTATCTTATTTAGGGCGGAGGGGAGGGGGTAATCGTCCATTCCCAAAACTAATCAGGCAAGCATCTTTTCAGTATGAACGTATATCCAAAAATTGAATCAAAGCAGTTAATTCAGCATGAAAAAAACACTCACTTAAATTAAAAGTCGACCCCCCCCCCTTTCATACTTAGTCAATAAATTTCCAAAATCAATTCCTTGTCACTTTTTTTTCCGGTAACATTTTTATCTTGTCCCTTTTTCCGGTAACTTTTTTTCCGTGTCATTTTTTTCCGCTTTGGTAGTTTGTCACTTTTTTCCGATAACTCTTTTTCCTAGATTCAGGCAAGTAGATATCATGATTAAAAAGCTATGTAACTGAGAAATGTTCTTCATTCTTTGATAAGATCTTTCAGAAGATGATTCTCACAGTTGCCAACTTGTACGGTTTTACGCGCGGATAAAACAATCGCGGAAAAATGCAAATTTCATGAAAGGATCGCCGAAAAAGCACACATTTCGTTAATATTTTGTGAAAAAACGAAAATTTCGTCAATGTTTTTGTCAACGAACTTTGTCAAAAGATCGCCGATAACCGCGAATTTCCTGTGCGGATCGCGGAGAAAACGGCAATTTCATCAAATATCGCAGATAAAACGCTGACTTCGTCTGAAGACCGCGGGGGAAACGTAGATTTCGTCTAAAAATTTCTGATATAATGACGATTTCGTTAAAAAATCGGGGGAAAACCGCCGTTTTCGATAAAAGATTGCTTAAAAATATTTTGTCAAAAGATCATTGAAAAAAAAGGCCGCTTTCATCAAAAGATTACGGAAAAAATGCCGATTTCGTCGAAAGACCGTGGGGATAAAACGCCGTTTTCAAGAAAAGATCGCGTAAAATTGCAAATTTTGCATAAAGATCGTCGAAAAAACGCCGATTTCATAAAAAAAACTGAAAAACACCGATTTAATCAAAGGATCGCGGAAAAACCGCTGATTTCGACAAAAGATTGCAATAAATCGTCGATTTTGCTAAAATATCGCAGATAAATCGCTGATTTCGTCTAGAGGTCGCGGAAAACGCCGATTTCGTCAAAAAATAGCGGAAAACCGCCGATTTTGACGAAAGATCGCATTAAATCGCCGATTTTGCTAAAATATCCCAAATAAATCGCTGATTTCGTCTGAAAGTGGCGGGAAAATGCCCATTTTGTCTGAAGACCGCGGATAAATTCTCTTGAAGGGGGGGGGGGTAACTAGCGGAATCCTCCCCCCCCCCCGCCAATTTCCGAAAAAAAATTTCTACCAGAATCACCCCTGAAGCAACTCTATCCCCCCCCCCCCCCCAGAGCCGAATTCTGGCTGCGCCACTGATGAAGGAAAAAAAAAATAGTTAAAGGAACTTTTTGCCGTACCATATCTTTTTTAAAAAATAGGATGCGGTACATTTTTTTCAATATTTATAACATTTTTAAAATATAGCTCACTAAAATTTCTTAGCTAATTAATTAATCATTAGTAATACTACTTGCTAGGCTAATTTTAGAATATGCATATATTAGATTTATTTATTTATTTATTTATTTATTTATTTATTTTTGGACAATCTGTCAATTAATGACACTAATATGATGAGGAAAATGGTGTTTAAAGGCACAAAATTCCATTAAATTTCAATAGGGATCATATTCAAACACCATTAAATGTACCTCATTAATACAGCCAAATGTGTCTGAAACACATCAAAATACATTAGGGTATCTTTATACTGTACTCCTTATCCGGATTATAAATTTTTGTATCATATAGATAAGTCAACATATTGTTAAATATACTTTTTAAAAGTGATTCAAATATATATGAACCCAAATCATTTATTATATTACTTCATTAACACTAGAAAGACAAGAAATTTTACTGAGGTTTTATAAAAATATTTTGCTCCAGAATTTTTTTTTTTATCTGTTTGATATATTTATTTTATATTTTATTATTATTTATCATCGTTTAAAATTATTTTGTTAAAGAAATCTCATTTTGGAATGGTTGGTTGGTTGGTTGTATAGGGTTTTAATGGCGCAAAATCCCTTTAGGGACATGCTGCGCCAAACAAAGACATAAATATGAAAAACATGGGGTTAAACAAACGAAATAGAAAAGGCTATCTGGATGGGGTATCCCATCCAGATATAGTCGAAAAACTATAAAAAAAACACATAAAAAATTAAAGACAAGTATTTTGTAAAAGGTGCTAGTATCAAGAAAGGCATCTGGATGGGGTTTCCATCCAGATTGCCAAAAAAGGAATGTCAAAGTTAAAGTTTAAAGAGGTCTTAAATCATAAAATAAAAGCCCCCATGTTTTAAAAAAGCAAAGAGTGCCCCATGGGGTGTTTCCCCAATGAGGTTTGTCAATAGTGGTGATGAAGTTTTAAAATAGAGTCTATAAAGGTGCCGGAGACCCGGACAGTCCGTCAAAATATGATGAATGGTAAGATAATCAAAATGACAGTGTGGACACATGGGTGCATCCTCCCTCAATAAAAGATGTTTATGGGTCATCCTAGAGTGTCCAATTCTCAGACGAGTCAGAAGAACATCGGTTTTTCTTGGATAGTTTGGAGGCCAGGTCAAGATAATTGGTTTGATATAATGTAGTTTATTATTGATTTCTAAATTCCAACTTTCTTGCCAGTTATTATGAATAAAGTGATTTATAATTAGTTTAGTGTCTGAGAATGGTACTTTATGGTGTAAAGGGTTAAGAGCAAGCCTTGCCGCCTCATCTGCTTTTTCATTACCAGGAATACCCATGTGTCCAGGTATCCAACAAAATAAAATATTATAACCTCGTCTAGTCAATTTAATATAAAAATCCAGGATGGTAGTGACATAAGCATGTCTTTTAAAAGATTTAAGTGCGTCAATAGAACTATTTGAGTCAGTATATATGATGAAGGAAGTGTTATTATGATTAGATATGTGAACCATGGCTCTCTCTATTGCAATTAATTCCGCTGTAAATATAGAAACAGAAGGATGAAGCTGATAACTTAAAGAAACATTATTACAAAAAACGCCACAGCCAACACCATTTCCACTCTTTGAGCCATCTGTATAAATGTCGATAAAATTTTTATAATCTGCACGGTGTGCAGCAAATAATTGTTGAAAAGCAGCAGCAGGTAAATTCTTTTTATCGTAATTTTTAAAAGGATGAAGGGTTTTAATATCAGGTGGGTGCCAAGGAGGATAAATATGCAGTGGACAAGTACTCACCTCAATGTTACTCAGAGGGCTATTGTTGGTTATGCTTCTCATTCTGACTCCAAAAGACGGGACGCAAGATGGACGATTTTGATAAAGAATATCATTGTCAGAGTTTAAAATGTATGTATGAAGTGGATGACTAGGATGTGAAAGGAGACTGTAAAACAACCCCAAAGAAAGTTTTTCACGGGTATAATGTAATGAAGGTTCATTACAGTCAACATATAAGCTTAAAACAGGTGATGTACGAAATGCACCAGAGCAAACACGAAGTGCGCTATGGTGCACTGTGTCAAGTTTTTCAAGAACAGATTTTCTAGCTGAGCCATAGACCTGGCAGGCATAGTCGATCTTTGACCGGATCACAGCCCTGTATATTTTAACAAGAGAAGTACGGTCTGCTCCCCAAGAAGTGTTAGAAAGTACTTTAAGTATATTCAGTGATTTTTCACATTTCGTCCGTAAGTTTAAAATATGAGGTAAAAAAGTAAGTTTCTTGTCAAAAATTAAACCCAAATAGCGAACACTGTCCGCAACAGGTATTTGGGTTGAACCAATAAAAATTTCAGGATCTGGATGTAGATCCCTACGTCTACAAAAATGCACACAAGAAGTTTTGTCATGAGATATAATAAAACCATTTTTATTAGTCCAATTAATAATATGAGTGATTGCAATTTGCAACTGTCTTTCAATAAAACGGATATCCTGTCCCATACACATGATACGGAAGTCATCTACATATAAATCTCCTTTCACTGAGGGAGGAAGCTGCTTAAGGATGTCATTTATTTTAATAGCAAAGAGGGTGACACTCAGGACACTTCCCTGGGGTACACCCTCCTCTTGTTCATAAAAGCTAGACAAAGTGCCCCCAATTCGGACTTGAAAAAGTCGAATGGCAATAAAATTTTTGATAAAAATTGGCAGATTCCCGCGGAAGTGCATGTTAAAAAGATCTCTGAGAATTCCGTATCGCCATGTTCTGTCATAGGCTTTCGCCATGTCAAAGAAAACTGACACCAAATGGTTGCGTTTGAGAAAGGCTGTCCGAATATAATGTTCAAGATGGAGTAAGTTATCGATAGTTGACCTACCACGTCGGAAACCACTTTGAAAAGCAGTTAGCATATGGTTAGTCTCTAAAACATACACGAGGCGGCAATTGACCATTTTTTCAAGTAATTTACAAAGGTTGCTAGAGAGTGCGATAGGCCTATAATTACTTGGATTGGAAGCATCTTTTCCAGGTTTAGGAAAAGGAATCACAATAGCTCTACACCACGCTCGAGGAAAAATCTGTTCCATCCAAATTCTATTATAAAAAGAAAGCAGAGTGTCAAGAGAAGGTGCAGACAAATGCTTGATCATGATATAGGTGATGCCATCGTGACCTGGGGCAGATAAGCGACTATCTTGCAAACATTTTAAAAGTTCTGACATAGTAAATGGTACATTATATGAAAAAGAGTTATGAGAATTAAAATCAATCCTGGTCTTTTCAGTTCGTCTTTTGTATGATAAAAAAGGTTCTGGATATGCGTCTGATTTTGAAATAGAAGCTAGGGTAGACCCTATAGTCTCGGCTATGTTCTTAGGAGAGGTGATAGTTTGACCGTTATGTTTTAAAATAGAAATGTGATTTTCAGAGTAAATGCCCAAACATTTTTTCACTTTAGCCCACAGTTCTTTACTGGAGGTATTTGTGTTTATGCTTGATACATAGTTAACCCAGGATTCACGTTGGCTTTTACGTCGCACTCTTCTAGCTTCAGCTTTTGCTTTTTTATATAATATGTAGTTATTGTTATTTGGGTACCTCCGAAAAAGACCCCAAGCTTTTTGTTGTTTCTTTTTTGCCGCCTGGCAGTCACTATTCCACCATGATTTTCTGTGTTTATGAAAGGAAGAAGTTTTTGGAATGCTAGCATCAGCAGCACTGATAATACATTGAGTTATATTATCAAGTGCTTTGTCAATATCATCAGCTATCATGTTATCAGTAATATTTGCAAGAGCAGTAAAAGTTTGCCAATTAGCTCTGTCATATACATATCTTTTTGGATAGTCACTAGAATCTCCACCAGGATTAGTCAATGTAGTAAAAATAGGGAAGTGGTCACTGCCGTGCAAGTCGTCTGAAACCCAGAAGTTCCATAATGGATAAAGTGATGGGGAGCAAATGGAAAGGTCTATGGCATGGAAAGTACGGCTCGGTTCATGAAAATAAGTATAATCACCATTATTAAGTAGGCATAAGCCATTGTCAGAAATTAATTTCTCTATTATATCTCCACATCGGTTATTATCAGAGTTACCCCACAGTTGGCTATGGGCATTAAAATCTCCTACCATAATTAAAGGCATGGGGAGTTGGAGAAGAAGAGAATCTAGATCTCCAGGTTGAATATATTGATTTGGAGGTAAATAAATGGTGCATATTGTTATGAGTTGTTTAATATGGACACGGACTGCGACAGTTTGAAGGTTAGTATTTAAAGAAATAGGAGAATGGGGTAAATTATTGGAAATAAAAAGAGCCACACCACCAATGGCCTTTCCATTAGCTGTCATATCTTTCCGGTAGGTTGTATAGCTGCGTAATTTTGCTTTGTCAGTGGGCTTTAGATGAGTTTCCTGTAAGGCTAAGATTAATGGTTGATGGTCCGAGAGAATATAACGGATTTCGTCGTATTTATTGTGATATCCACGGCAGTTCCACGATATAATATTAGTCATAAAAAGGAAAGTTAGATAAATGTATCTATGTCATTTTGTTCAGAGGTAGTAGACATAAGATCTCCATCGTCCAATTCAGCATCCGGTTCAGGATGAATTTCCATAGTGTATTCATCCTCCACAATTATTTGATTTATTTTATTATCTTTGCCTAGATTTGTTTCATTTTTTTCTATTTTATTCTTTTTTGCAGGAGTTTCAGATACTGTAGTGGATTTAATAGTTTGAAGATTATGTTTTGCAGAATCTGATCTACGACTTTGTTTTAAAGATGAATTTTTGATAGCAATTTTTCTGTTCTTTTTATCTAGTGGAATTTGGGGAAGTTCAGAGTGTACTGATTTTGGAGAGACAGTTTGGTCAGGCACAGATTCTTCAAATACAATATTTTCATCAGCATCCGAGTCACTGCAGTATAACTCGGCATCCATAACCTCATCCGCGTAACGCTTCAGTTGTTTTGGATCTTTAATGTTTTTAATTACAGAACTGATGCCAGATTTTTGCTTCCCCTTCCCCACAGTCTTCCATTGTAGAGAAACAGGAGTTGAGGTTTTCTGTTTAGTCGTTTGTAGAGCGGGTTTTTTTTGGTTCTGTTTTCTGGGGATATCAGGTTTCTGTGGTATTATGGTATTCGTGGCAACTTTTGTTTTATTTTGGGGTTGAGGTGACTTATTGGATAGAGCTGTAATTTTCTGCTGTTTCTTCTCCAAGTCAGTTATTTTTACTGGTTTAAAGGATGTGGTGTTAGTAGATTGCGTTACGGTTGATTCATCTTGCGGATATGTTACATCAGTTTGTGTAGCTGTGTGTCTTACGGCTGTTGATTGTTTTTTGAGTAAGCTGGAGTAGGTAATTCCAACAGATGGGGTTCTATTTTCAACAAGTTTGCGGGCTTCAGGATAAGATAAGTTTTGAGTAATTTTTATGGTAACTATTTCTTTTTCACGGTTCCAGTTAGGGCGCTTGCGGGAATATGCTGTATGATTTCCTTTGCAGTTAGCGCAGCTTTCGGATTTTTCACATAAATTATTGTCATGGCCCACTTCTGCACAACGTGCACAGGTAAGGGATCCACGACAATTAGTTTTAGTATGACCGAAACGCTGGCATTTAAAACAGCGGGTAGGGTTTGGTATATAGGGTCTGACTTTACAGTTTAGATATCCTGCTTTAATTCTAGGTGGTAAAGTAGTGCTATTGAAGGTCAGAATAATGTGTTTAGTGGGAATTACCTGCTCATTTTTACGGATGGTGATACGGCGTACATCTATGATATTTTGGTCTTTTAAATTTTCTAAAATTTCATCTTTGGTGGAGTATAAAAGATCTGGTTCAGATATTACTCCGCGGCTTGTATTTAAAGTTTTATGTGCTTGTACAGAAACGGAAAATGTGCCTATTGTAATGCAGTTTGAGAGAAATTGTGATTGTTTGGTTGTAGAAACCTCAACCAGCAAATCACCAGATTGTAGTTTTTTGAGAGTGTGACCATCTCCTAAAACAGACTGGAAAGTTTTTGCTATGAGAAATGGTGAAGTTTTTTTAAACGAGCAATCAGAGTGACTATCAGTTCGTTTCACAACGAAAAAGCGAGTATTCTTCGAAGACAGTACAGTTTGTTGCTCTCCACTAGGGAGAGAAGTAGAAGGAAAAGAAGTGTTTCCATCCATATTTAAAAATAATAAAATTCAGACCCCGGCCGCACCACCCTCTCCCGAGCCCTACAAGGGGATGCACATTCGTGCACCAGTGCTAACCAGGGCCCATACGGTCACAAGACAACCCTATGTCAGTCTCCACCCTTAACGAGATGACTAGTAGTTGCTCGATCACTTGATCCCTAGAGCCAGTGACAAAAGCCAACTGACCAGCCGATTGATGCATACGGGACCAAATGCACCTCCCGTCTACCTGAAGCAGAGGCCAAAGCAGTGTGTTGGTTTCCCTCAACTGCCAGGATCCCCCTTTCCAGGGACACGGGTCGCCACGCACGGCCAACACGTGGGTGGTTTACAATTCTCCATGAGTCGATATGCAGGATGACATCGGCTCATACAGAATTGCCCTCACCTCCGAAGAGGAAACCACAATGAGAGTGAAACAAAGATGAAAGGAAGATAAGAGAAGTAAGAGGAAAAAGAAAGGAGAAAGATCACTCAGGTGCCCCGGGGTTGTGAAGCCCGTGAATACCTAAAGAAGGTATCCCCCTGGGGGACATTTTGGAATGGAAACATATTCATTAGATAGCGGTCAAAATGAGCGCTCACTTTTTTCTAGTGTTAAAAAGTTCTAAATTAAGGAGATAAAATTGAACTAATGCATTACATTTAGTTTTGTAGAGAGTAGCAATTCCTTACAATATGGGAATTCAAGTGTTTCTTCACTGCAAAATTCATTGTTTACATCTGAGAATTTGAGCATTAAATTGAGAATTGCGTTATAAATACCAACTACTGTAGATTTAAAATAATCAAAAATGCAGATTATTTAATGCAATTAATACATAACCCGATGATCTTTAAGATTTTGCTCAAGTTGTAAAAGATATTTTTCTTGATTGGGGAGATTATCTTGAAGAATTAAAATCAAAATATGAAGTCGAATAAGAGATTATTCAAAGGTTGGGTGATAGTTATAACAACCTTATTTATATTTTTCCTGTTATCTGCTGCATCTAATGACCAAGAATTTTGACTTCAAATTGTCACTCAAAAAACAAAATACCGAGAAATCTTTGAAGTTTATTATTTGAATAACGTGGAAGAGAATATTATAATTATCAAACTACATCAGAGTTTCCGAGTATCAATGTTTCACTGTGTAGAGCAGTTTATTCTTTGAAAATAAGACTGCTTGCTAAGACAGATTGCCAGACAAATTTCGACCTAATATTGCTAGAAAACGACAAATTTCTTCAAAAGATAGCAAGAAAACGACAAACTTCGTCAAACAACCGCAAAAAAGCAGCAAAATTCGTCAAAAGCACACGAAAAAAGGCAAATTTTGTTCACGTTACACGAAAATACACTTCAATTTCGTCAAATGATCGCAAAAACGGCAGTAATCGTAAGAAAATCGCGAAAAATAGCAAATTTCATCAAAAGATCGCGAAAAAATGCAAATTTCGTCAATAGAGCGAAAAAAAACCTTTTCTTCCCTTTTCGGATAATGTATGATGATGTCAAAAATTCTGCAAATAAAAGTAACTTATTTTTAAACGTACTTTCCCTTATCCCTTGCTTTCCCAAGTGGATATATAATGTAATATAATGTAATGGGAGGGACTGGAAAGAGCGCATTTGTCCATAAATTTTGCAGACAGTTTTTAAAGTTCCAACTTGTGTTGCAGACTGCAGAAAAAAATTCTGCTCCTGGGGTAATTAAAAAAAAAAAAAATTACATTTTAATAGAAATTTAGCACGCTGCATAAATTGTATGATTTAACAGAAAATTTAAACCCAATCAGACAATTAACAACGGAACTATCAATTGTTATTATTATTATTTTAGGTAGCTTTCATTACAAAAAGTAAAAAGCTACCTATTGCAGCCGTCCAGAGGAAAGCTCTTCCGGAAAATTTTGGTATATTTTCACCGATCATGACCCCCCCCCCCCCAGACCCCAAAACCACCCTCCGTATATATATATATATATATATATATATATATATATATATATATATATATATATATATAATACCATTAAAAGTAGACAAGATTCACCAATGGATTTTATCAATAAAACAATGAACCAAAACGAAGAATTAGAATTGAATTGAATTATAACAAGAAGAAAAAAAAAAGTGAAACGAGTAAATCTGAATAAATAAATAAATAAAATGAATGCAAATGTAATTTGTAGCCCCAAAGCAGAATTGTCAGGCCCCAAATGCTCTGGAACTACAAATTAAGTGTGCGGTTTCATCTACGTATTAGCCATGAAATAGCAAAATAATACGTATTTGGGGCTACCAGCGCACAAAAACCAAATTATTAAACAAAGAACAGAGTAATAAATGGTGGAAAAAATGAAAAAAAAAAAAAATATATATATATATTAAAATAGTAACGTGCAGCAAATAGTATCAGTAACATAAGCACAAACTAACCCTATTTTTGCACGTAGAAATGATAAACTTTACATTCATATATAAATTGCATAAAAAGTAAGATAACAAAATATTGATATATATATATATATATATATATATATATCTGATCTTTGTTATACTATAACTAGCTCATTTATCAACCGATTTGAATGAAACTTGGCATGTACATGGTACATACAAATGTCTCGACCGAGTTCGTTAGCCAGCATCATCCGCCATCTTGTTTGTAAATGGCCACCATTTAAAATTTTTTAAAATATTTAAAATATAAAATTAAATGCGAAAATATTAAAAGTTGAAAAATATTTTTCTTTTATGTGTTAGAAGTCAAAACAACGATTCCAGAATACTTTTTATTTTGTCTATATCTTAAAAATGATTGAGTTATAGCACTTTGAATTTTTCGTATGGTTGACATTTTGGAACGATCTGATTCTTGTCACGTGATAACACGCGTATTTATTAATCGATTTGAATGAAACTTGGTATGTACATATTACATAAAAATGTGTCGACCGAGTTCATTATCCAGCATCATCCGCCATCTTGTTTCAAAATGGCAACCATTTAATTTTTTTTAAATTAAAAATTTAAATTAAATGCGAAAAAATTAAAAGTTGAAAAATATTTTTCTTTTATGTGTTATAACCTAAAACAACGATTCCAGAACACTTTTTGTTTTGTCTATATCTTAAAAAATGATTGAGTTATAGCACTTTGAATTTTTCTTATGTTTGACATTTTGAAACGATCTGATTTTTGTCACGTGATAACGCGCGTACTTATGAATCGATTTGGATGTAACTCGGTGTGTACATAGTAAGTAATGAGGCCTGGACCGAGTTCGTTAGCCAGTTCCATACGCCATCTTGTTTCAAAATGGCGGCCATTTAAACTTAAAAAAAAATTTAAAATTTAAAATTAAGTACAAAAAATGAGAAATTGAAAAAGATTTTTTTTTATGCATTTAACCTTGATACAAAGATTCCAGAGCATTTTTTGTTTCGTCTGTATCTTAAAAAATGGCTGAGTTATAGCACTTTTAATTTCTAGTGTTGCTCAAATTTTAAAATGATCTGATTTTCGTCACGTGATAACACGTGTATTTATAAACCGATTTGGATGAAACTTGGTGCGTACATAATACATACCGATGTCTGGATCGAGTTCGTTAGCCAGTTCCATCTGCCATCTTGTTTCAAAATTTCGGAATATTAATTTTTTTAATTAAATTTTAGAAGTGCAAAAAAGTAAGAAATGAAAGAATTTTCTTTTGTGTGTTTGATCTTGATACAAAGATTCCAGAGCATTTTTTGTTTCACCTGTATCTTGAATGGCTGAGTTATAGCACTTTCAGTTTCCAGTGTGGTTGATATTTTGAAACGGTCTGGAAATTTATCACGCGATAATACGCATATTTATAAACTGATTTGGATATAACTCCGTGTCTACATAGTACATATCAATGTCTTGACCGAGTTCACTGTCCAACTTCATCTGCCATCTTGTTTCAAAATGGCGGCCATTTAAGTTTGTCAAAAATCTTTTAAATGTATAATGATGTACAAATAAACAATTAGAAATTGAAAAAAGGTTCTTTCTAAAGTACTTATCTTAATAATGAATTCCGGAGTATTTTTGGCTTTGTCTTTATCTTAAAAAACGTCTGAGATATAGCAGTTTGAATTTCTAATGTGGGTGACATTTTTTAAAAAATCAATTTGCCTGCGACAGCACTCGTATATATTAATCGATTTCGATATGAGTGTGCATGTGTACATGAATTGAGATTTCGACCAACCTCATTGTTTTGTTTTATCCACCATGTTGCTTTAAAATGGCATGCACTTCATGATATCGTGGAATTTGACGACTTTCTAAATCGTTGAAATTTAAACCAGGTTGAATAAAATATGACTAATTTCTAAATATTCCTATTAATATTCAGTTTTGACCAAAACTAGCATTCAGTCTTATAAAATCGGGTTCCACTAATTTGAGCTTGTATGTTTGAATTATGTAACTTAATTTAAAATAAATAAATAAATAAGTATATGAAAGCTACCTCTTCCTCCCGGCATTGCCGGAAGGACTTTTTTTAGTTAAAGAATGAAAAAGTTTCTCTTTTCATTCTTTCTTTAACTATCATTTCTGCTTGCGAATTTTCTCAGATTTCTTTCTCTGCTCTTCAACAACACTAACTTTGATACAATTTTGTTATTTTTGGTCCTTAGAATTCTGTTACGAAAACATAACTTATTATTCTCATTATGATGTCCGCCGATATTTTGTATTTTTAAAGACGGCTGTACGCCGTACGCAGCATTTTTTATGAACTTTTCAGAAAATTTTAACGAAAGAAACAATTTTTATTTTTGTAACATTTTTAGTACCAAAAAATTTAAAATATTCCCCTAATTTTATGTACAAATTATTTACTATTTACGATTTTCGAATTTTCCGAAAATTTAAGGCGATGCCGAAAACTAAAAATTTATCAATCTGAAATTTTGGGCACTAATAATCGCAAATTATGACAGGTGATTATCGTAAAAAATAAATTTTGCCAAATGTTCACAGAAAAAAAAAAAATCACCAATTTTATCAAATTATCACGGAAAAACGCGAATTTAAGCAAAGTTCCACGGAAAAGTTGCGTACACACACACACACACAAATTTCGTCAAAGGATCTTGAAAAAAAATGCGAATTTCGAAAACAAACCTAACAAAAGACCTAACAGAATTCGCGAGTTTCAACAAAGAATCGCGTAAAAACGCGCACTTTAACAAAAGACCGTGTAAAAAACATTTATTTCGACAAAGGTTCGTGAGAAAAACGCTAAATTCGACTAAGGATTGCACAAAAACACGATTTTTGACAAAGGACTGCGCAAGAAACATGAGTTTTGTTTTGACAAAGAACCGCGCGGAAAACGCGAGTTTTGATAATGACAGCGCAAAAAACGAGAATTTAGTCCATGTCAAAATAATATGAAACGTAATTTTATTAAACATTAAATTGATTTGCAGAATTTTTTTAGTTTTGTAGAAGTCTGTATATGACATTGTTTGAACTTACTGACAATTTCTTAGAAAAAAAAAAAAATTTCTGTCGAATTTTTTTTGTCTGTATATGACATTGTTTGAACTTACTGACAATTTCTTAAAAAAAAAAAAAAAAAAAAAAAAAAAAATTCTGTCGAAATTTTTTTTTATGTTAGATATGTGATACACTCACACACAAAATATCGGGGAAATGCTGTTTTTTAAAATGATTTTTCCTATTTTTCAGAAAGTTTTTATTGCCAGCAGGAAAAAACAAACAATGTAGTTAGATAATGTTGAAAATTTAATTTAGACAAGATATTGAAATGCTTATTTTTTATAAGGCGGGGGGCGGGATTTTAAAAAAATCAATAACACTTTTTTTATGTGGTTAAATTTGATACCAAATGAAATAGCTTAGGAATCAATATTTTTAAAACTTTTTGTTTCTCAATTATCATTTTAAGGGTGAATAAATAGTGTTTTTTGATTTAAATTATGATAAAAATAAAACGATTTCCCAAGGAACAAAAAGAGTCAAATTTGAAAATAAAGACGCTTGTGGGAATAAAAAATCTGTTCTGAAATAAAAAGTTCCAAAAAGTATAAATGTATATGTCAAAGATTTGTTTGCTAAACAAATGCAAAAGTTGCAAGTTGAATAGTAATTAAAATAATTAATTTAGGATTTTTTTATTTCACTTCTCTCTCTCTTTATTATTTTGACGAGCAATTAATCTTTGCAAGATCTACCTTATAGGCTTTTTTATTTTTTCTGTCCAAAAAAATGTATATTTTAGAAATAGAAAAATTGCTTTAGCTGTTTCGGAGGAGGGATTGGAGAGGGCAGCATTTTTGGCGTTGGGAATGGTTGATAGACAATTTTATTGTATGGGTGTGTGTGTGTGGGGGGGGGGGGGATAATGGAAAATGGGTTATAGAAATGATACTTTTTTTGTACGTGAGAAGAACTTTTTTTGGTAGATGGGAGAAGGGCAGGGGTAAAACTTTCTTCCTTTTTGTAATTTGGATATTTTCACTCCTGCAATGTAATATACAGGCTTGTGTGCTTGTCTCCATTTGCCCGGAAGTCAGCCCCTATTTTTATTATTTGATTTATCTTACGCGATAAAAAAATCAGTGAATTTTTTTTTAATGCATGCTTTGTATTTTTACTTTTTTGCAATTCTGATCCCTGATAGATACACTGCTCAAAACAGTTTAGGGAGCACATGGTTTAAACGAAAATTACGCGCATTCTTATACCAAGAAGTTACCTAAAATAAAACATCCATAATTTGAAGCCTAGCGGGAAACAGAAGAAAACTTCATATGCAAATCAAAGTTCATGAGGTGAAAAACCAAAAAAAAAAAAAAAAAAAAAAAAAAAAAAAAAAAAAGAACAATAAGGCAGAAATCAGGATGTTGCAGAAACACCTGGTTTACGTTTACCACCTGTTTTACCCATCGCACAGTGGGGCAAAAACCAGAAAAGCTGGCCAAAAGTCGAAAAATGAAGTTACGATTTAGGAAGTTTTGACTATACAGTTGGATAGAATAATGTTTGGAGAGTCAGAATCTGTATTTATAAAAAGATTTTTGCTTTACCCTTACAAGCAGCATTATTTCGAAAATGATGCTTAAAGGGATATCACATAGAGCGAACAAAAACAGCAAAACAACAGTTTCTCTGAACGCGTGCTACATTTTATAATATTATCCGATTTTAATGATTTGAAATGGATTCACACTATGATAGTGTGTACTTTATTTGCATGCATTACAAAATTTATATGGAGCACATAAAAATTAATAAATTCATTGTCATTTTTTATAAAAAAAAATTTAGAAATTTTTTCATTTTTTTACTTTTAAACATGAAAAAGTTTAAATGTTCCACAGTGTTCCGCAACGAAACTTAATGGAAATAGTATCCTAGGTTATTGTCTAATGATTCATAAAAAAACAGCTGCCAAAAACTGCCATTTTGTATTTCACGCATATTTTAGTAACCGCATGTAAAAATACTACTTTTTCGGCCGTTTCAAAAATTTTGAAATTGACTACTTTTCACATAATTTAGCTGATAAATATTTTTCATTTTTGAATTATTCAATTTTATTATAGTTTATTACCTATTATATTGTAAATAAATAATATAATCATAAGATTAAATTAATTTGATAAGTAAGCTTAGTAATGAAAAAATGAAAATAATTCTCTATTATTAATCCGGTAGAATAACATTTTCTTATCTTTATAGGTAGTAATTTTGTTTGTTCTATTGTAATTAGAAGAATTATTTTGTGAATGGCAATATTTGTAGATCAAACTACTGAGCGTATTTCATTAATTCGAGTAAAAATCATTATGAATATCACTTTAGAATACATTAGTAATTTGGATTAGGTTTGCAAGTGAGGATGTGATGGAACATCTATTCTGAGTACATTTAAACAAATATTTAGCTATGAAGATTTCAGGAGGTCTAATATATTTTTCTTTTCTCCCGTGCTACTAGAACACATAAATGTTGCGAATAATTCATGAATCGCCAATTTGAAAATTCCGAGATTTTCATTTCAATGATTTTATCTGGCCAATCAAGATCCATTTTTTTTTTCAAGAAATACGGATGCTACTGTCAATGAATGTCAATGAGGTGGATTGTATTAAACACCAGGAGAATCAACTTATTTCATTTAATACAATCATTGATACAGAAGAAATAGTCGTCAAGAACGAATTAGTCTAATACTCAACGTTGCTACCTATTTCAGACAGCATCAAAACAGCATCTTACCGATCTGACATTTTTTATTAAAATTGGATTGAGATAATTTAGAATTCAGAATATCTAAGTTACATGCAAAAACGTTTAGAGAGGGCTTACACCTGGAAGACAAACTGGATAGAAAAAATGAAAAGCTCGTACTCTGCATGAAAAGAAAAACACTGAAATTGCAAAATAAAATATGCAAAAAGTATTTCGTTTACAATTATGACTTCTCATCGAGAAACTAAATTCCAGATTTGGAAGCAGAAATGAAGGCAATGCAATTCAACGATTATTTGAAAACTCAACTATTTGTGCTTCTATAACTATCGTATACGAAGATTTGATTAAACGATTCTATATCATAAGTAATTTCTTGTAATCATGTCATTTTCTTGATAAATTTCGTAGACTTTTCCTTACAAATAGCCCGTAGATTTGAGCTACACCCCTGGCTCTATATGCCTACTTCAGTACACAAACTACTTATTAATGACAAAGAAATAACATTATCTTCATTACTGCCAATTTGTCAAATGGTATAAGATACTCAAGAATCATACAACAAACTAATAAAAAATTATCTAGAAGATTTATCGCAAAGATGCAGTAGCGAGAAAAAAAAAAGATATTTTTACGCCTTTTAATGCCATTAGATTCTTTCATTTCCAGTTTAGATAAATTATCGTAGAAGAAATTAAAATCATTGATCCAAAGAGTCACAGGATCTTCCAATACCACCACCAAGTTCTGCTAAATATTTCGACAATTTGACCTCTGAAGAATCTTTTTATTATTACAACAGTTGACAATGAAGGTGAATTTCTGGAATATATTTTCGTTTTTGTTTTAATAATATAAAAATTAAATAGTCTAATATTTTACTTTCCATTAACGTACTTAAATTTCGATTAAATATGCCTTGGTTTTTTGAAAATTGCTTTTTAAGTTTACCCTCGAAATTTTAAATTTTATTTAAATCTAATTGTTTTTACTTTTAATCTTTAATAATATTTATTTATTTATTTTTAAAGTTTAACTTTTGAATCCTAATTAGCATCCTGAAAAGTTTACAAAATTGCATATAAATTGAACAACTTTCGAGACATTTTTAATTTTTGCTCCGCCATATTGTATCCGCCATTTTTTAGGTAGCTTTCATTACAAAAAGTAAAAAGCTACCTATTGCAGCCGTCCGGAGGAAAGCACTTCCGGAAAATTTTGGTATATTTTCACCGATCACGACCCCCAGACCTCAAAAACACCCTCCGTTCAAATGTTGACACACACACATATATCTGATTTTTGTCATGCGATAACTAACGTATTTATGAACCGATTTGAATGAAACTTGGTATGTACATAGTACATACAAATGTCTCGACCGAGTTCGTTGGTCAGCATCATTCGATTTGTTCGAATTTTGTTCCAAATTTTGTTCCAAATTGTCCGCCATTTTGTTCCAAAATGGCGGACATTTTAAATTTTTATAAAAATTTAAAATTTAAAATTTAATGCAAAAATATTAAAAGTTGAAAAATATTTTTCTTTTACGTGTTAGAACTTAAAACATAGATTCGAGAATACTTTTTATTTTGTCTATATCTTAAAAAATGATTGAGTTATAGCACTTTGAATTTTTCTTATGGCTGACTTTTGAAACGATCTGATTTTTGTCACGTAATAACACGCGTATTTATGAACCGATATCAATGAAACTTGGTATGTACATAGTACATACAAATGTCTCGACCGAGTTCGTTGGGCAGCATCATCCGCCATTTTGTTTCAAAATGGTGGCCATTTTAAATTTTTAAAAAAAATTAAAAATTAAAAATTAAATGCAAAAAAATCAAAATTTGAAAAACATTTTTCTTTTACGTGTTAGAACTTAAAACAACGATTCCAGAACACTTTTTATTTTGTCTATATCTTACAAAATGATTGAGCTATAGCACTTTGAATTTTTCTTATAGCTGACATTTTGAAACGATCTGATTTTTGTCACGTGATAACACGCGTATTTATGAACCGATTTCAATGAAACTTGGTATGTACATAGTACATACAAATGTCTCAACCGAGTTCGTTGGCCAGCATCATCCACCATTTTGTTTCAAAATGGTGGCAATTTTAAATTTTTTTAAAAATTTTAAATTTAAAATTAAATGCGAAAAAATTAAAAGTTGAAATTTTTTTTTCTTTTACGTGTTAAAATTTAAAACAGCGATTCCAGAACACTTTTTATTTTGTCTATATCTTAAAAAATGGTTGAGTTATAGCATTTTAAATTTTGCTTATGGCTGACATTTTTAAATTTTTCTGATCTGAACGATCCATCATGTTGCTTTAAAATGGCATACACTTTATGATATCGTAGAATTTGGTGACTCTCTAAATCGCTTAAAATAAAACCAGGTTGAATAAAAGATGACTAATTTCTAAAAATTCCTATTAATATTCAGTCTTGACAAAAACTAGTATTCAATCTTATAAAATCACTAATTTTATAAGATTATTTCCACTAATTTGAGCTTACTATTTTGTACTTTAAAATAAATAAATAAATATATAAGTATATGAAAGCTACCTCTTCCTCCCGGCATTGCCGAAAGGACTTTTTAAATTTAAATTTTGTATTCTTACTTAGCATCCTCAAAAACACCTGTATACGAATTTTGGTACAATTTGAATAACGTTTTCATATTTTGGCCAGCTTTTCGGGATTTTGCCCCACTGTGCATCGTCGGAAAGAGCGATTTTTCAAAAATGATTTTTCTTATTTTTCAGAAAGTTTTTATTGCTGGAGGGAAAAATCAAAAATCATTAGATAATGTTAAAAATTGAATTTAGACAAGCTGTTGAAATGTGTATTTTTTATGGGGGAGGGGGATTAAAAAAATAACTTTTATGTCATTAGGTTTGATATCAACCGAAATAGTTTATTTTGTAGATTACAGGAATCCATATTTAATGGTTTTTGTTTCTTTATAAATATTGTAAGGTAATTTCAATTGTGGTAAAAATAAAAAGATTTCCTAAGGAACAAAGAGAGTCAAATTTTAAAATAAAGATGTTTGTGGGAATGAAAAATCTGTTCTGAAAATAAAAAGTGTGCCATAAGTATAAAAGCGTGTCAAAGATTTGTTTGTTAACCAAAAGCAGAAGTTGTAAGTTGAATTTGAATTAAAATAATTATTTTGGAATTTTTTTTAATTCTCTTTGTCTATTATTTTGACTAGCAATTAATCCTTTTTTTTTCTTGTTAAAAAATAGGTATTTTGGGAATAGAAAAGCTGCTTTAGCTTTATTGGAGAGAGCAGCATTTTCGGAATTAGGAATGGTTGGAAAACAATTTTTATTATATGGGAGGGATAGTGGAAAGTGGTGTTATAAAGACGATATTTTTTTGTACTTTTTTCAACTGTGTTGGAAAGTGTTAAAAATAGATATGATTTTTAGATAGACTGAGATCTGGTAAAAAATTTTCCTTAAATATTGCATAATGAAGATTCAAAATGCTTTTGGTTCTTTTATATTTGTCGGCCAGCTCATGTGATAAACAGCCAAATATTACTCCTAGTTGTCGTTATTCATATTATGCTGATTTTCTTTTAATATCTAGGCCTTTTAAATCGTTTAATTTAAATTTTATGATTTTTAATTAAATTATGGAGATTTAACATATATACCGATCAGTTATTTCATTTAAAAATAATGTTGCCATAAACGAAAATATGTTATTTCAAAATTAAAATATTGTTTCTAAACAAAAATTAAAATGAGGGGGGAAATGGTATTTTAGAGTTTTACGCGTAGCTAACGTAAAAGTAAGCATTTGTTAAAGTGTAACTTTTAACGATATTTAATGATAACATTAAAATGATAATATTAAAATGATTTTTTACTTAGCTGAAAATGTATGGATGGCTGGCATGTTACTGGTAGTTTTAAAATGCACTCAGAAACATTGCACAGCCTGTTGAAAAAAAAAAAAAAGAAAAAAAAAAGCGTATGCATCCCGATTATGGATAATTGCAACTGTCGCTGTGATTTCATCCTCAATCAGGATAACATTTATTTCGCTTTGAACAAAAAATTGTGTTTTTTCTAAATGTGCATTTAAATATTTTAAATTGTGACAATCTTGTTTTTAATGGCTATATTAGGTAAGATAGTAGCTAGAAATCTCTTTTTACTGGTGAAAACTTTTGTCCAAACCTAAGTAATTTTCTATACTAGATCTATGTATAATGCCTGTAACCATTTTATTAATTACGACGTCGTAATAGCAAACAACTATTAAATGTAATTGTATTTTTTGGTTATATATAAAAAATTGTATAATCAAATGGGGGGGGGGGGGGGGCAAATCCCTTATTTATGTGATTAATTCTATTTAAATGAGTCTATTTTTAACAGTTTGTCGTTTATTACTTTTATACTGCTACTGGGCGTTGCATTACACAAATATGTCATAAGTTGTTATCTAGGCTTTCAAAGCTGATAGTACATAGAGTATGTCGCTCCTGTCAGTATGCACATCCAAACCATCCGTAACTTTAAGAGTTAATATTGCATCTAATCACAGATGATTTTTTTTTCTTTTATAAACAATGCTTTTATACTTCAGCTATGATAGGTACCTATAGAGCTCCTCAACACCTTTGATGAATCCCCACAAATCGAAATTTGTGTGTAAAGGAAAAATGCACTCTTCTCAAAAACGACACAAGGTAGTTTCTATAAATTCCCTCAAGGTTTAACTTAACGTCTACAACGTCTAATTTTTCTGTAATTTTAGTTAAAGTAGATTTAGAAATAGAGGGTAGAGGGTGGGGGTCACATTTTTGCACTATATTTTTGATGATATTTCTAAAATTAAAAGAAATATATTTTTGAATGCAGCGTTATTAAAGCTTTCATTCAATATCCTATATTGTATACAAAGTTGTATATTTGTTTTTTACATTAACTTAATTAGTCCCTCTAGATATTTTCTAAATATATTTTTGAATGTTTTTTAATCTGTAAATATGTGGGTCAATAGTCTTTTTTTTGCTTTCCCCACTTTGAACTTTCTGTGTTCCATAGTTTACGAGTAAAATTGCTGTGACAGACACAGGAGTGATCTTATAATTGTTCCTTTTTACTTTAAGTACAGAATTCTATTATATATATATAATTTTAAGCTGATTTTTTTTATTTCTGTTAGTTGATATGTAGTGTAGAAGAATATTCTTTTTCATATAAATTTAAATCTTTATTAAATGACTTAAAAATACATTAAAGTACGATTTAAAAAAAAAAAAAATAGGTGATGTTGGTTTAAAAAAAATAGCGATGTTAAAAAATCAGTAAGGATGACTTCTTAAATATAATAACTTAATTTGCATAAAATAAATTAATTTTTACATTCTTTCATAATTCAAAAGGAAATTTAAATTTTTTGTATTAAATTTGCGGCACAGGGCAAATTTATTAGGGTGTGAATTGATGACATTCTTAAGTGTTGAAATTGATGACTAACACCGGACTTTGAAAACAACTTTATTTGTAATTAAGAAAAAGTCATTTTGACGGAATTCAATAAACAAAAATTATTTTTACTAAAATTCCCGTGCCAATGTGGCATTTGGGAATTAAAATTAAGTGGTTTCATAGATATACTACCGCGCCGCAAAGGGTTAATGTAAAATGCGTTTCTTAAAAAAAGAAAAAGAAAAAAAATAGGGTAACATTCCCAGTAATTGGCATGCACCAATGATTGGCACATCCTAAAAACATGTCCTAAAATAAGATTTATATCCAGTCTTGTAAAAATGTAAGACCATATACCAGTTATATACATTCATTTACTTTAAAGGTTATAACTTTGATTTATGCTACTAGATGACAATAATGCCTAGGGAAGAAAAACAATTATGGTTTGCTAAAATTAGCCATTTTTGTTGCAAATGCTTCTTTTCTGGCTTAAGAAAAACATGCTTTTCAATTCATTATTATCTGATTTATAATGTATTTTAAATTTTAATCAACAACAGTTTTGTTTAGATGAAAAGGGCTAGTTGAATTGTATAAAAGTATTTTTGACGCAAATATTTGGATTTCTGAATTAATGGTAGATGCCAATTAATGGTGCTTCAATTTTGCTAGTTCCAAGTAATTGGCACCTATTCCAATTACTAGGAAATCGCAAGATTTGAGATTAAACCACTTGTTTTGGCAATACTTTTAAAGTTTTAGACGAAATTTATTTATAAGTTCTTTTTATTTGAAAATATGAAATATTATCAGTAATTGGAATCCATTAAAACTTTGTATGTCAATCACTGGGGGCAGCATGACAATTACTGGGTATTAATATAAATATATTGTATTGTTTTAAAATGTTCACATTTCAGACTAATATGCTGATTTCTTTCTCTCAAAAACCTGAAATATGGCATTTTCATCTACAGTAAATTCATTTATAAACATGTGCCAATTACTGGATCACAAGGTGTCATACATTGGCGCTCTAGGTGCCAATTACTGGTGATTACAGCTACTTTTTATAAATGTATTTAAAAAAAAATACTTTTTCGAAAATTTTTGCTTGTAGTGGGCAAAATAGATGCACAGATATGCATTCTTTGATTTAAAAATATTTGCAAGTAAATATTTTATTTCTTGGTAATAAAAATTGAAGTAAGTTTAAAGAAAAATTCTTAATGTGCCAATTACTGGGGATGTTACCCTATAAGATTATCAAATAACAACCCCCCCCCTTTTTTACACTAACATATTATTTGTCAACATAAGCTTTTATATATTAAAAAAAACTAATTTTGTTTAGCTGGAGAATAAGTATACTGGTGCAAATACCCAATTGTGTTTTTAAACTAAATATTAAGCATTAAGTTTAATGTTTCATATATATTGCATATTAATTCATTAATATATTTGTGAATGATAAACGAATTTCCTTGAGAATATATATGTTGTAAAGTAAAGGATTTATTAAATGTTATTATTTTTCGGCTTTTAATTATTTAATGCCAATTTTAGCTTTTTAACTCTCACCTACGATGAAAAAAAAGTTCTAAAGTACAAGTTTCTTTCTCCCTCTTTTTAGGTGCGTTCGTAATTATGTAAATACGTAGCACCTATAGTTGTCCTTCAGTCCTTCGTCCGTCCGTCTGTCCGCATGTAACAGAGCAAAAACTACCGAACCAAATCATTTGAAATGAAAAAAATATAAATATTACATAACTTTGTCAAGCCATTTCACATTTCATGAAAATCGGGTGCATAGTTCAATTACAGGGATAATAAAAAATATTCCGATACACCACGGCGAATGGGAAAAAAAGAGTTTCAAGTGCATTTTAATGCTGTTACACTCTTTTGAACATTAAAAAATTGATATGTATCTGTGAATTATATACTATAATATATATTCTGTAGAATTTGTGGTACAAAGAATAATTGTTAATAACTTACAAGGTCCCACAGAAGTATTCCATCACATAATGGTATAGGGAGAACATTGTTTTGTGCGCGTTTCAATTTTATTAAACTATTTAACATTTTATGAAATAGATATCCGATTATGAGGATTACTACAAGTTACATCCTGTATAAAAAAAGCAGGTAGTATTTACAGGGACACACAAACAATTCTGGCTACTGTACTGCGTCCGAAAGACTGTATATTACATCAACATCGGATTATTTTTAGGAGTGTTCGTAATTACATAAATATGTAGTATGTAAAATTTTTTTACAATAACAGAGGGGTGATAGTACACATCAAGACAAACAATATTAAATAGGAGACCAAGGGTCCCAAACGTTTTCCAAAGGAGATAGCCGTCATTAAAGTATAGGGACCAAAATTTCAAATAAACATAAAAAACGGAAAAATCGATCGATTGATTTGCGGTTTTCACTAAAATTATTCTTTATGTCGGCATTTTCTTGAAATTAAATAATAAAGATAAATTTCAAAAAATGTCGATAGAGGGCGCTTTAGACTTTGGAGTAACGAACAACTATTTTTTGCCGGTATTTTTTGCATCTCATTCAAGTGCATTTTAATGCTGTTACACTCTTTGAACATTAAAAAATTGATACGTATCTGTGAATTATATACTATAATATATATTCTGTAGAATTTGTGGTACAAATAATAATTGTTAATAATTTACAAGGTCCCACAGAAGTATTCCATTACATAATGGTATAGGGAGAACATTGTTTTGTGCGCGTTTCAATTGTATTAAACTATTTAACATTTTATGAAATAGATATACGATTATGAGGATTACTACAAGTTACTTCCTGTATAAAAAAGGCAGGTAGTATTTACAGGGACACACAAAAAATTCCGGCTACTGTACTGTGTCCGAAAGACTATACTATTACATCAACATCGCATTATTTTTAGGTGCGTTCGTAATTACATAAATATGTAGTAAGGTACCCTGGGGTAATAACGCCAGGCGGGGTAATAACGCCAAGTGCTAATATTTTGCATAATTATGAAATAATCTGGTAAATGATACCCATGTGCTCTGCGCAGAAGGGTTTTGAGTCATATAAATCGCAAAAAACAGCTTCAAGTTAATTTTTTTCCTTTTTAGGTCTTATTGTTTTTACAAGCAACTAAAATTAACGCTTGATCTAAAATTTGCGAGATACGTTTTGTGATGTGAAGACTATTTTTTTTATCCGGAAATACTTTGTTAATTACATAAATTTGTAGTACATTTTATGGACTTTCAAAATGTTGTTGAAGATTTTGGATATCTTCTCGAAATAATTTGTAATTTAAAATGTACAGCGCAATAACTATAACGGGGTAATAACGCCAATCCTTGGCATTCCTATCCCGGTTGATTCCCTACAGTGGCCGAGCTACATCCTAAATACTGGTTCAAATAAACACAGTTAAAACTGTGCAATGTTTCTAGTAATACTATTTAAGCGGTCCTTTTTAAGCAAAAGGAATCTCAAGGTCTGGTATTCTTTTGCCTCATCCCCCCCCCCCCCCCACCACAACTTTATTTTTCTTACACTTTCACAAAAAATTGAACATTTTCAATAGCTTAGAATGGAATTTGTCAATTTCTAAGTTTGTAGTGTGTGTATTTTTAGAATTGGGCAATCTACATGCAATTATTCCATCTTATTTCATAGTTTTGTTTACATGGCGTTATTACCCATATAGGTGGGTAATAACGCCGAATAGCATTGGTCAAGAAATCACGCCATTACATTTTATGAATACATATTTGTTAAATTATTTCATTTTATATAGATAGTCAATGAGTTTTTGTATCAAATCATGTATTTGTTTGAAAAATACAAACTAAAACTGAGCCGTGAAAATTGGTAGAACCTTAACTTGGCGTTATTACCCCAGGGTACCTTATGTAAAAATTTTTTACAATAACAGAGGGCTGATAGTACACATCAAGACAAACAATATTAAATGGGAGACCAAGTGTCCCAAACGTTTTCCAAAGGATAAATTCGTTCGTAATTACATAAATATGTACCACGGATAGTCATCGTTCAGTATGTCCATTTGTCTGTTCGTTCGTCCGTCAGTCTGTCAGCATATAATAGAGCAAAAACTATCCAACCAAATCATCTGAGATTTAAAATACAAAATGATTGCATAATTTTGTCGAGTCATTTCAAATTTTATGAAAATCACATGTATAGTTTTATTACAGGGACAATCAAAAGTATTCCATTACATTATGGTTAACAGGAAATATTGTTTCAAGTACATTTTAATAATGTTACACTCTTTTGAATATAATAGAATTGACATGAATCTACGAAATATGGATTAAAATATACATTCTGTACAATTAATTTTTAATATACAGGGCTACACAAAAGTATTTTCACTAAATAATAGTATACGGGGAAACATTGTTTAGGGATTTTTTAATTATATTAAACTATTTCACGTTTTATGAAATTGATATATGTTACTGAAGCTTAATACAAGTTACTTCCTGTATATATACAGGAACACATAAAAGATTTTGACGACTATAGTATATCCGAATTACTGCATACTATAACAGTAGGATCTGAATATTTTAAAAACTTCGCTATAGTACGAAGGCACCCCGTTTACTACGCTTCACGTGCAATTTCAAACTTGTTTTCCTTCCTCCTTAAAGGTTTCAAAATACCATGCCAGAAAACTTTCTCATTAAAATAAAAATCCCTGTCGGCTGGGCCTATAGGCGGAGGTAGATTTCGAAGCGTGCTCATTTCAACAAAAAAATATATATGATTAGAGATAAACCCAGTTTAATAACTTCATTTGGCCGTTTATGAAAAATTTTTAATTTCATTTTTCTGCAAAAACTGGTTTTATCAGAATCATCTTAAGAAAAATTCAGCTCAAATGCCCATTTTGACAACATATTTTGAAATAAATTCTAAATTTATTGAAAAAATCGACCAAAACAGTACATTATATAGATCCTAAGTAACAAAAAACTGTCAGATGAATGCATTTGAGAAAAGAATTGAATTTAAAAATGAGTCATAAAGTAACCGATTTGTTGTTTGAATACATCCTTAATTCTTTAATCATGATTGCTTCGGAAAATTTTGTGCGAAATACTCACTTTGACAGCATTTTTAAAAATATATTCTATCTTTATCAAAAAATTGGCCAGTGCGTCACAGTATATAGTTCCTAAATAAGAGGATCTGTAAATTGGATGCGTTTGAGAACGAAAATGGATTTTAAAACGAGTCATAAAAAACGCAATTTGCTATGTGAAAACTTCCTTAAATTTTCAAATCACGAAGACTTCGGGAAATTCTGTTCAAAGTACCCTTTTTGGCAGCCTTTTTGAAATATGTTCTGTCTTTATCAAAAAACCGATCAATGCATCATATTATATAGTTCCTAAATAAGAAGATCTGTAAATTGGATGCGTTTCTGAGCTAAAAATGGATTTAAAAACGAGTCAGAAAAAAACGCAATTTCTTATTTGAACACTTCCTTAAATTTTCAGTCACGATGATTTCGGGAAATTCTGTTCAAAATACCCTTTTTGGTAGCCTTTTTTGAAATATATTCCGTCTTTATCAAAAAACTGACCAATGCATCACATTATATGGTTCCTAAATAAGAGGATCTGTAGATTGGATGCGTTTGAGAACAAAAATGGATTTAAAAACGAGTCAGAAAAAAAAAAAACGCAATTTCTTATTTGAATACTTCCTTAAATTTTCAGTCCCGATGACTTCGGGAAATTCTGTTCAAAGTACCCTTTTTGGCAGCCTTTTTTGAAATATGTTCTGTCTTTATCAAAAAACCGATCAATGCATCACATTATATAGTTCCTAAATAAGAAGATCTGTAGATTGGATGCGTTTTAGAATAAAAATGGATTTAAAAACGAGTCAGGAAAAAAAAAAAAAAAAAACGCAATTTCTTATTTGAATACTTCCTTAAATTTTCAGTCCCGATGACTTTGGGAAATTCTGTTCAAAATACCCTTTTTGGTAGCTTTTTTTGAAATATATTCTGTCTTTATCAGAAAATTGACCAATGCGTCACTTTATACAGTTTCTAAATAAGAGGATCTACCATTTGGATGCGTTTAAAATCAAAAATGAATTTAAAAATGAGTCAGAATATAAGCAGTTTGGATTTGAGGTTTTTTCTCCAACTCCTATTTTTGTTTCATTTCTTTTTGCTATACGAAATGGTCCTATGAAAAACTTGTCGGTATAAAATTTGTAGATATTTTTGAGAAGATGTAAAATAAATTTAATCAGATTTGATATCTTAAAAATTGACGGAGTTATGGATTTTTCTCTTTTTCCACCGCCTTTTTTTCTTTACGTTTTTAATTTTTTTCATCGGTAAAAGTTGGTCCTATCAAAAACTTGTAAATACAAAAGTTTTAGATAATTTTAAGAACATTTACAAAAAATTTAGTTGGACTTGATAGCTTAAAAATTGATGAAGTTATGAATTTTTTTCTCTCAAAACCCCTGTTTTTTTCGCCCCTTGAGCCCACTTCTAAATTTATCAAAAATCTGTCATGCATAAACTTTTGGCCCATTTTTAAGAAGTAATATAAACTTTAAACCGATTCGATATCTACTTTAATTAAGAAGTTATGGCGTTTTTACGGTTTTTACAAAAACGCCCCCTATTCCGACCCCATTGGTCCGATTTTGCCCATTAACGAACTTAGCCGAGATTTTATCCCCTTTGATTTTATGTACCAGTTTGGTGGAGATTGGTGAAGAATTATAGAAGTTATCGTGTCCATAAAAAAGTGAGCTATATAGATAGATAGATAGATAGATATAAACTGGTGCGATTGCAATAGGTAGTATTTCATACGAAATCTACCTAATAAAGACAATCTAAATTAATATATCATTGAGTTTTATATAAAATTAAAAATTACACATTTTTTTTCTGTTTAAAACTGTAATAAGAATATTTTCTATCTAATTTCTAAAAACATGTTATATGTTCATAACATAAATGTTATATTAGTCTTTTGTGTACATTTCATTGTCGCATGTCTTTTGTATTGACCATGAGACGATTTGTATTGTTATATTATGATTATGGTTCTTATATTGAAACCGACACATGTCAAAAAATATTTTTTTAATACATTGTATAATAGCTTTCTTCAGTAATAGAAAGTGTTTATTAAAATGTTACAGATTCATTTAACGCATATATGACCTTCATATTTATTTACAGGTATGGAACTCATAAATGGATATTTTGGTTTGCCTCCTCCAAACCCATTACCAAAAACAACCTTGGAGATGCCCTCTATCATTGTGGGAGGGGCCGAACTCGAACTTAGCAAGTTTATGATGAGACCAGACTTCGAGTCGATTACAGAGCACTGTAATCGATTAAGATTACGATTATTTTCAATTTCAAGAAACAGATTACGATTATGTCTCTATTTATGCAAGTCTGATTACGATTACATAATCGATTATCCATTTTTTTATTTCTAGATTACGATTACATTTGGATTACGATTAATATTTTTTTTGTTGGATTACGAATACCTAACTAGTCGATTACGATTACAGTTTGATTACACTAATTCCGTTGTCTACATGTTACAAACTAGAGTTACAAATGTACAAAATATGCGTTTCCTTTTATTTTTTTATTTTTAAAGAAAAAATTAATCATATTAAATGAGCTCTTCTTTTCTATACAAATAATATATGTTTTACTTTTTAAATATTTTAAAACTGATTTCATTATAAATTTATTTTCAAATTAAAAGCATTTCTAAGGATGTTTAATTGATAGAATAGATATATTTAACATGCGAAATTCTGATTTGAAATTCACGAATACCGGTGTACGTAGAATGAGCCCTCCCTCCTCCCCCTTACACACATTCACTAAAATTGGGTGGGGGGGGGGGGGGAACCTGTGTTTCACAACATTTTTTTTCTTTTAACGCAAAATTTAAACATGAAATGAGTTTAATTAAGATGTTTTTCCTCAGAACATCCATTGAAAGACATTTAGGGATAAAAGCAAAACAAAATTTAAAAAATGAAGAAAAATTAAATAAAATAAACTTCTACCAAAATTTTCGAAATGGGAGAATTAAAACAATTCATTCTTTTTTCTTCCATTTGCATGCCTCTGTCCCCTTGAACCACATATTTAAAGCAAAATTGAGACACATGAACATTAACAGGCAAATAATAATAATAATAATAATAATATAAAATACTGTCTTTTGGTAGGAGTGCATTGGGAAAGGGGAGAGGGGGGAAAACAATCCTTTCTAGGAAAAAAATTAATTACCTTTTTTTCCCTATTATTTATTTATAACTCATTTAGAGAGATTTTTTTTTCTTTTTAAAATAATCAGAGATAAAGACAATTTGGTGGCTACATTTCAAAATTCAGAGGTTCGTCATTCAATTTGCCGACTCATATGCTAAAAGAATTTACCAACAACTAGGTATCATTACCATTGTCCTTCACCCTTAAAGAAATCCTACTTACACCGGTATATTTATTGACAAACCACAGTCTTTTTTTGGGGGGGGGGATTCTGATAAAATAAACACACACACACACACACACACACACACATACATACATATATATATATATATATATATATATATATAAACAATCTTTTATTATTAGGGCTTTTGTAAGAAAACTAATCTATATGTTTAACTTATCCAGATATATTAAAATACAAATTTTGAATAAACAGACTTTATACATATAATTAAAAACACTATATAGTTAATTTAATATAAAAAATCCTTTCACTACAATTTAAAAGAAAAAGACAAGATATAACTATGCAATATTTCTAAAATAAATTTATACAATATGTATATATCTATCAAAAATTACCTGCATGTGGGTGTTCAAATTGGACTTGGTTTTTATGGAGACCCTGACATCTGACGAGCATTTGCATTTGTATTTTAAAATTTTCATGCCTTTTTCACTCAAATCTGATACAAATTTCGTGAAATAATCTTCAATTTTTTTTTTGTTGTTTCTCTTAGCCATCTCTTTCTCTAAATCCTTGGAAACAACCACTAAGAAATCCAACATGCGAATGAGATGTTAGATAAATTGTTACATGCAATTTAAGCATCTTTCTTTTTCCCATTTTCATCATTCTCCGAATCGCACATTTGAAAGAGGTGATGTCTGTCCAATTGCTAAGTGCCCATATTAAAACCATAAATATAGTACTTTTTCTTTTGTTCTTTTTTTTTCTTTCTATCCCTTATCACTCCCACTCAATAAACCGCGAAACAAGATACCTCGATCGACCACAAAAAAGAGTTTTTTACTCAATTCCCATACTTTTTAACAAAGTCAGACTATTTCTATGTCCTATTATATATCAGGAGCAGCCTTCTGTAGCGCTGTCTATATGCAGTGTAAAGTATGCATTCTGTTTCACTGGAACTCCCTTATGACCTACGACCTCTCCTCACTTTTAATTATAGGGGCTATTTAACGAGCTCCAAACATCGACTACTATTTCCTTGGTGCAATGTTTAATTCACCAACCAAGTTTTTTGTGAATATGGTAAAACAAAGAAGGGAAAAAAGATGTAATCGTTAAACGTAATCGTATTTTTGTGCTCGATTACGATTATATAGCTTTTTGTTACAGATTACATTGCGATTATCTGCATTGCGATTACGATTAGATTATGATTGTAATCAAAGGGAAATCTTTTGATTATGATTATATCGCGATTATTTCGAAATTTAAATTTACGATTACAATTACAATACGATTACACAGTTTTATGTAGTCGATTATAATCGATTATGATTACACGATTACGATTACTCGAAGTCTGGATGAGACCATACCCCCAAGAAGCCTCTGTTCAATGCCTACAAAAAAGAATCCTTAATTATAGACATTGTCGTGCTAGAAAGATGTAGCATTCTGCATATTAGTTAAGAAATTTACTATTTTTCGGCGGGCTCTTGAAGTTAAGGTGCATTTGGCATTGATATCAAAAAAACCTGCGGGTGTTTTGCACAATTATCTAAGAAAAAATAGGATAAATTAACCAAGTGAAAACAATGACAATACATCTCTAGAAAAAGCAGAAGCGTTTTAAGAGACTTTTCACAGATGAAAGACTGGAATATTTCCCAGAAAATACGTCATAATTTTTCTGTATAGTTTACATCTGAAATAGGAAGTATTTTATAGCAGCAAAATAGAATATAAGAATAATAAGTAATGTGTCAGGAGTTTATTTTTATTTTATTTTATTTTCTACATAAAATGTATGAGGATTATTTCTGTGACATAATTTTTCTGCATATTTTACATCTGAAATAGAAAGTATTTTATGGCAGCAAAATAGAATATAAGAATAATAAATAATGTGTCAGGAGTTTATTTTTATTTTATTTTATTTTCTACATAAAATGTATGAGGATTATTTCTGTGACATAATTTTTCTGCATATTTTACATCTGAAATTGGAAGTCTTTTATGGCAGCAAAATAGAATATAAGAATAATAAATAATGTGTCAGGAGTTTATTTTTATTTTGTTTTTTATATAAAATACATAAGGATTATTTCTGTGTTCATAAATATTATTAAATATTTTTAAGCTTATTATTAATTCCTTAAATGAATTAATTCTGAATCATTTCAAGGCCACATTTCAGGAGCGTAGAGCTTATAGTATAATAATAATAATAATAACAATAAAAGAGAGAGAGAAAAACAACGATTGCAGATCATGCTATGTACTGTACACCTAATGTTTTTAACAAATTATCTTTGTGGCATCGCCAAATTTATTTTTTTCTCATTCAGAGCTGCAACACAAAATTATTTTTTTAATTCTATCTCAAACCATTACTTAAAACAAAAAAACTTTTAAAAGGAAATTGAGATTTGCAAGAGAAATATACCGTAAAAAAGATTTTTTTAAATAGTTGTGCGCAAGAATTAAAATATAATCGCCTGTAGCAGACTTTTACAAAGCTTTTAATTCTATATATACAGGGTGATTCCAAATTTTTTTTTACAATAAAAGAGGGGTGATATTACACATCAAGACAAACAATATTAAATGGGAGACCAAGGGTCCCAAACGTTTTCCAAAGGAGATAGCCGTTATTAAAGTTTAGGGACCAAAATTTCAAATAAACATAAAAAACGGAAAAATCGGTCGATTGATTTGCGGTTTTCACTGAAATTATTCTTCATGTTGGCATTTTCTTGAAATTAAATTATAAAGATAAATTTCAAAAATGCCGATAGAGGGCGCTTTAGACTTTAGAGTAACGAACAACTATTTTTTGCCAGTATTTTTTGCATCTCATTAAATGTTTTCGTAAGCTTAGACTCAAACTTAAATTTTGAGCTCAAAATCTGAAAGTGGGAGTGGTTAAGTAGCACAAACTGAATTGTGTTCAGAGGGTTCAAATTTCAAATGATTATTAAAAAAACGGAAAAATTGGTTCATTGATTTGCGGTTTTCACTAAAACTATTCTTTATGTCGGTATTTTCTTAAAAATAAATTATAAAGATAAATTTTTAAAAATGTCGATAGAGGGCGCTTTAGACTTTGGAGTGACGAACAACTATTTTTTGCCGTTATTTTTTGCATCTCATTAAATGTTTTCGGAAGCTTAGACTTAAACTTAAATTTTGAGCTCAAAATCTGAATAGTAGGGAGTAGTTAAGTAGCACAAACTGAACTGTGTTTAAGGGGGGGGGGGGTTCAAATTTAAAATAATTATAGAAAATGGAAAAATTTGTCGATTCGTCTGCGGTTTAAAATAAAACTATTCTTTAAGTCAGTATCTTCTTGAAAATAAATTTTAAAGATAAATTTCAAAAAATTCCATTAGAGGGCCTTAAATTTCAGAGTAACCAACAATTAATTTTAACCATTTTTTTTTTTTTTTTTTTTTTTTTTTTTTTTGTTCTAATTAAATGCTTGCAAAAACTTATTAAATGTTTTCGGAAATTTAGATTTAAACTTAAATTTTGAACTCAAAATCTGAATAATTAGGAGTAGTTATGTAGCGCAAATTGAAGTGTCTTCAGGAGTTGAAATTTAACCCTCCCCCCTACTCGAACACAATTCAAATTCTCGCTAATTAAACACTCCCAACGATTCCGAATTTGAGCCTAAAATTTAAGTTTATGCATTTGAAAGCATTTAATGAGATTAAAAAAAATAACAGTTAAAAATAGTTGTACGCTACTCCAAAGTCTAAGGCGCTCTCTATCGGCATTTTGTGAAAACTATCTTTAAAATTTTTTTTCAAGAAAATGCTCATTTAAAAATTAGTTTTTGAGAAAACTGCAAACGAATCGACCAATTTTCCCGTTGTTTATAATTATTTGAAATTTGAACCCTCTGAACACCGTTCAGTTTGTTTACTTAACCACTTCCAACTATTGAGATTTTGAGCTCAAAATTTAAGTTTAAGTCTAAGCTTACGAAAGCATTTAATAAGATGCAAAAAATAACGTCAAAAAAGAGTTGTTCGTTACTCCATAGTCTAAAGCGCCCTCTATCGGCATTTTTTGAAAATTACTTTTATAATTTATTTTTATGAAAATACCGACATAAAGAATAGTTTTAGTGAACACCGCAAATCAATGAACCAATTTTTCTGTTTTTTATAATCGTTTGTAATTTGAACCCTCTGAACACAGTTCAGTTTGTGCTACTTAAACACCCCCACTTTCAGATTTTGAGCTCAAAATTTAAGTTTGAGTCTAAGCTTACGAAAACATTTAATGAGATGCAAAAAATACCGGCAAAAAATAGTTGTTCGTTACTCCAAAGTCTAAAGTGCCCTCTATCGACATTTTTTGAAATTTATCTTTATTATTTAATTTCAAGAAAATGCCGACATGAAGAATAATTTTAGTGAAAACCGCAAATCAATCGATCGATTTTTCCGTTTTTTATGTTTATTTGAAATTTTGGTCCCTAAACTTTAATGACGGCTATCTCCTTTGGAAAACGTTTGGGACCCTTGGTCTCCTATTTAATATTGTTTGTCTTGATGTGTACTATCACCCCTCTGTTATTGTAAAAAAAAAAATTTTGGAATCACCCTGTATATACATATATACAGGGTGTTTCTAAATTCATGGTACAAACTTTAAGGGTTGATAGTACACATCAAGACAAACAATATTAAACAGGAAACTAAGGGTCCCAAACGTTTTTCGAAGGAGATAGGCGCCATTAAAGTTTAGGGTCCAAAAATTCAAATGACTATAAAAAACAGAAAAATTGGTCGATTCGTTTGCGGTTTTCCCTAAAACTATTCTTTATGTCAGTATTGTCTTAAAAATAAAAAATAAAGATAAATTTCAAAAAATGCCGATAGAGGGCGCTTTAGACTTTGGAGTAACGAACAACTATTTTTTAACGTTTTATTTTGCATCTCATTAAATTTTTTTAGAAGCTTAGACATAAACTTGAATTTTGAGCTCAAAATCTAAATCGTTGGGGGTGGTTAAGTAACGCAAACTGAACTGCGGGGGGGGGGGGGGGGTTCAAATTTCAAATAATTATAAAAAAAGGAAAAAATGGACAATTGATTTGCGATTTTCACTAAAATTATTCTTTATGTCAGTATTACACTGCTCAAAACAATTAAAGGATATTGCAGTTTTAGGTGGATTTTGTATCTGGGAAACTTTTTAGCTGATTGATACATGGTCGACAGACATAGTAGGTTATATGAGAATAAATTACACATGTTTGGCAGAAAAAAATGCATTTTATTGCGCATTTGTGTACAAAAGGAAAAAAACATAATTTGTGCATATGAGGAAAAAAGAATAAGAAAAGGTGTTTTCTTCAAAGAAAATCATTTTCAGTAGGGGGTATGTTTTCCACGGGCGGCCAACAACGTTAAACACCTTTGAGGCATGGACTCAATGAGGCTATTAATGACGAGTTGGGTTATTCTGCCCCACTCTTCCAGAAGAGCTCTTTCCAGTTTTTGGAGAGTTTGTGGGGGTTGTTGGCGGCCAGAAACTCGTCTTCCTAGAGCGTCCCAAACGTGCTCGTTTGGATTCATGTCTGGAGAACACGCTGGCCAGTCCATTCGAACGGTTCCTTCCTCGAAAAGGATATCCTCCACCAGCTTTGCACGATGTGGCCTGCAGTTATCGTCCATTAAACTGAAGTTATCTCCGATTGCTGCAGCGTAAGGGACTACAATAGGTCTGGGGATCTCATCCCTATATCGGCGACCAGTCAGAGCTCCATCTCGAATGATGTAGAGGTCAGTGCGCCCGTCAATGAAGATGCCACCATACACCAACACTCCTCCACCGCCAAATCTGATACTTTCATGCACGAACGCAGGATTATTCCTACTGCCACGGTCCCTCCAGATGAAAATACGCCTATTATCCGGATGCACAGAAAAACGGGATTCGTCAGAAAACAGAATATTGCTCCATTCATTTCTCTTCCAGTTGACATGCTCGGTTGTCCACTCCCTGCGGTCGCGACGATGCCTTGATGTTAATCTAACACATACCATCGGTCGGCGAGCACACAGACGTACAGCATGGAGCCGGTTTCGGACAGTCTGAGTTGAAATCGTGGTGCCTGTAGCCGAGCGAAGGTGTTGTTGGAGAAGAGTAGCGTTCATGTTTCGGTGTCTCCGAGCTGTTAACGCTAAATACCGATCTTCATTGGGCGTTGTTGCCCGTCTACGACCTTGCCTTGGTCTTCGGCTTGCACACCCACTCTCCAAAAGACGGTTCCAGATCCTGGAAATGACACTTTGTGACACTCCAATGGCTTGCGCTACTTCGGCTTTAGTTTGGCCCCCTTCTAACCTACCAACAATTCTCCAATCTTCTGAATCTGTCAAATGACTTCGCTGAGACATCGTACTCATCGAAACAAAGCAATCACTGAATGCCGATCATCCTTGTCTTCATTCTCTTTTATCCAGTTGAAAGTCAAATTTCATTCGCTGCCGCTGAAACGACGTTTTTGACGTCGAACTCAAAATTTGCATACTCCACAGTTTGAAAACCATAAAAATTTGCATTTGTGATTCTCTTCTTCTATTTTCGGCAAAAAAATTTCGTTTATATCTTTACTTTATATAAAACTTCAAATATCCTTTAATTGTTTTGAGCAGTGTCTCTTGAAAATAAATTATAAAGATAAAATTCAAAAAATGCCGATAGAGGGTGCTTTAGACTTTGAAGTAACGTACAAGTATTTTTTACCGTTATTTTTTAAATCTCATAAAATTTTTTTAGAAGCTTAGACATAAACTTAAATTTTGAGATGAAAACCTTAATCGTTGGGAGTGGTTAAGTAGCGCAAACAGAACTGTTTTCAATGGGGGTGGGGAGGTTCAAATTTCAAATAATTATAAAAAACGTAAAAATTGTCCGTTTTCGCTAAAACTATTCTTTAGGTCAATATTTCCTTCAAAATAAATTTTAAAGATGAATTTCAACAAATTCCGTTAGAGGGTGCCTTAAACATTAGAGTAACCAACAACTATTTTAACCGTTATTTTTTGTATCTAATTAAATGCTTGCAAAACCTTAGACTTAAATTTTGAGCTCAAATTCTAAATCGAAGGGAGGGGTTAAGAAGCGGAAACTGAATTGTGTTCAGAAGTTGAAATGTTACCCTCCCCAACCCATCGAACACAGTTCTATTTTATGCTACTTAATTATTCACAACGATGCAGATTTTGACCTCAAAATTTAAGTTTGAACTTTTACAAGCATTTAATTAGATACGGAAAAAAAAGGTTATAAATAGTTGCTGGCTACTTTAAAGTTTAAGGCGCCCTCTAACGGAATTTTTTGAAATTTATCTTTAAAATGTATTTTCAAGGAAATATTGACATAAAGAATAGTTTTAGCGAAAACCGACCAATTTTTTCGTTTTTATAATCATTTGAAATTTGAACCTCCCCACCCCCATTGAACACAGTTCAGTTTGCGCTACTTAACCACTCCCAACGATTGAGGTTTTCATCTCATAATTTAAGTTTATGTCTGTGCTTCTAAAAAAAAATTATGAGATGCAAAAAACAACGGTAAAAAATAGTTGTACATTACTCCAAAGTCTAAAGCGCCCTCTATCGGCATTTTTTGAAATTTATCTTTATTTGTTATTTTCAAGACAATACTGACATAAAGAATAATTTTAGTGAAAATCGCAAATCAATTGTCCAATTTTTCCGTTTTTTATAATCATTTGAAATTTGAACCTCCCCTCACAGATCATTTTGCGCTATTTAATCACTCCCAACGATTTAGATTTTGAGCTCGAAATTGAAGTTTATGTCTAAGCTTCTAAAAAAATTTAATGAGATGCAAAAAATAACTGTAAAAATTAGTTGTTCGTTACTCCAAAGTCTAAAGCTCCCTCTATCGGCATTTTTTGAAATTTATTTTTATAATTTATTTTCAAGACAATACTAACATAAGGAATAGTTTTAGTGAAAACCGTAAACGAATCGACCAATTTTTCTGTTTTTTTATAATCATTTGAATTTTTAGACCCTAAACTTATATGGCAACTATCTCCTTCGGAAGACGTTTGGGACCCTTACTTTACTATTTAATATTGTTTGTCTTGACGTGTACTATCACCCCTTAAAGTTTGTACCATGAATTTAGAAACATCCTGTATCTATCACTAAAATATTAATCGCATTTTAAAATATTTATAAAAAAAAATAGTTAAACCAAAAATGGATTAAAAAAATTTCATCCTGGAAGCCGCAATGTTCTGCTACTGTGCTCCATGATTTTGCTATCTTACGTGCATTTTTTGTATTCCTTGTCTCTTTTACCATCTAATTCCAGAAATTTTTGCTAGGTTGCAATGAAAAGCTCTACGCCATTTATTGATTTATCTGCCATGATATCTGCAAATTAAGGGGGTGTTGGACAGTTAATCTCAAGAAATTTAGTATTTAAAAAATTTATTTAAGTAAGGTTCACTATATAACCAGTTTTTAAGAGAAAAAACAAATGTCTAATACATAAAATATTGATAACAGATGTTTATTAAACTATGTATTATTCACTGAAAGAAAAAACAGAAGCATAATAGATGGGAGGCAGCAGAGTAGTGAAAAATAAAAGCAATATAAAGAGGTGAGAAAAAATTGCTTTTATCGTTAGAAATAGAATAATTTCCTAACAATAAGATAATTAGAATATAAAACTCATGCACACAAAGAAGAAAAAAAAAATCACTGGAACTGTAAGAAATCATATTTATTAAATATACTGATTTCCTTTAAAGAAAAAAAAAAAAAAAAAAACTTTTAAAATACCTCAGTTGTTCTATGTTCAAAACAGCTTTTCACTTTGACGCATAATTTATTTATTGAAAAAGGGAAATGCTATTCGATTTCAAATCGCTTCAATTACCAATTTCTTACATTTACGCTTAAAAATGAATCAGAAACTGTTTCAGAAAATTTAAAATTATTAACAAAGGAATTTGAAAACAACCTTAAATAATTTATGAATGTATATTTTTGAAATTAGAAATTCCTAATAAAATAAAAATAAAAAAAATGGTAGAAAAAATAACTTCAAAACTAAATTTTCCATAAGATAAATTGTCAATTTTCCCTACAACTTACAAAACAACCAAGTTTAAGGGGGAGGGGGGGGGGAGAAGAAATAATGCCACTAAAAAAAGAGAGTAAATAATTTAGTTATCAAAAATAAGGGTATTTTCATAACAGCAAGATAATTAGAATAAAACACTTATACACAAAAATAAAAATATCTTTTCAGTATTACTGAATATATCGATTTCATAATATAAATATTGATCGTAAATTTTCTTTAAAAAAAAACTGAGTTATTATTTTTTAATTTCTGCAAAAAAGGTGATACCCCAAAAAATATTTAGAAAAATACTGATTAAGGCTCAAGTTAGAAGGGGTTGATTTTTGCGCATAGTTTAAAATTTCTTTTTGTTCGGACCCCTCCCTTAGGGTATACCTTCTTTATGTATTCACGGGCTTCACAACCCCAGGCATCTGAGTGATCTTTCTCTTTTCCTTTTCCTCTTACTCCTCTTGCCTTCTTTTCATCTTTGTTTCACTTTCATTGTGGTTTCCTCTGCGGAAGTGAAGTCAATTCTGCATGGGCTGATATCAACCTGTATATGGACTCATAGAGAGCTGTAAACCACCAACGTGTTTGCCGCGTGTGGCGACCCGTGTCCCTGGAAAGGGAGATCCTGGCAGTCCAACACACTGCTTTGGCCTCTGCTTCAGGTAGGCGGATGGTGCATATTATTCCTGTATGCACCAATCTGCTGGTCAGCTGACTTCTGTCAGCGAGCGAGTATTTACTAGCCATCTCGTTAAGGGTGGAGACTGGTATAGCAGTATTTTGTAACCATAAGGGCCCTGGTTAGCAGTGTTGCACGGATGTGCAACCCCTTGTTGGGCTCGGTTGTGTGTGGTGCGGCCGGGGTCTCAATTGTTTTTTTTTTTTTTCTAATATAGATGGAAATTCACTTCCTTCTATCTCTCTCCCATGTGGAGAGCAACAAAACGTACAGAATGCTTCTTTCACTCTCTTTTTAATAGTTAAACACATTGACAGCCTCTATGATAATTCATTTAAGAAAACTTCACCCTTTCTTATTGCAAAATCCTTTCAGTCTGTTTTTGGTGATGCACATTCACTCAAAAACTGCAGTCTGGGGATTTACTGGTTGAAGTTTCTTCAGCCTGCCATTCAGAACTTCTACTAAAGTCTAATATAATAGGTCCATTTTCTGTTTCTGTTAAAGCACATCAAACCCTAAATACAAGCCGTGGCGAGGTAACCAAGACAGAGCTTTTATTCTCTACCAGGGATGAACTTCTACAATACCTAAAAGATCAAAACGTCTTAGATGCACGATGCATTACTATTCGTCGAAATGGTCAAGTGCTTCCGACGAAGCACATCATTCTCACTTTCAATAGCCCAACTTTACCAACAAGAATTAAAGCTGCTTACCTTAGTTGTACTGTCCGTCCTTACATTCCTAGTCCTCTCCGTTGCTTTAAGTGCCAGCATTTTCGATACACTACAACTACCTGTCGTAGATCGATTAGTGCACGTTGTGCAGAAGTTGGCCACGATAGTAAATCATGTGAAAAACTTGAATGCTGCATAAACTGCAAGGGTAATCATGCAGCATACTCTCATTCGTGCCCAAACTGGATCCTTGAGAAGAAAATTCCCACTGTCAAAATAACGCAAAACCTATTTCCTACCCAGATTCTCGTAAAATCGTAGAATCCAAGACCCCGTCTGTCGGGGTGTCTTATTCAAGCCTACTGAAACAGCAATCAAAATCTGTAGGACACATAAGTACCCAGACTGATTCCCAATTTAAACCAAGTAAATTTACTATAACACAATCAACTAGCACTCAAGTTAAAGAAATACGTGATATCAGTCTTGGTTCCAAATGATATGGGCCCCTTTGTTAGAACGTTGGCTACCATCCTCAGAACCTGTTAAAATAATCAACCTTGAAAAATGGCGAAGGAAATCTCAAGTTCAACCTAAGGAATCATCCAAACTCAAAACTGAGACTATGACAGTTCCATCCTCAAAAAAATACTCCGAAATCATCTGAGCCCCAGACTAAGAGAAAGGCTGGCACAAGTACAAAAATATCTCCGAGACCCCATACTATTCGAAAATAGAATATAGAACAAAAATCTAGCGTACAAACAGAGATAAGGAAAACCTCAATTCAGGCCTTTCTACGGCGGAAAGAAAAATTCATCGATCAGCCTATGTATTAATGTTAAGGATCCAAAACAATTGCAGCACTATGTAGAAGAGGCTACGGCATCCGAGTCATACACCAATGACTCGGATGCCGATGAAGACAATTCAATTTCAGAAGAATATGAGCCTAACTGAATTAACATTGCTGTGTATTAAAAAGTGTTTTACATATTACATTTTATTAACTATTTTATGCTATTATTACTTAATTGATTTTATGGATTTTAACTAGTTATGTTTTTTTTTCTTAAGCTTTCTATTTTAATCTTTTATACTGTTTTTAATTATATTTTAAATATATGTATCATATTACATTTTTTGACGTTTAAACTAGTTTTTATGTTTTATTTGCACACCATCTTAAACACTGTTTTTATTTAAAATTATTACCAACTTTTTATCACCTTTAATTATTACCAGTTTCAAATTATAACTTGGTATCTCTTAACTAAGGTCTTTTGATTCTTTTAATTGGTTTTTATTATATACGTCATTACTGATTTTGTTTACTTACATTGTTCTATTTCCTTTTGCAGGTGTCTTTTTATTCTTAACTTTTGGCGTAGCATGTCCCAAAAGGGACCTTGCACCATAAAATCCCATCCATCCAACCAACCAACCTTTTGTTCGGAAATGCATGAAATTGGCAGATGATGTGATTCAGATATTACGCAATTGAAGACGTTTTCCATGGAGATCATTCTGAAAATACTGTCCAATTTGGATTGAAATCCCGGATGTGATACGAAGAAAAGAAAAAAAAAAGTGGTCGTCACGTGACTAGAATCTTTGCAGATTCTATAAGTAATTTAATTATTTAAAAAAAGGAAAACATTGTTCGATTTCAAATCACTTCAACTGCTAGTTTCCTACATCTAGCTTAAAATGAATGGGAAACTGTTTCAGAAAATTTTGTGCTGTTGACAAGGAAATTTAAGAACAACCTTAAGTAATTTATGAATGCATATATTTAAAAGTAATAAAAATTCCTAGTAAAATAAAAAAAGGAAGGAAAAAAATTAAAACTAAATATTTGATCCATAAGAAAAATTGTGAATTTTAAACTTTTGAAACTTACGCTAAAAATGTTCCATAATTAAAAGAAATTTTTCAATAAATAAAATATACACTGTTATAAAAAAGTCAAATAATATGATTATTATAATTATGTTTTTGTTGTTCTTTGTGTGCATCTTTTTCCATTGAATGACAAAAAACAGCGGATGTAAAGGGGAGGGGAAGGAGAAATGACGGTAAAAAAAAGAGAGGAAAGAATTTACATTTATCATCAGAAATAAGGTATTTTTATAACAGCATATTAATTAGAAGAAAACACACACATACAAAAAGAAAAATATTTTTTCAGTATTATTGAATATATTCATTTCACAACATAAATCTTAATCATAAATTTTCTGTTAAAGAACATAATGATAAGTAATGGGAAGAGAAAACAATATCGGTAAATAGAAAAGGAAAGAATTACTTTTGTCTTTCAAAGTGCACTGTAAAAAAAAAATTCAAGAGGTTACTAAAAATTTCTTAGTAAATTTGTATTTCACAGAATTTTTTAGTAACCAGTACAAACTTTTTTTTAAACAAACATTTCTTTTGTAAACTGAACAAAAGAAATATTTTGTATAACTAACTTAAAACTTTTTAGCATGAGCCACTAAGCAAATTTTAGTAATAGCTCCAAAATTATTTTTAGTAACCATTACGTGTGCTCGAAGGGCAGGAGCCTCCTTCGAGCTGCATCCAGTGGGTAAAAAAAACACGCTTCTGAAACGGAAGATTTTCGGCAAAGCCGCAATATATGGCAGCACCAAACATTGCTACCTGCTCTATTTTGACATGTTTCTAAAGGGGAGGGAAAGTTCCGAGATCATTACCCATGGTAACTGCTACGACAGGATTTTCACAATCCCTTTATTTAACAAGTACTAACATTGCATATATTCGGTGCATATTTGGTGGCCGCCAGCATCGAACCCAGGTACTTTCAGCCTGGAGTTCGGTGCTATGCCACTAGGCTATCACGGCCACACCAAGTGAGTTTTAGTAATAGCTATTAAAAATGTAAAACTATTAACTCTATTCGTTGCTAGCTTTTTTCTAGTAATTCTTACAGATTCCTTGTAACCGAGTAAGATTACTAAAAATTTTTTAGTAATTACAAGGATCACAAAATTTTTTTTAGTAGATCGACCCTTTTTCATTACAGCAATATAATTAAAATTAAAAACACACACAAAAACAGAAAAATAATTTTTTCACTGAAGTAGATTTAATAATTATTGAACATATTGATTTTATAACATAAATTTTAATTATAAATTTTCTCCTAAACTTTGAGTTATATATTTTTTTAATTTCTGCAAAATGTCAATATTTAAAACATCATTTAGATAAAATGTTGATTAAGGCTGGTGATGTGATTCAAAATTATGTATTCGAAAGACGTTTTCCATTTTTTGGTAATCACAGGTGATCTTTCTGAAAATACTGCTTGATTTGGGCCAAAATTCCGGATGTTAAACGAAGAAAAGTTAAGAAAAAAAGAAGAAAAAATGTGGTCGTCACGTAACTAAAAACTGTAAACTACATGCAATTTAATTCTTAAAAAAAGGAAAACGCTGTTCGATTTCAAATTGCTTCAGCTTCTAACTTCCTACATATATGCTTAAAATGAATCAGAAACTGTTTCAGAAAATTTTGCATTGTTGACAAGGGAATTTGAGAACAACCTTAAATAATTTATGAAGGCATATATTTAATAGAAATTCCTACTTAAAGGAAAAAAAAAAAAAAAAAAAAAAAAAAAAAAAAAACTTTACTTCAAAGCTAAATATTAAATACATAAGAAAAATTGTCAATTTTAAACTCTTGAAGCTTACGAAAAAAAAAAAAAAAAAAAAAGAGTCTTATACGAAAGGAAATTTCTAAACTTCATCAGGACCGTAGCTAGAGGAGAACAATAGGAGGGGCTCAAGAGAATGTAGGGGGGGGGGCTCATATTTTTTTCCCTCTTTCTCTGACGCCGAAAGATAAATTAGTGCATATTCTCATTGTAGGTACTATGTTCCTCATTAAACTGTTGTAACAACTTCATTTTATGCCAGGAAAAGTATATGGTGATGAAAATTTTGAGTGTATAATTGGTGCCAAATTAAACATTATTTTAGCTTCATATGTGAAAATAGAATGAGAGAATGTTAAAACACTTATTTAAGAAACAATTTAGTAATTCTGCAAAACTGTGAAAGTGTCTTAACACTAAATTAGATTTTTGAACAGAATTTCATTTGAATCTTCGGAATATAACTTTAGTTAGTGACCTTGGAATCTTTTCCAGGGGGGGGGGGGGGCTCAAAATATTTTAGGGGGGCTGAGCCGCCTATAGCGCCCCCTTAGTTACGGACCTGAACTGCATCCATGAAAAATATAATACCAACGTTATATGCAAATTTTACAAACTTAAATTAAATAATAATTAAAATAAATATTTATACTGCTTGCTTTTAAAATACGAAAATATTCAACGGCATCAAAAATAAATTGTATTCTATTTTGAAAATGTCAAACAATCTGACTTGCGTTTTAGTTGTTGTTTATGCGTACATTTTTTGTATTGAAAGACAAAAAACAATAGGTGTAGGGGGGGGGGGGGATAATAAAAGTAATAAAAGAGAAGAAAGTATTTACTTTTGTCATTAAATGAAATTGAATATTTTCATTACTGCAAGATAATTAAAATATACATATATTTTCCATGTTTCATTGTGGTAGTTTTGCATTAAATTCAATAGTTTGTATAATGTTTTACAATTAATGGTTATATATATACACACATATATATATATTTGTTTATATAATACACTGTGGCGATTCCGGGCTACTCCAACTACACCTTTTAAACCTTTAAAAACCATCCAATTATAATGCAAAAATCACAATTATGCCTTTTTTTTTCTTTTAGCGAAAAAAGAAAAGAAAAGAAAAAAAGACATATTTTAGATTTATAAATAAATTTAATATTAAAATAAAAAACAAACAATAAATACCATTTTTATGATGATTGTTGTATGATTTTTATAACCATTTGGAAAATGATAATTTTAAAGACTAAAATTTTAGACAGAAATAAATTCTATATTAAAAAAAAAAAAAAAAAAAAAAAAAAAAAAAAAAAAACATTCTTATGATGGTTAAAACGTGGCTTATAATATGAGGACTTAATATAATACACTTATAATACGAGGCATAATAACAGAGTTTTATTATGTACGCCATGGATTAAACATTCCTATTCCTGATAAAATTTCAGTTTTACAATTTTCGGTACTGCAAATTTTTAAACATCGCACATTTTCGATGTTTACACTGTCGCAGAGTGGGGTAGAAAGCCTCCAAAGTTGGCAAAAAATAAAATTTACTTTGAACAAAAAAAACACATCATGGGTTCTTTTGTAGACTAAAAGTAATAAAATTTTAAACTTTTACATAAGCTATAGAGAAATTCATTAATTAATTTACGAACCTTTTTCAATACTTTTTGTAGAAAAATGAGTTAAAAACATAAATCATCCATAATATCGCATTTAAAATTTAAAAATGAAACTAAACATAATTAATAATTTTAATGATTCTTAAGCAAACCTTAAAGTGAATATTAGCGACTCGTTTGAAGGACTGAATCAACCTTTCTCAGGAAATTCACATATTACTATAAAGACAGCCGAAGAAAAACTGTTTCTGTTGTCTTAGTGCTAACATTTTGAGGGTATTAAGGTACATAAGGGTTTTGAGTCATATAAATCGCAAAAAACAGTTTCAAGTTAATTTGTTTCATTTTTAGGTCTTATTGTTTTTACAAGCAACTAAAATTAACGCTTGATCTAAAATTTGCGTGATAAGATTTTTGATGTGAAGACTATATTTTTTATCCGGAAATACTTTGTTTATTACATAAATTTGTAGTGTATTTCATGTACTTTCAAATTGTTGTAGAAGATTTTGGATATCTTCTCGAGATAATTTGTAGTTTAGGATTTACTGCGCAATAAGTATCCCGGGGTAATAACGCCAGGGATTGGCGTTATTACCCCGGTTGATTCCCAACAGTGGCCGATCTATATCCGAAGGGGGTTTATATATTAATATGGGACAGCATTATCATCATTGCTAAAATGGTAAGATTAAGGGGGGGGGGGTGACTAATACTTAAAAATAATCTCACTATTTTATTTTTTATTATATTATTATTATTTTATTTTACTAATGTAAAAAATAATTTTTAACTCTTGTAAATAAAACTACATCAAATTTTCTTTCGAGATTCAAATTCGAACATCTTCAAAATCAAGTTTCTATTAAATTTCCACTGGATTGTTCAATTGAGTTCGAAATTTCAACTGTCCGCTTTCTCAGCGTTCGGTTTTTCAAAACTTTATAAATTTAACCTTTAACTGATGTGACAGAAATTGTAACGTATGAATGTGATGCGGTTTCTGAGACCGCAAAATTGAAAGATGAATAAAAGGCGGGAATAACTCATAGGGTTGTGTTTTTGTACTAAACTTTTTATACAAGAGTATTATACTTAATATTCACCTATTTAGTCTCTGGTGGTAGTACTAAAATTCCAAATGAAACAAAATTTCGGTAGTGTTTGCAGTTAAACTGAAAATTACAAGTTAAACTAAAAAATTAAAAGAAAAATTGTGGTCTACGAGACCGGTAACATTAATTAAAGGTTAAAAGGCAATCCATGATTAAAAATCATAGAATACTGTTCCTGCGCTAAACTTTTTGTACAGAATTAATTCTAATTAAATTTAATCTATTCAAATGTTTCTAACAATAGTACGAGGACTCCAAACGAAAGAGAATTTCAGTTGTAACTATAGTTAAACTGGAAAATACAAGTTAAGCGCCTTTTTTTTAGGGGGGGGGGGAGGGGGTATAGTGTTCAGTTAGATTGCTAACAGCAGTTAAAGGTTAATTTTGTTGCTAACATAGAGATAATGATATATAACCATATGAATTATGCATAAAATTGAATAAGAGATCTCTTTGGGATAATATTTTTTAATCAAAAATTTTATTCAATTTATTAAAAATTTATTAAAACATGTTCTTTAAAACGTCGACAATTTAACTGTAGGTTTGGAGAATCCCCATTAGTGTGGAGTTATGGGTTAAAAACTATTTACTAGATTACTACAATAGTATTGGGTTGGGGAAAAAGTAAATTCGTTTTTTCCCAATAGATAGCTTTAAAATCGCATATCTCGAGTAATGCTTACTCAATTAAGTCATACTATACAGCGTTTGAAAGGTAACAATATTTAAAAAATTCTAGATATAAAGGTAGCGTCATCTGTTTAACCAGTCAAAAGTTATTGCGTTTTAAGAATAGAGATTTCAGAAGATCATTTTCGTCACATTTTAGTTTTTTACTTCAAAAAAGAGAAAATTTGGCGCAGGCTCATCGAAACTTGTGTGGCATTTATGGTGATCAGTGCTTAAGTAAACGCCAAAGTCAGAATCGGTTTGCTCGTTTTCCTTCCGAAAATTTCGATGTTAAAGATGAACCTTTACCTGGCCGGCCAATCCTTGAAAAATTCGATGAAATTTTAAAAACAATCCAAGTAGACTGACATAGTTCTTCCCACGACATTGCTACGGAACTAAACATCAACCATAAACCACTTTTGAACCATTTACATAAAATTGGATACCAAAAGAAACTCGATACTTGGGTTCCCCATAAACTTACAGTGAAAAATTTAATAGACAGAGTTTTCATTTGTGAATTGTTACTGAAACGGTATGAAATCGAGCCATTTTTTTAAACAAATCATTACGGGTGATGAAAAGGGAATCACGTATAACAAAAATGTGCTAAAAAGATAGTGATCGAAGCTTCACAAACGGTGGCAAAGCCCAGATTGATGCCTACGAAAGTGATTCTGAGTGTTTGGTGGGATTGGAAAGGAATTTTCCATCATGAGCTGCTCAAAACTGGCCAAACCATCAATTCAACTATCTTCTGTAAACAACTAATGCGATTGAAGCAGGCAATTAAAACACCCGGTCAGAAATGATCGAGAGGAAAGGCGCTGTCTTCCATCACGACAACGCTAAACCACACGCATCTTCAGTCACTCGGCAAAATCGGAAAGAGCTTTGTTGGGAAGTTTTGATGAACCAACCGTATAGTCCGGACCTGGATCCGATGGATTACCATTTGTTCCGCCCTATGCGGTACTCTCTTGAAGGTGTTAAGCTGGCTTCAAAAAAGGCTTGTGAAAATCACCTTGTTCAGTTTTTTGCCCAGAACTCTCAGAAATTCTACAGTGACGGAATTATTGTTTTACCAGAAAAATGGCAAAAGGTCATCGAACCAAATAGTACATGAATTTTGATTAGTTTTTTTTTTTAATTATATAAATAACTTCACTTTGAAAAACACGAAAAAAAGCGAACTTACTTTTTCCCCAACCCAATATTAACCCTTAACTGCTGTGACAAAAATTGTCGCATAACTTACTGTGAGCGGCCTGTCAGACCGCTTAATCTAACGATGAATAAAATGTTAAATTAACTTTTAGAATATTATTTTTGTATTAAACCTTATATACAGGACTATTATAAATAAAATTGAGCTATTCAAAAGTCTCTAGAGATAGTAATAGGCCTCCAAATGAAACAAAATTTTCCCGGTATCTATAGTTAAACTAAAAATTGTGCAATGTTGGTTTAACAAAAATATTTAGTACATATAACTCTAGTTATTATAAAACTTCACATGATTAAAATATTACATTATCAATGGTTAAAACCATGCAATGTTTCTTATAATCATATTTAAACGGGACTTTTTAAGCAAAGAGAGACACAGGGTGTTATATTCTGTTGAAGCTCCCCCTCACTTCTTTTTGTTTCACTTTCACAAAAAATCAATATTTTCTATCTCATAGAATGCATACATGGGAATATAAATACTGATTCAAATAATCCGTTTAATGTTTCTAATAATTCTATTTAAATGGTCATTTTTAAGCAAAACGTAGCTTAGAATCTGATATTCTTTTGCCTCCTCCCCCGCGTCACCACCACACCTTTTTTTTTCTTTCAGAGCCACAAAAAAATTGTACATTTTCAATGGCTTAGATTGCAATTTGTCAATTTCTAGAGCTGTAGAGTTTGTATTTTTAGAATTGGACAATCTACATGCCATTATTCCATCTTATTTTATAGTTTTGTTTGCATGGCGTTATTACCCATATAGGTGGGTATTAACGCCAAATAGCATTGGTCAAGAAAAAACGCTATTACATTTTATGAATACATATCTGTTAAATTATTTTATTTTATATAGATAGTCAATGAGTTGCTGTATCAGATCCTATATTTGTTTGAAAAATACAATCTTAAACTAAGCCGTGAAAATTGGTAGAACCTTAACGTAGCGTTATTACCCCAGGGTACCTTATAATGATACAATATCATAAAATATAAAGATATAATATAATGATTTATGACTAATATTAAATGTATATTGGTTTTGATTATATTCCTTTTAATTCATTTTTTTCATGCGTTTAAATGATGCATATTGTATTATATACATATATATATATTTGTGTGTGTATGTCGGCGGGATGGGGGGGGGGGCAATCTCGAAAATACACTTTCGCTGAACATCTAATTTAGCCTAGTTTAAAAAACAATTTCGATTAATACTTTTTAAATAAAGATTTTCTTTCAACAAAATTAATATAAAAAAGTAATTAATATGTAAATAATTATTTTACGCCATAGTATCCAAACTAAATGAAATGTATGCAATTTGTTAATATGTTGTTAAAAAATTATTTACGTAATTTTTTGTTAAGGTTTTAGTTAGCATGGCGCAAAAATAAACCACATTGTTCAATATTTCAGTGAATTAATATGGGTTTAGTTCAAGTGATATACTTATCAATATACTGAAAAATTAAATGTATAGTTTGGTTGTCTAAATTTATTTTAGAAGACAAATCAAAATTAATTTATGTTGAAACTTGAAAAAAAAAAAGTCAATTAAAGTCGCATCAAGACATTATTCGGGTTTTAATACATCTTTTAAAACTTATATTTTCAATTTATGATAGATGTTAATGAAAGAACTTTATACATATTTTTAGCTTGAGCAAAATTTTTACATATGCAGTTATAAATAAAGAAAAAATAAAATGATTAAATAAATAATATATAAATTAAATAATAGCATAGCATCACTCAAGATTTGATATTATTATTTTTAAGAACCATTTTTAAAATTGTAGAGTGATAAGATTAAATGCTGCGAAAGAAACTTTTAATCTATTTTGATATTATTGCACTTTTTAGGTTAATGATCAAAAGATTTACAAAAACATACATTAAATGATTTATAACGATAGAATTTATAACGATAAAGCAAGGTTCTTGTGCTTTAAGGACTTGCAAAGAACTTTTTACCAGAATTTTTAAAATATTTTCCTTATTTAATTAAACAAATTTTCAATCCTCAAGTAAAGCGATCAGTACCATACGAAATTTTTGGTAGTAAAACACCTAAAATTGCACGAATCTTTTGATACGTACAAATCCTGTAAAATCAAAAACAAATGTTTTCTTCATATTAGAAAAGGAAGGTTTTGATGGAAAGATGAGAAAAAGATGGAATTTAAAATAGATGAAAATGATGTCACTCTGAAGAATTGTAATCAAGTTCTCCTTTTATGAATTAAAATGCAAGTTCGCTTTTAAGTCTGTTTCAAATCCAACCTGCCTGGTTATATTGACACATTTTTCAGTTTATTTTGTTTTCAAAAATTGTCAAGTGCTTTTAATTTATATATATCAGGATAATCAGATTTCAGAATTTCGATACATCAGAAGCTGTGTAATACAGCTCCATTTTTCGGCAAAGCCAGACAATATTTCAAAAAATACTTCGGAATTTAATGTTTCCAACCTCATTTCAAGTCGGCGGCAGTGAAGGAAAGGAAACAAAATGCCATTTTGAGACAACAATCGCTTTTAACTCGAAGTTTTAATTCATTTATCCGAAATTGAGAAAAAACCCAACAACCCTTGAATAGCCATTTTTAAAGCTTTCTATCTAATAAGGCAACGCGTGTGCATTGGGGGGGGGAGGGGATTTTAGTTTATGTACAACTTTTTAGCGTTGTGCTACGCGCAGATAATCGGATGCAACTAAAACACCAATTTATGCAACTTTCTTACGTGTAATTATTGAACGCCACTGTTCAGAAACAAAAAAAGTTTTCGAAAAGAATCCGTTTCTCTCCTTTTTTATATATGTTTTTTAATTTTTAATTTTATTTATATATTTATTTATTCTTTGTTCTTTGAAGTAAAAATAAATGAAAGAATTCTGTGAACCTTTTGCGTCTCAGTGTGTAGTTAATCTTAAAAATTCTTTATTATGAAATTAGTTTTACTTTTATTTATTACTTTTTTCTATCTTCAATAGAAGAAAGCATTGTAATCGAATTTTTTTCTAGACTTTCGGTTTTCCACGGATTTACACGTTTTAGGGGGGGGGGGCAGAGATTCCAAAAGAAATATGTTTTTACAAAATGTCTGTCCGTGTCTGTCTGTATGTGTGTCCCTATATCGCCATTCATCCATCAAAAAGTGTATGAAGATAAGCATACAATTAAATCAAATTTTTTGTGAATGCTTTGGGCTGTGGCAAGCAGGTCCTCCTTCTTTTTTTGAAACATTCCGCCGGAAGGGGGCAATGCAATAGTGATTTTTGTGTCAATTTCAATGTTGTACCGACTTAAAATGTATGAATCGATGCATCGAATTGAACCAAATTTTTTGTGTAATTATATGCCTATGGCTAGTTGGTCCTTCCTGAATTTGAGAAAAATCCGTCTCAAGGGGGCGCTGTAATAGCAATTTTCAATATTGTACCACCTAAAAGTGTATGAAGTTATGGATAGAATTGAACCAAATTTTTTGTGTAAATGTATGGCTATAACTAGTTGGCCTTCCCAGAATTAAAAAAAAAATCCGCCGGATTCAACTTCTCATTTGTTGAAAGAAAATGGTTCATTTTTGGGTTATTTTAGTAAATTAATGTTATTGAGTAGATTATTAAGTATTTAGATAACTCAGTTTACAATTCCAAAAAATCCTTATCCATCAAATACAGGTGTAATTTGTGTTTTGAAGGTAAGAAAATAGCTGTTATTTGAGTATTAGGATATCAGGAATGCATGCCCAAAGTATTGCTTATTCTTATAAGTCAGTGAAAAAAAATCTAAACTATGCTACAACCACTAGCACAGTCGATTTAATTTGAATGAAAATTTAATTAGACTACGGTTAGTTCAGGCGGGGGGATAGGGGGTAAAACCCATATGACTTCATAAAATTAACTTCATTATTTATCAGAAGAAACAGCTGATCGAAATACCGTTTCATATCAAAGTGTTTAATTTAAAGCTTCTAATGTCTGAAACTTTTCAAGTAAGTACTTTTTATTTCGTTAAATATTTATCTAATTTAAAACTTTAAATTGCTGTTTATAGAAAGGTGATATTGTGAAAAAAATGTATTGTAGAAGTGACATTGATGCTCGCGATCAACAGATTTATTATTTATTTTGTTCAATTTGTCCTGCTTATTACATCGATGGAATAATAAATAAATCTTTCGCATTGAAATCTATGTGTTTTATTTTATGACATACTTTTGATTATTTTTTAAAAATAATTTCAAATCTTTTTTAATCAAGTAATTTGTATTAACATAATAAATGGGCACAAAAATTCCTTAACATTCGCGAGTTTTAATTATTCACAAAATAAAAAAACAAGTGGGTAAGTATGATCGCAGATCGCTCAGAGTGTTTCGTCGTCCTCAGTCGAAGCTCTCGCTACATAATACTAATCCTATAGGGAGATTGTTTGCTAATATCGGGATTGCATTTCAATATTTTTAAATAATTTTTGCTGCATTGGATAGCTGAAATGCATCTCGAAGACATCGCCTATTAATAATAAATTTAATTTAAACCCTGCACATTTAAGGGTTTTTTTAGGACTTTTGGATCAGTTTTAATGAATTTATAATATTTATTTTTCATCTACATATTTGGAAATTTTAATGAAAGCATATTTTTGTTTTTCAATTTACATTTATTGTTAGTTAAAATTCCTGTTCATTTTATTTTTCTGTGAATATGGCAAAATAATTGATAGAAAATTATCTTCAGTATTCCTAAAAATTCGCTACCACAGGGCCAAAATTAATTAAAAATCTATACTCATCGCGCTAAACCATCGATTCTAAAACCATGAAATTCCGTGCATTAATTCTTGAAATAGGACTATTACGGATATCGTAAAAATTACAACATAAAAACACCACCTGAAAGGCGATTTATTCCAAAACAGAAACAACAATAATATTTATGGAGCTATACCTAAATTTGAAGTTTTATGAAAATTCGTAAATTAGTTTTTAGGATAAAGCTATTGCAGAAATCGGGAAAAATTCAGCAGGGCAACGACACCTGTTGGGCAATTGACACCAAACGTAAACAAAACTACTTCAAATAACGGATTTACTGAATCTAAAGTTTAAGGGAAATCTGTGCGTTAGTTATTGAGATAGAGCTGTTGTGTAAATCGCAAAAAAAATGCAGCATAACAGCGCAATCTATTGAACGATTTACACTAAAAATAAACAAAACTTAGTTCATATAACGGATTTTCTGAATCTACAGTTTGATGGAAATTCATGCATTAGTTATTAAGATGGAGTTATATCATAAATCAAGAAAATTCAGCACAGCAGTGTAACCTGTTGAGCGATTTACACCAAAAACTATCAGCATCATTACATATTTTGGATTACTTGAATTTTTATTAAATTCCATGCATGAGTTCTTTTGATAGAGCGCCCAGGAAATTTGTCACATGATTGATAGACTCACAGACAGACATTTTGTAAAAACATGTTTTTTTTTATGTCTCACTCCTAAAACGTCTAAATCTGTCGAAAACCAAAATGTGAAAATTTTCACGAATCCAATATTTTTTTCTTGTAAAGATATAAAGAAGCAAAAACTAACGCTGTCACCTCTGCCGAAAAAAAGAATTTTTCGAGATCGGACATTTTTTTTACTAAAATTATCAAAATTACTGCATACAAAAATCTGAAAATTCGTGGTTATATAAAGAAATTCTTAATAAATACGCTGAAGCAGATAGTTATTAAATTGAAGAGATATTTTAAGAGCTGTTAATCGAAAAATTCGGTCAAAACTGTTTCATCAAATAAGTTTTATAAGAACAAAAGCTAAGAAATTTCATTATATTTTTATAGGTACTTCAAAAACTTGCGATTTTCAGACTGCACTTATTTTTTAATTTGATTAATTTTTTAGGGTTTTTTATTTTTCATATGAATTTTCAGCTCTTCAAAACATACTATTTTGATGTTTAGAAAATGTTATTTTTTAAATATTGAAGACAATTTGTAAAACAGCGCAAATAATTATATTTCTTATCATTATGAAAAAAGCATTTACATGTGCCTATTAAACACAGATATGAAAGTTTAAAATAATTAAACGATCATGGGGTAGGGAATCACCAACTGGTAATAGAAAAAAATACTTCATAAAAATATGTTTACACGTGAACATTACAAAATTAGTCAGATGTGACCCCAAAACGTTCTTCTATCTTATGCACATTTTTACTTCTTGAAAAATGTAGCATAGCACTGCCACCGGTAAGCTGGCTTAAACCAAAATCTTGTCAGCAACAACTTATGACAACTTATGGTAACTGAATCTGAAGGTTGATGAAAATTTGAGCATTAGTTTTTGAAATAGAGCTATAGCAAAATTAAAAAAAAAAAAAAAAAATGCATATTGGCGTCACATGTTGGGTGATATACACCAAAACCTAATCAGGATCAATTTTTTATCAGGTACTAACTGAATCTGAAGATGATGAAAACGCTGATTGATGAAGCGATTGATAAAGATTGATGATTTCCACGCATCAGTTCTTGAAATACATTTATTTGGAAATCGCGAAAAATACAGCATAGCAGCGCCATCTTTAAGGTCATTTACAATAAAACCTAAACAAAACTAATTTGTATCAGGGACTAACCGAATCTGAAGTTTTCGAAAATTTTCTGCATTAGTTCTTGAGATAAAGCTATTGTGATAATCACAAATCATGCACCATGGCAGCGCCATCTGTTGAGCGATTTTCACCAAAGGTAATCGACACCATGTTATATCAAGCATTAACTAAATATAAAAATACATGCATGAGTTCTTGAGATATGGCTATTGTGGTAATTGTAAATAATGCAGCATAGCAGCACACCTGTTGAGCGATATACACCAACAGCTGGTCAGACCTAGTTTATATCAAGGTCTCACAGAATCTAAAGTTTTGTGATATTCCGTTCATTAGTTCTTTGTTGTTTATAGCTATTGCGATAATCACAACTAAGGCACCATTGTAGCACCTACTGAAGAGTGATTTTCACAAAATGTAATAAGCGCCATGCTATGTCAAGTACTAAATAAATATAAGGTTTTATGAAAATCCATGCACTAGTTCTGGAGATATGGCAGTTGAGGAAAACGTGAATAGTGCAGCATAGCAGCGCCATCTGTTGAGCGATATTCACCAAAAACTAATCATATCTAGTTCATATCAAGGTGTAACAGAATCTAAAATCTTGTGAAATTATGTGCATTAGTTCTTGAAATAGAGCGCCCACAAAATTTTTGTCACATACAAAATGACAGACTCTCAGAAACAGACAGACATTTTGTAAAAAGTTGTTTTTCGGGTTTTCTGACCCCTAAAACGTGTAAATCAGTCGAAAACCAGATTTTGAAAATTTTCATGAATCCAATACTTTTGTCTTGTAAAGGTAGAAAAATGTAAAAAGTAAGATACTCTTAAAATAATTCAATTATTATACGCAAAATGTATTTTACAGTGAAAATTACTTTATATGTAAAATGGCTAAATATTAAATATCGTCATATGAAAAATGTCTAAAATAATAAAAATATTCGTATGAAAAACTTTTCATGATGAAAATTAATTTATATTTACAAACAATAATTTCATTTAATAACATATTTACACACAAATCTTTTAAATAAGGAGAATAACTTCCAAAAAATTAAATTAATTATGTGAACTCCATTTAAGATGAAAATTACGTCATATATTAAATCAATACAGATATTCTTATAAGCAATATTTATGCGACGTTGGGAATCATATGTTGTAAATGTAACGTAGTTAGAAAATTCATTTTATCACTCGCATAAATACAGGTAAATGCATGCGCGTATAGATTTTCGTTTTATTTTTAGCGAATTACTGTTTGATAAATAATTTTATAGAAAATGTGTATCTACATATTAATTAAAATATATAATTTTACAATATATATATATATAAGAATATGCATGACGGTGCGAATATGCATGACTGTGCATTTAAACAGAGAAAAAAATACATAAGTAGTAAGGAAAGGAGAGTTCAAGGGCAGCAGGCGGTTCTGCGGTTGCCACCACCGCAGCACCACCTGCAGTCCTTACCACCGCCTCCGGTCCCGCCTGCACCACTACCGCCTTTGGTCCCCCCCTCACCTCCAGTACCCCCTCTGCCAGCACAGCATCTTCCCCTAGTTGGAAAAATAGTGTTTTTGAGTTAATTTTCTACTATAACATTAGGAATGAACGTTATATTGATTAGATAATCATACTATATGATGAAGATTAAATTTATATTTGAATTTTCGACAAGCATAACCTTAATGAGCATTATTAATTAAGCAAAACAATGGAAAATCTCAGTTTTTAGCCACTTTATTTAGTTTTTTTTCAACTATAAGGTCGATTATCAAATTGAAAGAGGAAAGTTAAACATATATTACAATTTTGATTAATGAACATCTTAATGAGTATTATTAATTAAACAAAAATGATAAAAATATGAAGTTTTATAGAAACGAGACTGATTTCATTAGATTTTTATCAACTACAAGATCAGAATATCAACTTAAAAGTGGAAAATTAAACATTCATTTCAGTTTTTTGAACAATCATTACCCTAATGAATATTATTAATTGATCAAAACAATAGAAAATATCAATTTTAACCAACTTCTTAAGGTTTTTTATTAACTATAAGGTTAGAATATCAACTTAAGAAAAGGAAACTTAAGCATACAGTCCATTTTTTAAACAATCATTACTCTAATGAATATTATTATTTAAGGAAAACAATGGGAAATCTCAGTTTTATTGATTTATTGAGATTTTTTCAACTATACGATCTGATTATCGATTTAAAAGAGAAAAGTAAAACACATATTCGAATTTTGATTGATCAACACCTTAATGAGTATTATTAATTAAGCAAAACAATGAAAATATCAAGTTTTATAGAAAAAGACTGATTTCTCAAGATTTTATCAACTACAAGATCAGAATATCAACTTGAGAGAAGAAAATTTAAATATACATCCTAGTTTTATGAACAATCACAATTTTAATGAATATTGTTATTAAGCAAAGCAACAAAAAATATAAATTTTCAAGTAAAGAGATTGATTTTTTGATTCATTTTATCTATATTATCAGAATATCAACTTAAACATGGAAAGTTCAGCATTAAAAAAAGTTTAAAAATCTTGAGAAATCAGTCTTTTTCTATAAAACTTGATATTTTCCATTGTTTTACTTAGTTAATAATAATTAAAATGTTGATCAATCAAAAATTTAAATATGCGTTTAACTTTCCTGTTTTAAATCGATAATCAGACGATATAGATAAAAAAATCTAAAGAAATAGGCTTAAAATTGATATTTTCACTCATTTGAATAATTAATAATATTCATTAGGGTAATGGTTGTTCAAAATCTGGACTGTATGCTTAAGTTTGCTTTTCATTCCACTTTTAAGTTGATATTCTGATCTTGTAGTTTTCATTAGATAAAAATCTAATGAAATAAGTCTCTTTTCTATAAAACTTCCTATTTTTACCGTTTATGTTTAATTAATAATACTCATTAAGATGTTCATTAATCAAAATTCAGTTATGTTTAACATTTCTCTTTCAATTTGATAATATACCGTATAGTTGAAAAAATCTAAATAAAGCGGCTAAAAACTAAGCTTTTCCATTGTTTTGCTTAATCATACTCATTAAGGTTGTGGTTGTTCAAAATTCAAATATAAATTTAAACTTCATCTTATAGCATGATTATCTAGTCAATGTAACGTTCATTCCTCATGTTATAGTAGGAAATCAACTCAAAAAAGATATTTTAACCGCTAGGGGGCGATGCTGTGCTGGCAGAAAGGGTACTGGAGGGAGGGATCGAAGGCGGTGGTGGTGGCAACCGCACAATCGCCTGCTGTCCTTCAACTCTCCTTTCCTCACTACTTACATTCATCCATCATATATTTTCCGGAAAATATATACAACTCCATCAAAATAATGAAATATTACAGTGAAATTTCAAAACACTGTGCTTTTCAATACCATGGTTCTAAATGTTTTTCCTAAGCAGTATTAATATTTAGCAGATTTGTATTGATAATCCATGCCAATTTACAAAATTCAGATTTTCAATGATTAAATAAAAGTTTTGTTTGTTGGGGGATTTATATCAGGATCTAATCAACATTATTATATGTCAATGTATAACTTATGTAGCGTTTGCTGAAAATCCATGTATGATTTCTTGAGATAGAGCTATTGTGGCATATAATGCAGTAGCGCCATCTGTTGGGCGACTTGCATCAAAAATTAAGTCACAAAAACAAACATACACAGACATGGACAGACAGGCTGACAAAAAGACATTAGCTAAAAACAGTCAAATCGTTTTCAGGACCTTTTAAAATGCATAAATCCATCGAAAACCTGAATAGTGCTGTTAAAATAGATCAAAAATTGAGCAAAACACAACTGATAGCCATTCAAGAAAATTTGGAAGAGACTTAATTTTGGCATTAAATGAAGATCTAATGAAACCCCCAAAATAAAGTTCTTTTAAAATATTTATTTAGTTTTTTGAGGGATGGGGTGGGGGTAAAAAACAGTTAAATTTCACAGCAGGAAGGGAGGGAAATAAAATTTTTACAATTAATTCAAGTGGGATATCATTTTTTAAATTTTTAATTATGAATGACACTTTCAGAAAGTCGATTCGATCATTCGTTAAAACGGTAGACGAGGTTTTATGAATACAAAGTTACGAATGATTTTATGATAAATAAATAACGAATACACAGATGTTGATAATTTTATGACTTTTAAAAATTCTCGGATAAACCTTATTTTGAATATAGTTATTAGGAGGAAATTTAATAAGTTTGTGATTATTTTATGTGATATAAAAAACATGTTTTGAAAGTAAAGTAAATTTAACAAAGCTTTTATCAATAACAAAGTATAATTTTCATCTTTGTGTTCATTAAATCTACCATAATTTTGTTGAAAAAGAAAGAAAAAAGAAAAGATCACATCGTTTTGTAGTTGGTATCATTCGATTCGGAATTAAAAATATATAAATAACAAATTGTCACTTGCTCAGCTTAAAATTTTTTAATCCTCTCCTCATTTCCTGTATTAAAAATTAGGGATGTACCGAATATCGGTATCTATTCGGTATTCAGCCTATTCATCCATGTTAGCGAATATTCGGTTAGGCCGATTATGAAACTATCCGGCCTGCCGAATATTCGGTTTGGCCGAATCCAATACTTAATAAAGCCTTTTAAAACATATTTTAAAACACTTTTCACAATTTCTATTTTTAATGTCAATTTATTAATATATTTAAAATAATTAGAAATAAAATCATATTTAAATAATATAGAATGTTTTTACATTATTTATTTGCTGTTTGTAAAGTTTAACTTAAGAAAATTAACCATGAGAAGGATTAAAATTATGATTTATTAGGAATCTCCTTAGGAATAAATGATGCGAGTGATGCAGATGCAAGTTCCTAAATTCTACTTAGTAAATAATCTGTTTCTTGCTTTTCCCAAAAGTCCTTAAACAAGAAAGGAAAACTTTTGAGATTAGTAATAGCTATCAAGGCAGACAATTGTTTGTTTATGAAACCATAATCATAATCAACTTATTGAATCATAAATGCTTTGCATTTCATCTCACTCTTCTAGGTCAAACTTGTGTTTTCGTTTGTTGCATTAACAATAAATAAGATACCATAATTGTATTTTCAACTCACATGCTTTGATTTCTGTAAAATATTATATGATGGGAAGGATGGAAAATGCCACTATTCATAAGAAAAGAACTATGAGCTAGACATTCCTTTATTCAGAATTAAGTTGAAAGTAATTATACTTTATATTGAAAAAAATCTGCCTTGAGTTATTTAAAAAGAACAAATATGAGACTGTACAGTTTTTCTTCAACTATTTCTTCATTATTTCTCTTTGGTTTCAAAGTGTTTGTTTCAATTCATAGAAGAAATGAAATTTAAAATTTTACTAATTGAAAAAGTATCATAATTATGCTTCTTAAATAAAAAAAGGCAATTTTTTTTCAATATTGGATGTTCTTATAAAAATCTCTTGTTTATCAAAATAAAAGTTTCTCTTATTAAATATTATGTAATATTGTTTTAAAAGTAACATTTTAATACCTTTAAACTTTAAAATATAAAAAGTATTTGGAAAGCCGAATATTCGGTATTCGGCCGATAAGTTACTATTCGGCTGGCCGAATATTCGGTATTTGGTCCAACAATTACTATTCGGTTAGCCGAATATTCGGTATTCGGTTTAGCTGTCGGCCGAATACTGGGCATTCGGCCAAACTCACTATTCGGTGCATCCCCATTAAAAATGCCCTCTTTAGTCTCCCCCCCCTCTCCCAAAAAAATTTGGGGGGGGGGGGATTTATCGGATTTTTATTTCTAATGTGAAAACGAAGTCCTTCCCAATTTTTAGTAAATAGCCATCAAATGTTTAAAAAAAGCTCCATTTTAGATGTACTAGAAATCGAAACTTTTCATGTATGCAGTACCTCTTGCAAAGACAAAAGAAAATAAAAATTTCACGACTGCAAATAAAATTGCGCCTTCTAGATTTTTTTTTCCCCTTAAAAGTAGCTGAGAATCCGTATTTCTAGACATTACTCATGGAAATTTTGAAATCTCGTACAAATTTTGGATCTGAAAAGTAAAAAATACTTTAAAAAAATCTCAAAAATTTTTGATGAAAACATTTTAAAAGCGCGGTATTTTGACGCGGCTTCATCTCATGTTTTCATGTAAGTATGTATATTTTTTTCATGAAAGTTTAAAGAGGATTTGGATACAATTCTATTTGCAATAGGTTAAAATTTCAGAGTGTTCGGGCTACAAGATTTTATTAATTTCTTCTATCTTTTCAAGAACAAAGTATTGGATTCGTGTAAAAATTCAACTTCCGATTTTCAATGAATTCATACGCTTTAGAAAATCCTGAACACGTTTTGATGGTTTTTAGAAAATAGCTATCCCTGAGTCTGTCTGTCACTTTGTGAGTCTGTATGTGACAAAAATTTTGTGACCGATGTATCTCAAGAACTAATGCACGGAATTTCACAAAACTTTAGATTCAGTTAGACCTTCATGATAAGCTGAAACTGATTAGTTTTTGTAGTATATCGCTGCTGTACTGACTTATTCACATTTACCACAATAGCTCTATCTCAAGAAATAATGTACAGATTTCCATAACACTTTAGATTCAGTTAGTCCTTGATACAATTTGCTGTTGATTACTTTTTGGTGCAAATCGCTCAACAGTTGGCACTGCCGTTCTGCATTACTCATGATTATCGCAACAGTTATATCTCAAGAACTAATGCACGGATTTTCATGAAACTTCGGATTCAGTTTAAGATATAGTTTGGTGTTTAGTTTTTGGTGTACATCCTCCTACAGGTGGCGCTGCTATGCTACATTTTTTACGATTTTGAAATAGATGTATCGCAAGAACTAATGTATGGATTTTCATCATACTTCAGTTTCAGTTTGACCTGATGAAAATTGAATCTGGTTAGTTTCTGGTATACATCACCCTACAGGTGGCACTTCTATGCTGTAGTTTTCATAATTTCTTCAATAGCTCTATTTAAGAACTAATGCACGGAATTTCTTCAAACTTCAGATTCATTTAGATGTTGATATAAGTTGTTGCAGTTTGGACTTCGGTGTAAAACATCCAACAATTCGCGTTGCTGTGCTGCATTGTACATGATTTACATGATTTTAGCTATTGTCATTTCTCAAGAGCTAATGTACGGAACTTCATATAATTAAAATCTCCATAATGGGTATAAATCGTCAATTAATTTTGTTACTGTGACAGCGAATTTTGAAGTATTAACATGTACACTCTAAAAAATAAAAGTGTAAATTAGACAAATTTACATATATATGTGTGTAAATTCCTAAAATTACACACCTGACATGAAAATTACCCACTTTTTGCAAATTTTTACCTGTTTTTATGTGCATTTTAGCTTAACAAACTAAGTGTGTATTTTGTTATCACTTGAAAAACATAAATAAATGTGTAAATGCTGAAAAATGTCTGAATTTACACAAATTGGTGCGTTATTGTAATTTACACATAATGATATACACATAGGTAAGAGTGTAAATTTCTAAAGTCACCCACTTGTCATAAAAAATACCTATTTTAATGTGTGTTTAGTTTGTGACATTAAGTTTGTAAGTTTGCTATCAGTGCATAAACTCATAAAAATGTGTAAATGTAGATTACTCCTGAAATTACACTAATTATTGTATTGAAAAAATTATAAATGCGTGAATTTTAAAGTAGACGTTACGAAAGGGATAGGAGGCTTATATATTATTCAGAGCTACACTTTTTATTTTAGTAAACCCATTCCATAAATAACATGGTGTCATTGCATTGCTGTAACTGTATTTTTAAGTAATAAATTAATATATTTATATATTTTTATAAGATACTCTGACCACCTCTCTCACTCTCCCCGTTTCAGCAGAACGTCAACATTTAAAAGAAGTTAAAAAAATTTAATCTCGACACATGTAACAAATGTAACAAATATTTTGTTACATGTAAAGTAAAATTTTATTCATTTAATTAGTAAAGTTTAATTTCGTTTTCCGAATTCCCTTTTAAAATTTGTACATCAAATATAAGAATGCTTGATTGTATAATTATAGGTTTTGATTAAATCGCAATTTCTTTCAGCCATCACACAGACTGTTCTTTTTCACAATGTTACTTGTAATTTTCAGTAATAGTGCTAGATTTCATTCTTAAAGCGACATTAGGAAGACTTCATAACGAGGCATTATAATAGAGATATAATCCCACTTTATGCTCGTTCATAAAATTAAATTATATTTTTTGTACTGTTGGTATTCTTTTTTGCTGCCCCCCCCCCCCTTAATTAAAAGGATAGTAGTTTAATCTTCAGTAAAATCTAAAAACTATTTCGAATTCATTTAATATGTAATATAAAATATAATTCATGTAATTAAGATAATTCTAAATTCGTATCCTGAGTTATTTATACATTTTGCACATCAAATATAAGTATGCTTGATTTTACCCTAAATTATTTGAGCCGTCTGGTAGCTTGTAAACTTTTATCCATTTCAAAGTTTAACTTGTAATTTTAGTTTAACTTCAGTTCGCAGTGCAATTGATGGCTGTATTCAGGAACTACTTCAACCCTGAGTTAGACGCGAATCTAGCATAGAAAACTAAAATCATAATCTTCGTTGACTTGGCTTCATCATGTTTAACTTGAAAACTAATGGCGGGTCCAGCTGATTGCAAGCGCTCTCGTTCAGAAAAATATAGTATATAATAAGTTATTCTCTTATAAAATATAAGGTATGTAATGTCATACGTCCGTATTACCTCCAATTCTTTTTATCTGGTTTGTTTATATTTATGTATAAATGTATATGATGCATGTTGGATTGTTTTTTACGTATAAGAAATTTTTACACGTATAATTTACTTGCCTTAAAAAATGTCAACATTACATAACTCCTGATAAATGTCTATTAAAATAACAACTGTTGTATCTAAAGTAATTTATTTTTAAAAAAATTTTCATCTTAAAAATAATTTATGAATGTATGTTAACAGTAGCAAAATAAACATTAACATCATTTTTTTGGGGGGGAGGGGGGGAGGTATTAAATTTTGGTTCGGTTGTGTGAAAGATATTATAGTTTATTTATAAACTATTATACAAATGTATACCATATCTATAAATTATATATTCCGATTTATAAGTTAAACAATTCATCTGAGTTTTATTTATTTATTTATTTTTTTTTAAATTATGAAACTTATAATGTTAACTAAGTTTATCATCGATTAAAACTATAGCGTTGCTTTTGAGTTTCTACGTTATATTTCCTAATTTTGAGAAATAATTTTTTAAATTTTTTATCTTAATTACATTAAATTTTCAGCTGTGTTTTAATTTGAAAATATTACATCGGAAGAACTATGTTCCACTAAAATAGTCGTAGTAAAGAACACATAATTTTTTCTTGTTAATTATAGAATTAATAAAAATACACATAAGTAAATTGCAAAAGGGCGCAAATACGTTGATTTAAAATAACTCCAGATCAAAAATTCTGAAGAAAATTTATATTAAAGTAATGGCTTTTTTCTTCAAATATGCATTTTTCCATTCCAATTTTGCATATTATTACAGAACTTATATAACATAAAACATATGATTGTATGTATATAAAAAATTATAACAGTTGTGTCATAATGAATATTCAAAATCGAACTTATCATTCTCTCCCTCCCCCTCTACATAAATATCCCTCGCCGGGTAAGTTTTATACACTTAAGACACAAATGTAATTATCAAATAAATTCTACGGGCTTTAATTTCGAAAATTTATAAGAGTCAATTGATATTTGGATATAGACACAGTATTTCTCGTTTTATTTTTTACTATAGCTGATAAATAAAAATACACATTAGTTTGATATCTAAAATTTTAATTAGAATATCTGAAATTTTCATTTATGAAGATAGGATTAATTTCATTAATGTTAAAATATATTTGTATTTTTTTTCTTTTTTTAAGACACAAATTTCTAAATATAAATTTAATGCAAAAGATGTTACTTTAATGATTCAACAGATTTTTTGATAGTCCTGATAATATTTTATATGGCAAATTATTTGTAATGATGAATATTTATGAAAAGAAAACAATTCAACATGTAATATAGGTGATTTATGTATATATAAACAAATCAGCTAAAATATTTGCAGGTAATATGTGTATGTATGAGATGAAGTTTACATACCTTTTTTCTATTTTTTTTTTTTATATAGTATTTTAAATTTTATTTTTATAACTGTATGTAACACAGTACCTTCAATATAATTGACTTAGTATCTTGAGTCTGAAAAATAAAAAAGGAAAAATTGAGTCTGAACTCTGAAAATAAAAAGTATGGAGATTGCAAGTTTACCAACTATGATTATTCCATCTGATTAGTCTAAAATCTATCATTAATTAATTATTTATTTTTCTTTATCTTAATTTTTAATTGCATGTTCTGAATAATATATAAATGAGGGGAAAATATAAAATTAAAAAGCAAGGAAGACTATAGAAAATAAAATAGCAGTTTTTATGTGTATATTTAGAGGAGAGTGGGGAGGAATGGGACACTTTTTACAAAAATAATAAAATCAACTTTACTTGACACAAATACAAAAACTTTGATTTATAGAATACAAAATGAAACACTTTCTAATGTCCTTGAGCAATATAGAAACATAATTTGAAGAATCAATTTTATAATTAAGAAATTGAAAATGTCACAATGTGTCCCATACTTCCCCACTAACAGAGAAGTAATATTTGTACTATGATGGTTGATGAGGAATATCAAAAACTAATGCTTAAATGGCTATATGCTGAATTTTAAATCCGTAGCTGCTATAGTAGCATAGTTTTAAAGGGAGGGGTAAAGTTCTAAAAACCTATTTATAGGGAGTTTTTAAGATGAGGGGAGTGAGTGTGATAGGCTGATTTGGAGCTTATGATGCTATACTTGTGATAGTGGATGAGAAGCGTGTACATCACTATGATCCCGAGTCCAAACAACACTATTTTATCACATCCACTGTCACAAATCTAGCCCCATAAGCTAATAATCAGACTTTCAACTACCCCCCCCCATTTTACTTCTCCATACAAAACTATATGAATATTGCAGCTACGGTTCTGAAACTAAGCATAAATATATCGATATTCTTCATCAACCCGTTGCAGTACAGATATTTCATATACACTAGACACAATAGTTATTGAACCTCCATCGAATATGCGTATTTTGCATATTACGCAAAGAACTGTGTAAATTACAATAACACAATAATATGTGTTTTTTGCGTAATACATATTTATCAGTGTAATCACAGAAGATTACGCAGATAAATGAGTAAGAAATTGATACATGTGTACACACAGATATATGTGTATTCTTGCGCAATTTAGACATTAATGTGGGTATTTCATGAGTGATCAACCATAACTTTTACACACTTAGTGTTATCATCAAATTACACACTGAAATGTGTATTTTGAAATTTACACATCATGCGTGTATTTTGGCAATTTACACACAAACTTACATATATAAACAAATCGTTTTTGTATCATCGATTTACACATTTTTGTGTGTAAATGTACACTTTTATTTTTTAGAGTGTACAAGGGGAAAGATTGGGATAAATAAGTTTATTTCTGTTAATAATCTGATTTAATTCATAGTAACTTTAATTATGTTTTCCCTTAAAAAGTTTAATTAATGTTACATACTATGAATAAAATAAATATTGTCAATAAAGTATTTTATTCAAATCTTTATCATGCTTGTATTTATTTTCATTGTATGTTCAGAAAGATAAGATTCTTTAAAAAAAAACCACTAAAAAACGCACTCCTTTAGCAAGAGTGAATAGTCACTCCTCCGTAAGAGTGGCTACTCACTTCTACCAGGAGTGAAAAAACGCACTCTTCTAGCAAAAGTGAATATTCACTCCCCAGAAAGTGTGATTATTGACCCCTATTTAGAGTGAATATTCACTTCCCAGGAGTGAGTATTCACTCTTTCAGAGAGTCAAAGATTCCACTTTTTCTCAGAGTGAATAGTCACTCTAAAGAGGTTGGGCATATTTTGAGTCTGCGATAGAGTGAGTATTCACTCCTCCAGAGTGAATAGTCACTCCTTTTTATTTTGAGTGTAGACACTGTTAATTTTTTTATAAATTTCACAACTATATATCCTAAGTGTCTGTATATCTATAAAAATCGTATTAAAACAAATTGAAAATTAATGAATTATTGTTACATACTTGTAGTTAAAGGTTCCTTATTCAAAAAAAGATTATTTTTTAATTATTACTGCGAAATTAAAAAACTATTTTTGAAACAAAAGTATTGATTTACTTTTCATTTATTATGAAAGTACAATCTGCAGTTTAACTTCTTTCTTTAGTGACGACCAAAATAACTTTGCGCAATTTTTAATACTAGGCAGATGTGTACTGATATCTGCTCTATTGAAGTGACGTATGCAGAGAGTTCAAAATAAAATTTCATTTTCTCGATTTTTTGCCAGATTTGAAGACTTTTTTCTCCACTGTGCGTCGTATAGGGAAAATTATGTACTTATAAATGCAAATTGCCTGAAAGCTGTACCACAATTTGTTTCTGACAAGGAAGATCTTCATACGGACATACTCCGAAAAATATGAAAAAAATATAGAATGTTCTTCACATGAGGATACATGCGTTTATAAAAAAAAAAAAAAAAAAAAAGAAAGAAATTCAGCGGATCCTCCATACAGTGTTCGTAAAAAAATAATGAACATTTTGTTATTTGGCGATTTATCATCGATTGGCAGTGGAATGCATTTTCAAAAAATACCCTTTTTGGTCAAATATACTTTAAGGGGGGCTCAGGGGTTGATCGAACGGAAAAACATGAAAACAGAGCTCTCGCTTCGAGTCCATACAAAAACAGAAGTATTCAATGTAATTAATTTAAACTTTCTGATATTTTAACGGTATGTTTGTAGTCTTATAAAATTTTAAAATGAAGTACTTCAATGTAATGTAATAAGAAATATAGCAAAATTTATGTAACACTATTTTCGAAAAAAAAAATTATGTGCTATATCACCAACACCAAGATATCTTAACGTTGAATTGACATAAGAACTTAATTTTTGCTTTAAAATGATCCGGAAACTTTACTCTATAGAATGAATTAAGGATATAACTATCATTCAAAAACAACATTATTAAAAAAAACTCTCAAATTTGAAAATTTAAAAAACTCTTAAAAAATACAACTTTTTTTTCATTAAAAATACTCAAAATATTAAACTATCTTAACTATATTAATTCATTCTATAGATAATGACGATATAAGCATGCAAAAAAATTTAAGCCATTCCATCAAATAGTTTTTTTTTAAATCTTGGTGTTAGTCGTCAAAAATCAAGTTTTGAGAAAACGCGACTTAAAGTTGAAATTATATGGATGCGGCTATGAAAGTGTTGATACATAAATGCTTATATAACTCTGTTAAAAATGCAAATATTTTTATGCGGTTTTTTGCATTGAGTTCAGAATTAATTGAACAATAAAACTAGATCAGTAAAAAAATCGATTTTTTGAAAAGTTTTCAACCCCTGAGCCCTCTTAAGATAAAAAAAAAAAGTTTCATGTTGAACTTATTTAAGTAAATTTAATTTAAATAACTTTAGTTTTGTCAGTTTTAGTTTGTTTTAAGTATAATTTTCTTATATCGATATTTACATGTATTTATTTTCAAATTTAACCATCAAAATTTGCAACTTAAAACGAAATTTATAGTTTCAATTGATTAAAACTGTTTCAAGCTCAAAGTCCAATTGAGCATCGTCGATTCGATTTCTCCCTATGGAAACATCTGGCTTTTAATTTTGAAATCGCTTAAATGTATGAAAATATTTTTTCTCAAAATGATTTTTTTATATATGAAAATATTTTTTTCAGTGATAAGATAAATAACTACCGCAACAAGTAATATATATATATATATATATAATATATTAAACTCTCTCATTGTTTATGTTTAAATTCATTAAGGGAGACCCGTAAGAAAAAACCCAAAATTTTTATTATTGATTACGCATGGTAAATTTCCTTAAATTCGTTATAATTTACATGTTTACCAATTTATGTAAAATTTTCAGAAATAGTTTAAAAAAATATCTCTCCTTATTTTTGTTGCAAATTTTTTTAAGATTCTAAAAACATAAACACTTTGTTTCTAAATCATTTTACCACTGAGCCTTAGTACTTTGAACTTAGGCAAAATATGAAAAAAGTCATTCTCAGGAAAACACGTTTTAAATGGCCGCCAGTCCTTTAAACTCTATAGTGAGTACAATTTAAAAACCTCATTTTCTACCTGTTCCAAGTGTCCTCGAGTTCTGAAATTTTGCATGGATATTCGCAAATATGTATTTTATCGTTTTCTGAGAAAAAAATTTCTTTGAACTTTTGATGATTTTTGGCCGAAAATGGGGTACAAGGGAGACCCGTAAGAAAAAACCCAAAATTTTTATTATTGATTTTAAAGTAATGAATTTTGGTGTACTACTTAAGAATCTTTTTGTAAGGAATAATTAGCAAAAAAATTCACTTTTTATTAAAAAGTATATTTTTATGGGGATTTTTATGATTTTTTTTTTTTTTTTTTTTTTTTTTTTTGTCGAAAAATACATTTTTTAAAATTACTACTCCTCATTCAATTTTCAATATTTTGGTATTACTAAAATTTCTTAAATAGTGTTATAGTATATAGAAAAGAACTAAGGAGAGATATTTTTAATTTTCTATTTTAATCGGCTATAAAAAAAATTAACAAAAATACGCATGGTAAATTTCCTTAAATTCGTTATAATTTTCATGTTTACCAATTTATGTAAAATTTTCAGAAATAGTTAAAAAAAAAATCTCTCCTTACTTTTGTTGCAAATTTTTTTAAGATTCTAAAAACATAAACACTTTGTTTCTAAATCATCTTACCACTGAGCCTTAGTACTTTGAACTTAGGCAAAATATGAAAAAAGTCATTTTCAGGAAAACAAGTTTTAAATGGCCGCTAGTCCTTTAAACTCTATAGTGAGTACAATTATAAAAGCTCATTTTTTACCTGTTCCAAGTGTCCCCGAGTTCTGAAATTTTGCATGGATATTCGCAAATATGTATTTTATCGTTTTCTGAGATAAAAAATTTTTTGAACTTTTCATGATTTTTGGCCGAAAATGGGGTACGGGTCTCCCTTAAATAATATTTACACTCATTCTGAAAACCCAACAGTTTTCAGTTGCATTGAAATCATTTGCTTTTGGCGAGGAAAGGTGCCTCCATTGGTGCTGCTCTCCTAATCGCGTGACGCTTTGATCTTTTCACGCCAAATATTCAAAAGTATTTTATTTATTTATTTATTTATTTACAGGTTTTCTACTGCAATTCCGCAATTAAATATGACTGATCCTTTATTACATACATAAGTAGTTTAATTAGTATTTTTTCAAAAAAGTCTGAGTATGCCCAGTATAGAGACGTTCCTTGCGAGTTATTAGTTTTTTTTTGTAGTTGTTAATACTTTTTTGTCATTGTGGCAACAGAAGTATTCCATTTCTGGACATTCAACATGGACCAATCAGAAAACAACTAAAATCCGGATATCACAAAGAATCAGATATCTCTAGATAGAAAGCAACAACTATTCTCCAAATAATTATAAAAAGTTAGTATTTGTAGGGGGCAAAATAAAACTAACGATTTTTTTCCTTACGAAACAGGGGGAACGAATTTGCTTTTGTCATTAGAAATAGGATATTTTCATTACAGATATATTATAAAAATATAGAACTTATATACTTGCATAATATATACACACACAAGAAAAAAATCACAATGATGCTTTTTTAATTTTTTAACCCCCCCCCCCCCCAAAAAAAAAAATGTAAAATTTTTATGTGAAATTTTTTCGGAAAATGTAACTCTTCTGATTGAGGCTTGTGTTTTGCCGTGGACTTAAATTTAAAAAGGAAAAAAAAAACAAGGCCTATATTTTCATTCATATTTATTGATCATTTAGATTTTTTTTAATTTCAAAGTAATAATAAAATATTCTGTCAGGTTCTGATAGCACCTCTGCTAAGGAATGGAATTTCCGCTGTTTCTCTATTTCAATATTTCGTATTGTATGGCTGTGTACGAGAATTTCCAAGGTGACATTCCTTCTTTGTGGAAAGGGGAATTGACAGATAATCCTGTGCAGGTGGTGAATAAAAGAAAGAGAAGATTGCTGACAGGCATGTCCATCTGTCAGTGAGGTATGCGGATGGTCAGCAGATAAGCAACATGTCACTAAACAAGAAATGAATGGAGGAGGGGTCCAATGAATGAGCTCTAAAGGGAGTTGACATTCGTGTGACCCAGTGAGTTGAGAAGAGATAAGTCAGTCCGTTCGTTGGTTTCGTACCAAGAAGGTGTGTGTAGGACCGAGGTCCTTCTAGAGTGTGCTCTGTGTTGTAAAGTGTAAGCAGTGCGTTTTCTGGTGAGCAAAGGACACAGACGTCCTGGTGTTTAGTGCTCTGGGCCGAGTATACTTGTGTTGGGAGACTCAAGGTTGATCTCCGATAAATTGAATCTAATGTGCATTGAATGTGAGGTGGAAAGTGTAATTGGAATAGTACACAGCCAACTTTTATTGTATTTAATTTAATGCTGAACCGGATCACCTATATCCGAGTTGTAATTGTATATAATTGTAAATAGCGTATTTAGTGTGTAAATATATTCTAAATAAACTGATAATTCAGTTACTTGACAGCGTAAGTCTTCATTTACACAATCCTCACATTGGGTGACCGATATCACCTAGTAATATCGGTGGTGGCAGCTATATCTACCACGGACTTTCTTCAAAGTTGTGTGGACTGAGAGGAACGTCCGACATATTCAATGACATTTTATGCTGCCATCTATAATCAAAAATCGAAACTGAAATGATCACGTGATTCTTAGGTTAGAAGCAGCAACACCACGAAATAATTACTGTTTTTGAATCTAAGGCCTATGATGACATACGTATCTTCATTTCATTCCCTCCACTATATTCTATCTTTACGATTAAAACATCTTGAATATTTATCGTTCACATCGTGTAACAGTTTTCTCTCTCTAAAATATATACATATATATATATATATGTACGGGGTGATTATAAAAAAAACTATCCCGATATTTGGGCTTCTAACTATCATACCATTCACAGAAATTGAATGAAATTTTGGGGAAAGATATTTCGAGGCATGTGCTCAAGAATGATATAGAAAACAACAGTGTCATTCAAATAGTTAAGGTTACAGTGAGAAAATTTCGAAAAAATCAAATGGCAACACCCAGTTTTTTGTACTGGAATGTGATCTCCATTGTGAAAAACCCCATATAGCGTTGGAATGGCAACTGCAGCATGAAAATCAGCGGCGGTAGATAGGTTAAAAGTGAGGACAACCGATAAGGACAGAGAAGCAGCCTAAAATAAAGCATTTTATTGTGTTTCACAAATTTTCCACATCACCTCCTTCACACACGATGAGACTTTGCATGCGGCAGATGGTGGATAGCACTACAGTACGTACCATGACAATAGGAATCTCTTGAATCGCAGTTCTGATGGCATCTTTCAAATCAGATGCAGTTAGAGGACGAAACTAATATACTTTGGATTTCAGATATCCCCACAGCCAGAAATCCATTGGTGTCAGATCAGGAGACCTTGGTGGCTACGGAAACGAGAAATGAAGGGAGATAACTCTGTCACCAAACTGTTGACTTAAAGGAGACGGTGGACCTTTTATTTGAATAAAATCGTCCACAGCAAAATCTTTGCAAAAATCTATTTCTGTGGTATAATAATGCCAAAACAGTTTTTTCTTATAAAAATATCATTTATGAAGGTTTTAAGATGAAAAAATAAAAAAGGTAAGTGTATTTATATACTTTAAATCGTTTTTATTTTTATTTATTTATTTATTTTTTTTTTTCAAAACTAATTTTTCAGCGTTTTTAGATTTTTGAAATGCTTCTTGCGACGTAATTTTTGAGCAATATTTATGAAATTAATAAGGAATATTCCTGACATTGCTTAGAAAGAAATTGTGTAAGCTTTTTAAAATTCGTCTTCATAAAGATAGTCAAATTTGATTTTTTACTTATTAAAAGGAAAAATTTTGATGAAAATTGATATGGAATTTTGAAAAAAAAAAAACTGTAAAATATTAACTATCAAGATATTAAAAAAATCATACAGAGATTTGTTTATATAATGGAGTTTTAAAAGATAAAAATGCAAAAGCAAGAAAATATCTCAAAAGTTAAGACACGAGGAGCATTTTAAAATTTCGTTTAAAAATTAAAATTTTTTTTAAAAAAATTAAAAATTTTTATAAGATTGGAATTTTTTTTGAAGGTGTTCTATATGGTAAACGGAAAATAAGTGACCGGAAAAAAAGTTATCGGAAAAAAAGTGACATAAACTACAAAAGCGGAAAAAAAGTGATAGGGAAAAAAAGTTACCGGAAAAAAGTGACAAGGAATTGATTTTGGGGATTCATTCGTTAAGTATGAAAGGGGGATTGGGGGGGAGGACACAAAATTTAGGTAAATGGGTTTTCATGCTGAATTAACTGTTTTGGTTCAATTTTTGGATGTACGTTCATCCTGAAAAGACGCTTGCCTGATTAGTTTTGGGAGGGGACGATTACCCTCACCCCCCCATCCGGCCTCAATTAGATGAATGGGTTTTACGCAGAATTATCCAACGTGTGTCAAATTTGAATATGGGATCTTTTCGATAAGACTTATGTATAGTATAAAATACCTGAAGAGATTCTAGGAGTTTAAGGGTTAAGTATAGAGGGGGAACGGGGGATAACCTTTCTTAAATTAAATTAATGGCTTTTTACGCATAATTATCCGATTTGCTTAAAATTATGGACATAAGTTCATTATGATAAGAAATATCTTAGATTAGTTATGGGTTCTTCTGCTTATTATAAAGGGGGGAAACGAGCAATTATCTCCCCCTCAAACTAGATAAATAGGTTTTTATGCAGAACTATCCCATGTATTTCAATTTAAAATATAGGTTCTTTCTGGTAAGGTGAATTCCGGAATAGTTTTAAGGATTTAATGGCTAAGTATAAAGGGGAGATGGGGGAAACCCCTCTTAAATTAAATAAATGGCTTTTTATGCAGAATTATCCGATTTGCTTCGAATTTTGGACATGGGTTCATTATTATAAGACGTATTTCTGATTAGTTATGGGGTTCTATTGGTAATTAAAAAGGAGGGCGGGTAATTACTATCCCCACCTTAAATTAGATTTTAAAAAAATTATGCACACTTATCCGATGTATTTCAAATTTTGGATATAGGATCTTTCTCATAAAGTGAATTCCTGAATAGTTTTAAGGGTTTAATGGCTATGTATAGAGGGGGAACGGGGGATAAACCCCTTAAATTAAATAAATGGCTTTTAACGCAGAATCATCCGATTTGCTTCAAATTTTGGATGTATATTCATTATAAGAAGGCGTATCTCTGATTAATTATGGGGTTCTTTTGTTAATTAAATAGGGGAAACGGGCAATTAATCCTCCACTCTTTAAATAAAATAAATTGTTTTTTTCTTTCACAACTATCCAATGTATTTCAAATTTTGGATATAGGTTCTTCTTGATAAAGTGAATCCCTGAATAGTTTTAAGGGTTTAATGGTTAAGTATAGAGCGATGAACGGGGGATAACCCACAATTAATCAGGGCTTCGCCTTATCATAATGAACGCACAATCAAAATTTGAATCAAATCAAATAATTCTGCATAAAAAGCCATTTATTAATTTAAGGGGGGGTATCGTCCGTTCCCCCACTGTTTACTTAGCCATTAAACCTTTAAAATTATTCCGGGATTCACTTTGTGTGAAAGAACATATATCTAAAATATGAAATATATAGGATTAGTGAGCATAAAAAACAATTTATCTAATTTAAGGGGGGGGGGGGATAATCAACCGCCCCAATTTTTAATTGGCAAAATAACCCCATATGTAATCAGGGATACGCCTTATCATAATGAATCTATAATCCAAAATTGAAGCAAATCCGATAATTCTGCGTAAAAAGTAATTTAATTTAAGGCGGGTTATATTCTATTCCCCTTCTATACTTAGATATTAAATCCTTAAAACTATTCAGAGATCCACCTTATCAGAAAGAACCTATATTTAAAATTTGAAATACGTGGGATAATTCTGCATAAAAATCTATTTATCTAGTTTAAGGGGGAGATAATTGCTCGCCCCCCCCCCCTTTATAAGCAGAAGAACCCCATAACTAATCAGAGATGCGTCTTATCATAATGAACCTATGTCCAAAATTCTAAGCAAATCGGATAATTATGCATAAAAAGTTATTAATTTAATTTAAGAAAAGTTATCCCTCGTTCCCCCTCTATACTTAACCATTAGAACTCCCAAATCTCTTCAGGCATTATATACTATATATAAGCCTTATCGAAAAGAACCTATATGCATATATGACACACGTTGGACAATTCTGCATAAAAACCCATTCATCTAATTGAGGACGGATGGGGGGGGGTTAATTGTCCCTTCCCAAAACTAATCAGGCAAGCGTCTTTTCAGGATGAACGCATATCCAAAAATCGAACCAAAACAGTTAATTCAGCATGAAAAACCTATTTACCTAAACTATGACCCCCCCCCCGGATCCCCCTTTCATACTTAACCAATGAATCCCCAAAATCAATAATAAATCCCCAAAATCAATAATAAATCCCCAAAATCAATTCTTTGTCACTTTTTTTCCGATAACTTTTTTCCTTGTCACCTTTTTCCGGTAACTTTTTTTTCCGCTTTTGTAGTTTATGTCACTTTTTTCCGATAACTTTTTTCCGGTCACTTTTTTTCCTAGATTCGTTCTATATGCTTTTGGTGAAATGTATGCATGCACAAAATATCATATTGTTATGATGAAAATTAAAAAAGAAAAATTTTAACGTCCACCGTCCCCTTAAGACATGTTTGACAGAAGACTCGTAATGTGGAGGAAGGAGCACCATCTTGCACCCACACGACTTCGGATATAACATTTTGGCCGTTGCTATGTGGGAATCGCGTAACGAGTTAACATGTCCAGATAGCGATCACTCGTTACTGTACACGTTTGCAGATTATCGGCAATAACCTCTTCAAAAAAGTACGGACCGAGGATGAATGTACTCGTTATACCACACCACACGGTCACTTTTTTCCTCGTGTAATGGACTAGCAAGCACATCATGTGGATTATTTTCTGCCCAGTGCACACAATTTTTTGAATTCACGTTACCAGTTAACGAAAAATGCGTCTCACCTGTCCGCAAAATGCGTAAAGGCCAGCTGCTATCTTAATCGTACCGGATAAGGAATTGATTTGCAAAACCCATCCGTAATTGATAGTCTCCTGCTTCCAACATCTGGACAAGCTGGAATCGATACGGAAACATGTTTAGAGCGCAGAATATTGCGTACAGTTACAGTTGAATTCGGCATATTCAGAACACGCGAAACACCGCATGCAGTTGCGGGACGAACTGTGCTTATCGTTTGATGAACTTCTGCAACAACCTCCGCAGGAACGGAAGGTCGTTTAGACCGAGGTCGATCGTATGCGCAACCAGTTTCTTCAAATTTATGAATCAAGTCCCGTACAACTTTGACAGTGCACGGGCCTTGCTGTAATCCATAGTTGCGGCGGAAAACACGCAATGTCTCTGCGGCATTTTGTCCATTCTGTTAATAAATCTTTATGATTTCACCACGTTCTTTCCCTGAAAGCGGCATCTTGTTTGGAGTGGCAGAAGGCAACATACGCGGTTTTCACTTCGCAATGTCTTTTTTTTCATCTAGCGTAACGATGTCAATCATGACTGTGTCTTACGCGAACTCGAAATTTGCGTTTCTTGGTTTCTTCTTCTCGTTTTGTGGAAAACTAAGCAGGCTGGGATATCAGCCGAAGAAACGGTGTGACGTGTGACGAACATTAATGTTCTGGTGCACGGCAAAGTTCTTTTACTTACCCATCATACGTAGTATAGGGTAAGTCTTGCAATCGTTTTGAAAATCGAAAATTTTTTTTTGACGGATTTACACGTTTTAGATAGTGGAGATTCCGAAAAACATATTTTTAGAAAAAACAAATTTGCCGTCCGTCTGTCTGTCTGTCCGTCTTTCTGTCTGTCAGTCTGTCTGTCTGTAAACGCTCTATCTCCCGAACGAATTGAGATAGAGACTTGAAATTTTGTATGTAGTTAGTATGTAAGAATGGGACGAACCCTGTTTAATATCAGCAACCTCGATTATCCGGAACTATTTTTTTCGGACTCTCGAAAAATTCGTTCTGATGAAAGGTATATAAAAATTTTCGAAATTTTTTGTTCTAAGGAATGGACGTAAAAGGCAATAAAATAACACACATTTTGCATATAGAACGAAGTCAATCGGATTATTAGTTGTCGAGATATTTGTAATCCTGTTTTCCACATTCTTCGATTTTTCATGACCCTGTATTTCATTTAAATTTCAATTCAGAGGTATATTTTAATTGGAAATGAGACGCTTAATCCGATGCAGTTAATTGTTAGTTAATAGAGTTATTTTTGGTGTTATAAGGATGTTTCTTTTACGCAGTTCGGTACTACTTGAGTAGTTTGGCGCTTTATATAATTTGTCGATATCGGTAATCAGCAATTCATTAATAGAGCATTATTATGTATATTAACAATATTTAAATTTTACTGATTGAATTGCAATTCATTGCATAAATAGTTTTCACATGTTTTATTTTCATATACATATCCATGATGGGTAAGTATTACGTTGGCCCCCAACGACTAGTTTACTTTTCTCTTGCCTAGTTCCGGTGATTTTCGTGCTACAGTTGCCATTCCAACGCTATTTAGGGTTTTTCACAATGGAGATTAATTCCAATACAAAAAACTGGATGTTGCCGTTTGATTTTTTTCGAAATTTTCTCATTGTAACCGTAACTGTTTGAGTGACACTGATGTTTGCCATATCATTCTTCAGCGCATACCTAAAAATACCTTTTGCGAAAATTTCAGTCAATTTCTGTGAATGGTATAATAGTTAGGGGCCCAAATGTCGGGATAGTTTTTTTTATAATCACCCTGTATACATATCGAACTAAAATTGTATTATTCAAAACATCATTTATTAAAAAAAAAAAAAAAAAAAAAAAAAAAACTAATAAAAGCGGATCTCGGAGCTACTTTCTGAAATATTTTACAATTCATTTTTGTCCAAAAATGCATGAAATTGGCTGGTGTTGAGTTCAGAAACTACAATTACAAATTCTTTCTATATTTCAAGTTTATAAGACTATAAAAATTGAAAAATCATTTTGAAAATTTATACATATGCATATATAAACAGTTTCTCAAAAGCAGGGGAAAGGAATGATATCGGTGACAATCTTTGTATTGAAAAGATTTTTTAGCTCTGCTGTGTTATGTAATCTTCTTTTAGTATAAAAAAAAAAAAAAAAAAAAAAAAAAAAATAAGAAGGAAAAGAAGAAAAATAATGATTCACAAAATTATAACTTCATCCTCATAAATCCACGAATTAAAAATATTAAAAAAACTGATAATAAATTGAACAGTTGCTAAATACATCGATACTTAAATTATAATATACACTGTAAAATATGTGGAAAATGTTATTACCTTGTAATCTTTCAGTTTCAAAGTCTGTTTTCAAAGTTCTTGGCTTCTCAAAAAAGTTTTACACTATACTTGTACAACACTTCCCCTGGGATAATTGCAGTGGATAGCCGAGGTTCCTCTCAAGATCGCTCCTTGTTTATTTTTTAAATTTTGGTCGCAAGTATTTTTTTTATATAGAGTTACTTTCACGTTCTGAACCGGTTCTGAAAGTGAAAGTAACTTTATAAAAAATATCCTCTTTAATTAAACTACTCTTATATGAGAAGTCTGTGTGTATTATGACTAATTTTACCAGTACATGTGGAACGCGGACTAGGCGCTCTAGTAAAAGTGAAGTGGCGCGTTCCCCTCTGAAATGCGATACCGGGGCCAGTTCTGAAAATGTCTTCGGTGAGTCTTCAGGTTGTAATGCTATCGCCAACTAATCTGTTATTTCTACACTTCTTCGTGGTCACCTACTAGTCTTATTTTGAGAAGTCTCCGGTGAATAGAGAAGCTACCAACACAGAAAAACAAATCAGGCGCCGAATCTTCGACACCGTAAAATTTTTGATTGAGAAAGAATTCTATAATTTTATGGCTATTATAATTGCAGACTTAGAATGATTTAGCAGATGATCCTGCATATGAACCCTCTACGAAATAAGAGCAAATAGAAGTTCCGGAGGTTTCTTTGAAAGTAATGAAAAAAGCAGTTCAGGCATATGATAAGACGAAAGGAAACAAGTGAAAAGAAGTAAAACAACAATCGAGAAAAGCGACACGCCACATGTTAATTATGCGATGACAACAGTATTTGGAGAAAGGTGGCAATACATTGCAAAAACAGAATAAAATTCTTGGTTATATGTGGTCTGAATTTGTAAAACATCGTCGAGAATAGAAAATCACAATTCATGATAGATACCTGAGGATGTGGGCTATTGAAGTAGGTTTAGAACACTTTAAAGCAGATTTAACAGATTCGTAACCTATTTTAAGCAAGAATATAAATTAAAAAGCCGTAAAATGACCCACTCCTAACCAGGAAGAATGTCCTTCCAGAATTATCTTTCCAGTTCATCATATATTACTTTCGTAGTAATTTTCAAGAGGATATAAAAGAAAAAAAATACGCCTTCAGCTCAATCTTGAATACATATCAGAGTGGTTAATACCTATGAATATGTATACAGGGTGAGCCATAAATATCGAAACAATAGGCTATCTCCTTAAATATTGCTCCTAGACCCATACTTCCCATTGCAAAAATTCATAAAAATAGGTGAAATTTTTTATAAGATAACTTGCAAATCCATAGGGGGTCTATTTGAAAAATACGAAAATTAAATTTTTATACGGACCCCGTAGGATAAAAATCCCAATTAGAAAAACTTTCCTTATACAGTCCTGAATAAGACACAAAAACTTGCATCTTCATATCTTCAAAACTCGCAGAGTTATAGCCGTTTAAATAATTCATCTGGTTTTAAGGGTTTTGACACAAATTGAAATGCGAGCAATTAAAAAAATCAATGTTACTTTAACAGTTCTAGGAAACATGTAAAAAATCTTTTGAGTTAGAATTTCGATTTTTTTTCTTTTTTTTTGCGATGGTTAGCCATATAATTTGCTAAGAAAATCACATCCTAAAATTTCTCATAAAATTTATAAAAATTTCATATGATTAGTACTGGTTTAAATGATATAATTTAAAATCGTTATAACTCGAAACATTATTTATCGGATTTCAACTTCTTTCCATTTAATTAAGTATGAAAATCTAATTTTAGTTTTGTTCCAGGGTTTTTGCTTTTCAATATTAATTTTTAAATTATTAAAAATTTTTATTGAAAAAATAATACAACTTTAAAAAAAATCATATTTTGAAAATTATATATTTTTTCAAATTTGCCGAAACAAAACTAATGTAAAATAATCAAATATGGCATGTTTCAATGTTACATTTTTTTTTTCTTAAACAGTTCTTAACTTTTAATAATTTAAAGACGAGAAATAGTGTGTGTGTGGGGGGGGACTCATTATGCAGTAAAACAAAGTGTACTGTTTAAATGTAAGTCAGAACAATGCTTTTTCTAAGATGCAGATTAAGTCTTTTTTATATAAATTTAGCTCTCAGACTTTTTATCGTTTTTTTATTACTTTAACTTCAGACTTTTTACTATCCTGGAGAGGCTGTTAAAAAATCTGTATTCTGGGTTACGGCCGGGCCAGGGCCGACACGTTACTTTTATCTGAAGACTCGCCTGGCCGGGCCTAACGTATTTTTCATACCAGAGGGGACTGCTTCCTTCTTCCTAGGTCTGCACGTGATGAAATATTCAATCCTAGTCTCGAACAATCCGTTTTAAAATTACTGTCTCTGACTGACCTAATACGTGCATAAAATAAGTAAAGTTTGGTTCAATAAAATTTTTTACGAAAAAATACATAGATTTTGAAATAGCTTTTATTTTACAAAAAAATTAAAAAAAAAATTTAAAATTCATTATTTTAAAGAATAGTATATTCAAAGGCTACAAAATTAAATATAATAAAACAAGTGAAAAAAAACTGCCTATGACGGAATTCTGTCTTAAACAGAAAATGTGTTGATCCATGCAAAATTATAATAATGCCTGAGAAAAAAATAAGCTCCATTTACATCTCCTAGAAAGAGCAATTGTCTATAACATATTTTTTCTTTTCTATATGATTCCGTCTTAAAAGTTTTTACTGTATAACAATTTTCAATGTCTCCAACACATAAGATATGGACTAATGATATTAAAATATAAGTGAAACATTTACATATAAATAGAGATTCATTGATAAAATAAATATATCACAGCCTTTGGCGTTTCTTTAACAATAAAAAGTATAAATATAACAAACGAAAAACTATAATAAATATTTTTGGTCAGAACTCCTCCATACGAAACAATTTTTAACCACACCGAAGTAAAAAACTATGTAGAAATCCACGGCTCAGCTGAGCTATTATTTAAACTTTTTTCCAGGCCGGTCCGGGTTATGATTTTAACATTTTTTCAGGTCGGGCCGAACTTTTTTTCCTGTGAGTCGGTTTGGGACCGGACCTAGATATTTCGATCCATGCAGACTTTCAACGACGACTACTAATATATTTTGAAAATAAGTTTAGTTTTAAATCAATACGCTGCTTTTTCATGTCCAAATAAGAGACACTGTCTTAAATCGATATTTAATAACGGACAATTTGTGGACAATCCCTCACTTGTCTTCAAAAGAAGCCAAAAACTCTTCCTTTACAGGCATGGTTAAGTGGTGTAAGTCATGAATTTTGGAGAATTTTGGATTTTGATATCTCTGTGAGGTTTTCAGATACGGAGATAATTTTATGTTGTTGTTGTTCAGTATCAAACTTTAATTTTAGCTTATCCACCTACTTTTTTTTTTTTTTTTTTTTTTTTTTTTTTTTTTTTTTTTCACGCCACTAAATTTTCGTTTATTTTTTCTTATCTTTTGGTGCTTTCTTGTTTATTAAGTTTTTTCAAAAACTCAATTTTACTTGGTAAGGTTGCAAACTTCTAAATTTCCTCTTACAGTTTTTATTCCTATTTTTTTTTTTTTTCTCTCTCTCTCTCTGCTGCGCCACAAGTGGTGATTAATTGGGACCTCCTTACTATTTCAATTTATTCACTTAATCAAGTTTTATCTATATGTTGTTCTCACTGGAGATTTTGATTTTAGCCTGTTAGAGTGTTAATTTTGTTTTAGAGCATTTGATTTTGTATTCAAATTCCCTAAATTTTTATACTTTTGTAAAATGGCGCTACTTAAACAGTTTCAATTAAAATTCTTTTAAATCAGCATTAATAACATGCTTGTCACAATTTACCATCCCTCCATCTTATCCTACCTTCTCTTTTAGACACCTTTTTTGAATTAAGGTAATTCAATAATTAAACTTTACTTTTATTCTATGTGATTCCCTATCTATTTAAAGTACGATTGCAAAACATTTCTCACTCAGCATCTCGCCCATTCAAATTACATATGTTTAGTTTTATATTGCAACCTACTTGCTAGAAGTTATCATCTTGAAAGATTATTCATTATTTTGATGCTTTGGATAATACTCTCATTTTTCAAGTGTTCCAAGAATAAAACAACTCTCAAGTGCAACGCGTGCATTGTTTAGCTACAGTTAAGTGTGCACTTTGTTTGACTGGCAAACTTGCTATCAGGCTCCTTTACTGTTTTTCTGCTATGTTGTCTTCATAATTTACTGATTTATGTGCCATAATCAGTCTTTTTATGTTTTTGAACTTGGAAACGTGAACTTATGTATATATGTACAAAGCTTTTCAAGGATTTTAAGTTGTTAAAACGCAGTTTCTATCATTTCTATCAGTGTAAATCTATCAATCTATCACAAATTGGTTTAATGTGTTCATACTTTAGTACATGAGCTTCTAGTGCACAGTATTATTCTCACACTAGTCTTTCCCCTGTTTTAATTTAATTTCTACTGCTATTTTTTTTTTTTTTTTTTTCAAATTGTTTTCCCTTAAATTTTTATCTTAGTTATTTTCAGTAGTCTAGGCTATTGGTTTTTGCTTTTCACTGTCCTTTTCTCCTTTCTTTCATTGATGTATGGAGGGGGTGTGGCAATGCCTCATTTTCCAGTTTTTGATCTATAATATAGATTTATAATTAAGAAAGCTGTTATTATTAAATTGTTAATATCAACCTCTGTTAAAAGTAATTGCCAAAAATGGCAAAGAGTGAATTTCCCCCACTTCAAAGACTTAAACTATGGGAATATCAAGTTGTTTGCAAATATGATCTTAGCACGCAATTGCTTTTCGACCAGACGTTTCGTCACTACAAAATGCATTCTGACGGGCATAACGATGAAGGCGATTTATTTCAAGAAGCTCTTATTCATAAAGTTAAATCCATAGAACTTGAGCTCAAAAATTATAGACAAAAAGAGAACTCGAACGATTCTCTTAATCGAGAGCACTCATCAACAAGTACATCCGATCTCCAAGAAGATGATACAAAATTATTCCAACAGTTAAATCAACTGCAAGCATGTTTGAAAAAGCACACTAAAAATATGTCTGAAAATACAGAAGAACTGAAAAATGAAATACTAGCCCATTTAAGATCATTAGATTTTGAACTGGAATATTACTCGATACAGAACAAAATTAAATTAGATAGAGAAAAAAGAGACAATGGAGGTTCATCTATCTCGGATATAGATCAAACATTAACTTCAAGACCATTCAAAAGCACCCTTAATCTTAGACGCACAACAAGGCGCTCGCAAGCTGCAAGTGAAGGAGACTTCAATGGAAAATTCCATTATCACTCATGCAGAAAACAGACATTATACAATAAACAAGAAGAAGAAATAGAGGAATTACAAGAAAAATGTCTAAACTTCCAACGCTCACTTCGGAAAGCAGAAGAAGACAAAAACTTACTTAAGAAAGAAATCGAAGAATTGCAACATAGTTTTGAAGATGCAAATAAAGAGTTAGCGCAATTAAGAAATGAAACCACGGAAAAGTTAGTAACTAATACTGATGTAAGTGACTCAACTCACATTTCTCAAGACTCAGACTCATTGCATAAGTGCACAGATGATTCTGATCCAGGCGATTCATTTACTCCATTACAACCAACTGAGAGAAAGAATATCTTCAAAACACTTAAAAACTTGAACACGCAAACGCATTTTGCAAAAGAAGAGAAACACCAATATCTCATGGGATATAAATTACTTGAAAAAGATTTCCTGAACTTTGGAAGGAAGCAGTGGAACAATAAAACAGTAATCAACTACATGAAACTACTATGTAAGAAAAAACAAGAAATGTATCATCCAAAGCATTTAACAAATACAGAGAGCACTCTTGATAGTAGAATAAAACTAACTTCTTCAGTCCATTTATTACAACAGGAAGTAAACATAGTGAATACTACATATGGAAACCTGTGCATAAGTCTAAAAACAGAACTGGAAACGCTTAAAAATTCAAAACTAAAGTCTTTGCCTCTTCAAACATTAATAAATGAGCACCATGTCCTAATACAAGAGAAACTAGATTTATTGGGAAATATCTCAAAAGATTTGTACGATGAAATGAATTCATATCTACAAGTCAATCCGAAAAATCTTACAGATCAATTAACAGATAATATACAAGATATACTGAAATATTATCTTAAAACAATCCCAACTGTGGCACCAAATAAGGAACATTCTATGCAAAACACTCAAGAAGAAGAAGAATCACAGATTCGAAAACATTTGAAGAAAATAATTATCATTCCTAATGAAGCTAATCAATCATCCCAAGTATCAAAATGCGTAAGAACGGAGATTAAAAAACCCGAATTACGAGCAGCAGTTAAATCAGTCAGAAAAACAATGAACAATAATATAGAAATTAAAACTACAGAAACAGATATAGAAATCCTAAAACAAGCACTAACTTCATCGGAAGATCTTACATCTCGCTCAAGAATATTAGAACCAGAAAAGAAAAGACTGAGAATCCTATTGTTAAGAATTCCAGATGATATCACTCAAGATGATTTAAAGAACGAACTGACCCAGAAAAACTACTTCAGAGACACGCCATTTGAAATATTAAAACATTTTTCGTCGAAACAAAGGCATTATAATAACTGGATACTTCAAGGTAGTACAAATATTTGTCGTCAATTAATTAGTAAAGGCAAGTTAAACATATTTACAGAATCAGTAAGAGTAGTCCATCATCTTCGAATTATGCGATGCTCTAACTGTCAAGCTTTAGATAGCCACGTAGCAACAAACTGTAAATGGATAGCAGAATGTGCAAACTGCGCGAAAGAGCACCACACTTCCGATTGCTCAGAATCTACAGAACAATGTATCAATTGCTTACGGGAAGGCTTTGAATGTTGTGATCACAAAGCCTCATCTCAAGAATGTCCATTATACAAACATCTTAAAAATAATAAATTGCAAAATTACTACACTAATTCATTAGGTAAAATGTCTATCTCTTCAACTAAAAATGAAACTAAAAGAAGCAGACAACTCACAAGTCCCATTTTATCTAACAACAGCGATTGTCCCAGTGAGGAAGATCTATATGATCATGACTATCCTTTTCTTAAAACAAGCAATGAAATTCGTAGTGTCAGATTTATAGAAAACTCTTCCCGAAAAAACCGAGGAATTTCAAAGAAGACCTCAAGCAGGAATTGGGAGGCTCTGCCTCCCCGTTACCGATAGAGGCACTAAAAGTGAATCTTCTAACCTTTATTCCAAAGAAAAATCATTGAAAATAGCACAAGTAAATCTGCAGAGAAGCCGAACGGCCACAGCTGATCTTATCAATACTCTTTACTCCGAAAATTACTCTTTAGCTTGTATACAAGACTGTTACATTAGCAACAACCGACCACTTGGTCTACCAGCAGGAGCACCTTGCTACTCGTCAAATAATAGAAATGCGTTCATAATAATTGTAGATCAGAGTTTAAAACACATTCAACTTGGAAAGTTTGATAATACAGTTGTAGTAAATATAACTGTTTCAAAAAATACTTTCACATTAGTTTCACAATATTCTCCGCCATCAGCGAATTTGGAGCAAGATCTTCATTCATGGGATACTTTCCCGGGCTACTCGCCTAATCTCCTCATATTGGGGGATCTTAACGCCCACAGCATTCTTTGGGGCTATCCTTCTGATAACGAAAAAGGTCACCAACTATTTTCTTTTATCAGTCAACATCGACTAATAGTTCTTAATGATCCTCACTGTTTACCAACATTTGAAACGGATCACTCTAGAGGCTGGCCAGATGTTTCCATGTCATCTCTTCCTTTCTTTTCCAGAATTTCATCCTGGACAGTTGATAAAGACTTAAATTACGGTGACCATAGATTAATTACAATACTAACAGATATTCCATTACCTAAACACTCGACAAGGAGATACCGAACAAAAAATATCTCTTTTAAAAAGTTTAATAAAGAATTGGCCTTTAAATTAACAGAAAACAATATAAATTTCAACAACATAACAAATCAAAATACTTTTGATGACTATTACAAACTTTTCTTAGAAATATTACATACCTTATGTGACAAACACTTGAAGAAAAGAAAAAGTGTTTTTACCCCACAAATTACCTGGTGGAATGATAACTTACGAAAGACACGAAACTTTGTGAAGGCCTTGCAAAGAAAATCCAAATTACCGTCAGCTTCACAAGAAGACAAAATTAGATATAAAAAAGAAAAAGCCATCTACAAGAAAGCGATCATAGATGCAAAAAGACAAGCTTGGTCCAACTTTTGTGGCAATACCAAAGATCCTTTTGGAAAAGCTAAGAAAATTGCATTCCAAGAATTCTATCAACAGGAAGTAATGGCGTTGGCAGACTCAAACTATCCATTATATACTAGGGACTTCTTCTACACAGATCTAACAATTAAAATATTTGGCCCCTCAATTAAATTATCTCAAGAATCGTTTGATTCTGATGACTCAGCTCCTCCGTTCGTAGACCAAGAACTCCATGCTGCCATTTACTCTTTCAATCAAAACAAGGCCCCTGGGCCTGACAAAATAGACCATTTCATAATAAGAAATCTTTATAAAACACAGAAGAATTTACTCTTATCAATGTACAACACGCTACTGAAATTGAATTACTTCCCTTCAGTTTGGAAAATTGGAGAATTAGTATATTTTAAAAAGAAAAACAAATCTTCTGACGATTATCAATCTTATAGACCAATAACTCTTCTCCCAATATTTGGAAAAATATTAGAAAAAATGCTTTTGAAACGAGTAAATTATTTCTTATCACACTCACAATCTCTACAATCATCTCAACATGGTTTTGAACAAGGTCGTTCAACAGAAACGGCATTACAAGATCTTTTCTCTAATATAGAAATCAAATCTCAAGAAGATAAGTATATCTCTTTAATTTCTATAGATTTTCAAAACGCGTTTGATCGCCTGCCATGGGACATAACTATAGAAGAACTTGAACTTTTAAAATTAGACAAACCCTATCTTAATCTGTTTAGGTCATTTTTAACATTAAGAGCAGCCTACTATAATTGACAATCAAATTCACTACATTGGTTTGGCAGGGGCTGCCCACAAGGCTCCTGCCTGGGACCCTTTCTTTGGAAAATCTTCTTAAATAAATTACTAAAACTTCTTAAAAGACATGGTTATAAAATAATAGCCTACGCCGATGATATACTATTAGTAATCTCAGGCTCCACAAGGAGAAGCTTAGAAGATTCGGCAAATCATGCTTTACAACTCATCAGCGACTGGGCAGATGTTAATCGTATGTCAATCTCTTTCGACAAATGCTCAGTACTTCATCTTAAAAAGCCCAAATCTCTAAAACGTCCACCAATTTTTAAGATAAGAAATAAAAATTTAAAATCAAATCCAACATTGCTTTATTTGGGGGTTACCTTAGATAGTAATCTTACTTTTCTTCCTCATATTAGAAATAAGAAAATTGAAATATTAAAAACTATACAAAATCTTTTCAAATTCTCTTCCTCGTATCGTCTTCCAAAATATATTTTAAAAGTGTGGTATCAAACAATATTGGAGAAAAAAATATCTTATGGTGCATCAATCTGGTTTCCAAGATTGCAAAAATCCCATGGCTTACGCATTTTATCATCAATACAAGCAGAATGTCTCTTGATGATTTCTAAAGCATACAGGAAAACGACAACCTCTGCCTTATGCACTTTAACTGGAATAATTCCGCTACAATACCAAATAAAAAGAGAATCTGAAGCTGGGCAAGTATTAAGACTTGCCATACCATCAGAAGAGTTCGATCCAACCCTAATACAAACAAGACTAAAAACGTGCCAGATAAAACCATTTAAAAAGTATTTACATTGGATAGAAGACATACCTCCGAATTTAACTAACTTAGTGGAAATATACACCGATGGCTCAAAAACTGAATCTGGCACAGCCTATGCCTTCTGTACTTTCTATAACAATCATTTAATTCAAACATATCAAAAGTCCTTAATAAATGACAATAGTGTTTATAAAGCAGAATTGTTAGCTATTCATGACGCAATAATCTGGGCAAATTCAAGCAATTTTCAAAATATATTAATTCAAACAGACAGTTTATCAAGCCTACAAGCCTTAAAAGACATTAATACAAGAGATATATTAGTAACCTCAATCATATTACTATTGCAGAAAACTACTAAAATTTTTGTTTTCAAATGGATAAGAGGCCACACGGGCATAATAGGAAACGAATTAGCGGATACCTTGGCAAAAGAAGCTACGCTGGAATCATCTGAAATAGAAACAAAATTCTATCCATTACCAGCATCCTTAATAAAAAGAAAATTAAAGCTAGATTCGCTTCAACACTGGCAAAACTATTGGGACTATGCAGATACCGGCAGATACACATACGAATTTCTACCGAAAATTTCAGAAGACTTTTTACTTTTTCATCGAAATCTATATTTATTCGCTACCAATCATGGTCCTTTTTCTTCATATCTAGTTAAATTTAATAAAGTAGATTCTGACCTCTGTACTTGTGGGAACAGAAGTACCTCCTTGCATTTCATGTTAAATTGTCCACTAACTTCAACCTTTCATCTGCGAAAGCCACCAAATATGAAATTAAATGAGTGGTTTTCATATGTATTGAAATGTCCGAAATTATTACAGAAAATAATTGACTGCATCACCCTCGTTGAAAAGAATCAGTATATATTTCAACTTGCGCATTAGCAAGCTTATCAAATCATATCTCTGTTTTAATATTGTAAAACTTTAGGTTCGCCCAGAAGAAATTGGGTAACCATTTGTGAAACAATTGTACTTTTTTTTTTTTTTTTTTTTTTTTTTTTAATAATAAATGTTAGGTGGGGCTTGTTGAGCTCAAGCCATATGGTAGGCCTCCCCACCTAACTGAATCTGAATCTGAATCTGTTGTTGTTGTTCAATTTAGGAATGGATAAGGAATAACTTCCTAATTGGGAATTTTTTCTTACGGGGGCCATATAAAAAGTTAATTTTCGAATTTTTTTTAAATAGACCCCCTCCCATGGATTTGCAAGTTATCAAAAATTTCACCTATTTTTAAGAATTTTTGCAATTGGAAGTATGGGTCTAGGGGCAATATTTAAGGAGATAGCCTATTGTTTCGATATTTATGACTCACCCTGTATAAGTATTTTTATTACAAAATGAGTGAAATGGGCACCTTGGGACATTCCAAAAATGCTGAAAAGACCAAATGCAGCTTACAGAAGGGAAAAAAGTACACGAGAAACTAGCATTTTCATCAAGCAGTGAGGATGAGGCGGTTGCACTAGCAAATTTGGTGAAAATTAGACCTGGAAGGAAAAAAGAATATAAATGGTTTATGTAATGGTAATAGTGATGAATTTATTTATGCATGTGATGATGATTTTCCTACAGATTGCAAAGTTACTCAAGATAGGTCCAGAAACTTACAGGCAAACCCAATGTGGGGTAGTGTGCATTGGTAAAGTTTGCAGGAAAACAAAGCATCGTTAAGCTGCTATCAGATTCACCAACATTTTGAGAGACTTTTGAGCCAGCACTTGATTCCTTCCAACTTTTGGCGAAATATCCTCACAGCACCCAGTGTGATAGCAAACAGCAATATTTTCCAACTTTTTTCTACAGTTCCAAAAAAGTCTCTCCTAGCCGAGACTTTTCATCCAACATCGAAAATTTCAACGAATCAGAGGTAAGCGATTGATACGAATAAGAGATAAATAACGGCTGGTACTAGCTTGTCCTCCAACTTTTTAAGAAACAAATGTAACCTTTTTCTCTCTTTGAACGGGAAAATGTTGGGGTTAAAATCGGCTGAAAAGTTTGTCGCGCTTAAAGTTTGTGAATCTGATAACAGCTTTACATTTAAAGGGCATGTTCAAAATGTTGAAACAGCAGCAAGTATGAAATATACATTTTGAGAAGACAAAATCAAAAGTTGCCATTATTTTTTTTTTTTTAAATCCTAATAAGCATGATAGTTTATTTGTGTACTAAGCAGATATTCTTTTAAAACTTGACACTCCTAAAAACATAGGTCAAGAATATGTTTTATAAGAATTTGAAGAATATCTTTTTTTCGTATTAAATACAAGATCTGTTAATGAAAACATGTGTTACAATTCAAATTATTAAAGTGTTTCAATGCTTAAATTATTTCATGTTCATCAATTAAATATATAATTTTATATGTATTTTTGATTAAAACTAGTGTCCAGTGGAGCCAACTTTTGAAAAATATTGGGTAGGCTCAATTTTTTTTTTTTTTTTTTTTTTTGAACAAATACATAAATATTGGGTGGGCTCAACTAATAATGGGTGGATAGAGATACCAAATTATTGGGAGGGCTCACGCCCCATGGGTCCATATAAGTTGGTATTGGTACTACTGCTAGTGTCCTAGCCTTCCCCACCATGTGGGATAGGTTGGGACATTTTAAAGGCTTTTTTATTTTGTTTTCACTCTTTTCCTATGTGAAATATTAGATTATCATGAGGTTTATTTGATGCTGAAATGTTTACACTTTATATCTAATTGGCTCTAAAATAATAATAAATGATAATAAAATTTAGAAAAATTATTTAATGAAAAACGTCCCAAGGTTTCCCACCTTCCCTTAATAGTATAATGAGAGATTCCAAATAAAAACATTAACTTGAAGAAACAGCAAAAGTTTGAGAATTTTGGAAATTGTGTTTTAAAAGAAACATCGTCTAAAATTTGATATGCTTTTTCAAATTTGCAATTCAGTTGTTTGATTCATAACTTTAAAATCCATCTGTACTGAAAATAATTTAACATATTTTTATATTTTCCTATATTAAAATATGATAAGCTTACTATTTAACTATCAAGGAAAAATAATTTTAAAATAATATTTATTGCAATTTTTCTGAAAAATGACCGTAATGAGGATTATAAAGATTACACATTTCATGAAAAGTTAGAAAAATTTCCCCCGATTGATTTGTTACAGACTTATTTGTCACTAAAATCTAAGGAAATGCAAAGTAGGTTTAAAAAATAACATGTCTTTACTATTCTTGGAATATCTAAAACCTATAGCCTAAATTTAATATTTCAATACTTCTTTGAAATAAGAACTATATGCTGTTTCAATACTGAATTATAAAAATGTGATGTATAAAAATATCATGTATAGCATTTATGTATAAAAATGTATGGGAAAAAATGAGTTTCATTTCAAATTTTGGATGTATGATCGCTACTGAAGTTAAAAAGTAAAAAATTACTTTACTTGAAAATCATTTGAAAATACAATCTTGGTATTGATTTGATGTAAGCTGTGGAATTGACAGAGAAGATATAGATAAAAACACTCATTTGAAATATTGGTAATTCTCACTGAACTAACTGAACAGGGTATAAGAGGGCTCACAACCATATTAGATCAAAACCATTTTGAAAAAAAAAAAAAAAAAAAAAAAAAAAAAAAAAAAAAAAAAAAAAAGATAGTTCATTTTGAAAGCAAATAAAATCTATAAGTCTGTAAATAAAGGCCATATATGAGAAAGCATCTGAAAATAAGCTTGGTTACTGTGGAAGTAGAGGCAATAAATTTTATGCACCTTCTAAATGGACTGTTTTTTGCAAAATGGATTTGGCCTACTATGGCTATGAGTCTCTCACATGCTATTCAGTTTTGTCTTGAATGTTCAAAGTCAGAATGCCTCAACTCGTATAATATGGTTCTAATTACATCCTCAGCAAATTGTGTCAGTTTATTTTTTTTTTTTTCATTGATACACACACATGCACAAAGCAAAAATCTGATGAACAGCCAAATGATAGCATATTGTGCCAATTGTTCAGTCTGTTGATTGTAGTGTTCCGCTAGTAGAATTATGTGTTTGCGAGTAAGGAGAGTAGAATCGCTATTTCTGTTTCAGAGATCATTTTGAGAAGCCGAGGATAGAGCTTGTATGTCTATAAATATATCAAAGTGAGGTCTTGCTCTCTGAGCACAAGGCTGCTCTTTTTCATTTCGGATCTAATTTTTTGGAATAACAAGCATTTATATTAGGTAAATATGTCTTCAATTGTCATTCTGAGCAACTTTCTCTCCTATACTGCCAGTTTTCGTTGCAACAAAATTCGATAAAGTGAAATGCTCATTATAATAAAACATTTTGCAAACTCCAACAAAATCTACATTTAAGAAATCTATAATGAAATAAATCTGAACTTTATTAACATAAAGAAATGGGTATCCGATCTTACTAAAAGATCATATTTATTTTATATTTTGAATCAGAAGCAATATTTTTTTCATTTTTTTAAATTATTTGAACAACAAAGTTTAAATTAAAAATTCCGTTATACCGAAAATTCATTACAGCCAATCATTTTAAATGAAGGAACTAAAAACATTACTGTATTTTAAATATGAAAAATTATCTTACCTTCATTGTTTAACTCTTTATATTTCAAATTATATATTCATGAAAATTAGATCTTGTAAGGCATTTTTCGTGAATCTTTGAAATTACATTACGAGATTTACACAGTCATTTAATAAATTTTAGAAGGATTTCGTCAATTAAAATAAAACTAATTGTTCATTTATAGGGATCAAGTGTAATATTTATATAACTCCACTCATTTTTTATTTATTTATTTTTAATTTTGTAGTATTTTGTAAAATTTGAAAATGTACAAATAAACGTCCTTACAACAGAAATACAAAAATATTTCAGAACGGGACCCCTCCCCCCAATCTCTCAACGTCAAGAAAGTAGAAAAGACGCAGAGACAAAAGAAATCATTCTGTTAAAAATACTTTTGTTTTGTGCAACCAATAATGCTTTTGCAACAAGATAAAGTAAAATATCTATAACTCATTCTAAACTGTATTACTGCTAATCGATATATTAAATGAATTTTACAGCAGGTTATTTTAAGTGTAGTTTAAAGTACCTTCGGAGCGTAAAGGGTTAACTTCAATTCGATATTTATAATAACGGATTAGTTTATTTACAATGCATGTCAATATGATTATCACTTTAAAAAAAAATCCAAATCAATGAAAAAAATAATCCAATCGAAACGTAATTTTTTATGTTTATTTCTCAAAACATTTTCAAATAGACGATTGTACATTTAATAAATTTTCCGCGAAAAATATATTTGGGAATAGGTATAAAATATATAATAAAAAATATACTTTCAAAAAAGCAAGTTTGCTAAGGTTCTTAGTGATTTGTTTACGTTATTTTAATACTTTTCCCCAGTTTTTTGAGTTGTTCTTTTAAATAGATTTTCAAATTAAAGGTTAAAAAAATTTTTTTTACAAGAAATTTATTTGAAAACAGATTTCATCAAAACGGAAATTCAAATCATTTGCTTTCATAAAATTCTCCGTGAAATACTTTATTGCAATACTAATTTTATTAATAAAAAGCATGAGAAGCTCACAGATGATTTTTTTCAACGCAAATAAATGTAAAGATCATTATAAATTAGTTTTTTAGTTCATTAAATTTAACCTTCAAAAGGGAATCACTAGCTGCTAAAAGCTGCAAGTCAAGTCAACAATTAAATTTATACAAATGGCTAAAATTAAAAGTTTGTAAAAAATATTTAAAGATTTCATTGTCTTGCATATTAAAAATAGAACGAGTGTTTATGAAATACAGATTTTTAATGTTGCAAAAGAGTATAAAATATTAAAATGACTTAAAATAATTTATTGTTTTACAATTCAAAATGCATTAATTATTTTATAGATAGGAGATAATTCATATGCTTTATTTTATAATTATAAAATTCTTTATTATATATATAGGATAACTTTTTTATATCAATGATCATCAGTTGAAAAAAAAATATAAGTTCATTATGTAGTTTCTATTCTTCAAATTCTAACATTCCTTTAAAAAAGCAAAAGAAAGCTTTCTTTAAAAAGTAGGACATACAAATGCATAAACAATTTTCTTTTCTCTATGTGCAATATTCACAAAAAACTTGTTTGTTTAGCGCAATTGCTAATTTTCAAAGCAAATTCAATAATCTAAAACCAAAGTTATTTTGAAATTTTTTCAAGAAAACATCGTAATGAGCCTAACGAACAAACCATCAATTTCTAAAAATGTAAATCAGCTTGACTTTTTTAAATAAAAACTCAGAACACTTTTTAATGCAACGGAATACTTCTTTAGAAATTATTTGATTCATCCCATTTTTAAACATATCTGATATGTGGTTAAAAACATTATCAATAATCTTGCATATAAAAAAACAAAATTTTATCAGAAACTAGAATTTGGAAACAAGGTAGGGGAAAGTCGGATAAAACCGGGATCCTAATGTTTTTCTTTTAATTATTGTACACTATGTGAACAAAACAGTCAAAATTTGCATTAAAATGATAAATTGATACCTTAGGAAGAAAAAAAGTATTCATTTAGTCACGAATAACAGAAATTGAGATCATAATAACACTTTTTTTAAAGTGTGCAATGTCCCGGTATTAAGAACTTTACAAATTATAAACAAAAAACTTGGCAAAATTTGGTACTATTTTTATGAAAATCTTTATTTCTATTCGGATATACATGCTATCCTCATAGAAAAGAACACAGTTTATTAAAATAAGCAACTTAATCATAAACTACAGTTTGTAAGCTCTTGCTGCATTAGTTTTGACAGGGTTATCCAAAAGGTATTCGTTCTTTTTTTAATTTTTTGACGGCCCTTATGGAATTTCGGGAAAAAAATCTTCGCGGAAATATATACCTGTACTATTCTATTTACACACCTGAAGTTTCTTGATAATTCCTCACGTATTTTTCTAGATATTTAACAAAACATGTAAATTGCAAGTGACCGGACACCTTTATCATATATTGTATATACTCTCATAAATTTCATAACACTGATCGGACTTTATAAAATTCAAAATACGGTAAAAGTAAGTAGAAAAACGGTAGCTAAAATATTAAACAACAATTCCATAAATACATTAGGAAAACAAAATTTGAAGATAAGCTAATGATAGCAACTGCAAGGATTAATAAGTTTTAAATGCAAAACATTCCCTCCCGCATGATGAGTTCAAATAAATAAAATTATATATATATGTAACTAATATAAAGTAAAATCAAAATCCTCATTTTAGATTTCTAAATAAACTCTTTGAAAATAAAGAAATACTTGTGTAAAATCACTTTTTAGTATTCTGAAGCCTCAATTACTTCAAAACAGTAATATTCGCCTTGTTTAATAGTAAATTTTGCCAGTAAATAAGGTGAATATCTACGAAAATAATGGTAACTTTTCGGCCCGCAGGTTGGAAAATTGCCAGCAATTGCTGAAATGTTTGTAGAAATGCATTTATTTTATAAACATGTGGAGGATGCTTATTTTATTTATATTTTTATTTTACTATCTAAAATCAAATAAATTATGCTTCAACTAGTCACGGAATAAAGACTTCCGGCTACATTGCAGTAAAAACTAACAGAAAATAACACCTGTTTTGGTTCATTTTGCAAAATTAACACGTTCGCTGCCGCTTACGTGAAGATGTGATGATAGTTAACGCTGCACTATAGAAGTGGGGTTTTCCCAGAAGCCGATTTACTTTTTATAACAAAGAATCAGTGAAAGATTTTCCTGCGCCAGTGCGTGACTGGCTGTTGGACATCACCCCGCATCACGCGCTGGCACGTGAGTAGCTCCTCAACATTGGCACCATATCACGCGCTGGCTCGTGATCGGCAGCGAATGTGTTAAACTAGTCGTTGGGGGCCACCGTAATACTTACCCATCATAAATGTGCATAATATAAAATATGAAAATAAGACATGTGTAGACTATTTATAAAATGCATTGAAATTCCAAAATAAAATTTAAACGTATATTTAAATATTTTTGATACATAGTAAGGCTCTATTACGGAACTGCGGGTACTACTTGGTAATCCCGTCGACACATTTCAACAAATTATATAAATCGCAAAACTACTCGCAAAATTATACAAATTGGCAAAATTTTTATTTTAAATAACGAATGAACAAATAAATTAGTAAAAAGTTAATAAAAATCGAAATAAAACGTAGAATTAAAAATCACTTGATGAAGTAACAAACACATGTAACATGTTTAATGCCAAGTGAATGTGACATTCACGATAAGCCTATATTGGCATTTAATCTTATAGTTTGGCTATAAATGTTTAGTCGACAAGATAATGAAGTAGTAGCGAATTGCGCAAAAAAACACCCTTATAACTTCAAAAATGAAAATAATATTAATTAACAATTTATTATGTCATATTAAGCGTCTCATAACTAATTAACTTAGAGCTTTGAATTGAAATTTGAATGAAATACAGAGCCATGAAAAACCGAAGAATGCGGAAAATATCTCGGCAACTAATTGTCCTATCGACTTCATTCTTTATGCAAAATTTATATTTTTTTGTTGTCTTTTACATTCAATCTTTAAAATAAAAAAAATTCGAAAACTTTTATATACCTTTCATCAGAACTAATATTTCGAGAGTCCGAAAAAAATAACTCCGGATAATCAAGGTTACTGATGATATTCAATAGACTTCTTCCCATTATTACATACTAATTGCACATCAAATCTCAAGTCTCCATCTCAATTTGTTTGGTAGATAGAGCGTTTACAGACACACAGATAGACAGACAGACACAGATAGGCGGACGGCAATTTTTTTCCCCTAAAAATATGTTTTTCGGAATCTTCAGTGTCTGAAACGTGTAAATCCGTCAAAACTTTTTCTTCGATTTTCAAAACGTTTGCAAGATTTACCCTATACTACGTATGATGATTAAGTAAATGGATATTTTAATTTAGCTTAGCATGACAGCCAATGCAGCAACGAATAAAAAAATTAAAAGCATGCGTCTGTAAATTATATTTGCCTTTGTCACTAAGAAGAACTTATGTTGTCAAATAAATACCAATGGTTTCCTCGCCCTACACCCCCCCCCCCAAAAAAAAAAAAGAAAAGAATTGCTTCCCTGTAAAACAAATATTTTAACTAAGGTATGGGCAGGTAATATGGCCACCTTAAGGATAGAATTTTTTTAGCGAAAGTTGTAAGTGATTTTTTTTTTTTTAATATTGTCTAAAAAGTCTTTTTAGTATTGGAAAGGAAATTAAAATTTAAGTTAAGAGCCCACACTAAAGATTTAAAAAGACCCGGATGATAATGTAAAGTCTATGGGGGCGTTCTTTTTAAATATTTCGCTTAAACTTTAATATTTCGACGTAATTTTTTTTGCATAGGATAGCTGAGGACGATCCACAACAGGCCCAGTTTTTACTTTTTTGATTTTGGTTATATTCTTTTTATATGAGGACAGTTTTAGTTTCATAACCAGTTTAAACCGGTTCTGAAAGTTAAAATATATTGTTTAAAAAAATCTGATACCAAAATCAAAAAAGTAAAATCTAGGCCGGCTGTGGATCGTCCTCAGCTATGCTATAGAAAAAAATTACGTCAAAATATTAAAATTTGAGCGAGATATTTGGAAAGAACGCCCCCATAGACTTTACATTATCATCCGGGTCTTTTTTTAGTCAGAAGTGTGGCATCTTAATCAAGATTTAAACTTGCAGTAATATTTTGAAAAAAAAGTCCAGTTGCTGAAGGTAATAAGCCCATATGCAAGTAATATGGCCATAAGGGAAATATAATGACAAGATTCATATTTAACGCATGAGAAACTGAAACCGCAGAAAAACAAATTTAATTTTTGAAATTTTACAAAAAATAATGAAAAAATAAGCAAAAAAAATTTCGAAAACAATTCTAAACAAGTTTAAGCAAAATTAAACTTTTCACTGTAAAAATGTTTTTATTTTTTTAACTTCACATGTATGGCAAGTAAAAACTTCCATATTTTTCTTGGTTAGTCTGATGCATTCCTCGTGCACATAATGACGACACAAAACACATAATTTCAAATCGATAACCTTTCATTTGTTGCAAATATTGCTAAAGAAACTGTCTTTATCACTTTTCTTTTCTAGGGACAATTTTCTACTATTCCTCGGAGACCGACGTTTTTGTTTATTTAATCGCTGTTGTGATTATTGAGTTTCTTCAGTATTACTTTAAGAAGCTTTGGAAAAGAGGCGTTTGTCTCAAAATTAGAGCAAGATAGTTCATTTCTGATTTTTATGACACGAGTTGTTTTACGCTTTTTCTGTGGTGATTGAGTAATTCTTGAAATGGTAAATCATGAACAGAGGCATCGTTTCTATCGTTATCTTCAAAAGATGAAGAATCACATTTAGAGTCTGAAAACTAGTTTCGACAGAAGTACTTGACGGAGGAGGAGTATAACGACTCTGTTTTCCAGAAAATATCCATGGGATAAAAATTTCATTTCCAGTTTTGACACTATTCTTTACTGAGAATGGGTTTTCAGAAACAGAACATGGAACAAAAGATTCCTCGTGGATTGCATTTGGTTTGAAAGTATACATATCTACACTAGATTTTTTTTAAACACGATTATTCAATCGGAAAATTAATTATAACATATGTAAATTTTCCATTTTTCGATTTTGGGTGAAAAAAGTCCGGCCCAGGTTTCAAACCAGGGATGTATTGGCTGAAGCTGTCAATGCTCTACCAACTGAGCTATCCCGGATACGAACACTGGAGAACTATTTCACCCAATTAACCTCAACGAAAAATGGAAAATTTACATCTGTTATAATTAATTTACCTATTAAACAATCGTGTTTAAAAAAAATAATAATCTAAGGTAATTTCGTAAGCAGCGATTTTCTGCAGTTCCATATATTGACATTCGATTTATTCTGTTGAGCTGATCCAGTGTATCAGACCAGATAAAGTGTTCGTTGAGGTTAATTGGGTGAAATAGTCCTCCAGTGTTCGTGTCCGGGATAACTCAGTTGGTAGAGCATTGGCGGCTTCAGCCAATACATCCCTGGTTCGAATCCTGGCCCGGACTTTTTTCACCCAAAATTGAAAAATGGAAAATTTACATCTGTTATACATATCTATCTCTTTGAAGCCACCCTTAGCTGTGGCAGGTGTCATAGCTTTGTCCCAAATTGGAGGAAATTTTCATCCAAATCGTGCCTTTACAATGTTGCAATGGTGGTTTGTTCCAAACACACAAGACCTTCTTGGTCCTAGAATTACTTCAACGGTCCAAAACAGGATTTAACCAAAGAAAGCGGATCATTGATCGTATTAATATGTAATTAAATGGAAAAATATCATTTTTTGTCAGCCGCATTCCTAGCTGCGTAATCTAGATGGGGCGCGATCCCATGAAAGATGAAAAGCAGCGTCCTTGAGGTTTAAATTTTGAAAAATGATTGATCCATTTAACAATGGTAAGGTGAAGTGCCCTATTATCGTCCTCCAGTTACTTTTAGGCCCCGGGAGGTTTTAATTTTCAGTGAAAATCTACCAAATTTGGATTTTGTATAGACTAACTATTCACACATATGGGAACATGGGTAAATGTACAAAAGAACTCTTAACAATACGAAAAATTGTTTTTTCAAAAATGTCTCAATATGAATAAAAATGTCCCGATTTCGCCCCTCTGAAAAAAAAAAAAAAAAAATCCAAAAAGCCAAGAATTAACTTATAACTAAATCAAAATTTATTTCTAATTTAAATAATTAACTAAATTTACCTTAACTTAAGGTAAAAAGAAATGTACAACTAATCCTAATAGTAAATAATAGCATCAATAATACCATAAAAATGATCCATCCAAGCATGAGGAACATATAAATTAGGTATTGTTTTTGGCTGAGCATGTTTCGTGTGACCATGTGCAGCACTGAAGGCACTGAACCTATTGCTCCCCATGTTTATCACCAGAAAAACGCTTCAAGCAAGTAGGGCACTCTGCATCATTGTCGTCATCATCGCTTATATTATCATCATGGGGAATTTCAACAGGAGAATCACTTTCGTCATCAATGATGTAAGGTAGTTTATGTTTGGACTTTATACTGGGTGGATTTTCCCCCTTCCCCTTGAGAGTGGTAGTTGTTAGAAGTTTTTTTTTTTCAGCTGAGCGTTTTTTCTTCGCCTGGAAAAATTTTCACTTTTTTTTATGCGGAGCTCCAGTGATAAATGTTGCTGAACCTCTTCGGGCAGAAGTTGCTGGTGTGATCAGTGGCACTTTCCTGATCTCTTATTAGAATGAACTTATTAACAAAATTTAAAGCAAATCCTCAAGATTAAGTCTATACGTACCTACATACAAAATTGCAAGCACATTGTTTATAAGGATTTGACAGCACTTAAAAGCGTTACTAATTTCGTCCCGGTACGAAAATAAGAACTGAAAGGGGGACGAAATTGGAATAACGCTACTTCCCATTATGGCGATGCTCATTAACTTACCGTTCATCAATTTGTACGTTTTTCTTATTTCCATCTGGTCAGCATATTAGCAACCTTTACATTGATACGGACATGGGAAAGAATTCTGTGCTGTAATTGGCTGGTCTGTTTTGTTGTTTCTTTAACGGGAATTTAAAGGGCGTTATCTTTTTCCCTTTTAACCGGAAATGAAAAGCCGTTTGTTTTGTTGATACTTGTAGAAAAGTTGTTCTCCGGATCGGTGTGATAGGTTAAAACTACGTCGTAGAAATAATTTAAAAACATTTCTTATATCTTCTAATTTAAAAATTTTAAATTGTCATAGTTACATAGACATGCTACAATGTATTTATAATTCTAATGTTTAAGTAATGCATTACTTCATGCCAGAAACAATTTTATACGAAAATTAGAAACAAAAGACATTTTCATTTTTTATCTAAAGAATAATTCACAGATGTAACTGTCTAAAAAATGTTCATTAAGTATATTTCTGCACACATAAGCAATGGTTACACGAATCACAAAATATTACAGTCATACAAAAAAAAAGAACAGTTAAAATTACTTTACCTTAGAAGTAAACTTAATATTTCTTGAAGATAGCTGAATAAATGTATTTATGATTAAAATGTTTATTTTCGTTTAAAATTAGGCATTGTAATCACTGAACTAGAAAGCTTGTGCTTGGAGACTGAAATGAACTTTGCAGTATTCAAGTACACCCCAAATGTATTTTTTTACATAGCATAAAATTGAATAAACTTAGTTTCGTAAAACAATAATTTCACATTGTTGCAAGCTGCGTAATAAAAATACAGATAGAGAATTTTAAATGTTCATCTAACTAACATTTGATTTCTGGAGATCATTCAATTTTGAGTAGACGATATTACGGTTTTTTAATCGGATGATATTACGATGAATAAAAATGAATAATCGCACACAATTTGGCGTTTTTTTCGTTTGAAATTTCACATTTGTATAAATAAAAATTTTGTGATTAGAAGTCTATGGTATTGGACATCATAAAGCCTGTTGGTTTGTTATTCTATCTCTCCTCCACTATGGCGAATAATGTGCTCATGACTCCTTCATAACATTATCATCCTCCATAACAATCATTGCTCCATAACAATAGCCAATCACAGAGTAGGATTTTTCCCATGTCCGTATTCATGTAAAGGTTGCTTATATGCATCCGGTCAAAGTAGAGGCTATTTTAAAGAAGAACACCAAAGAGTATATAAACGATTGCAAAGATGCATTTTTTAAAAGTAAAGTTTGGTTTTAGAAGGTGATTACAAAAACATTCCGGATATATGATACCCCAGCTATCATAACGTTCACAGAAATGGAATGAAATTTTGGTTTGAAGAATTTTGAGTTATGTGCCCAAGATTCATATGAAAAACAACGGTTAAACTCTAACAGTTATCGTTAAAGTGGCATAACTTCGAAAATTTCAAAAGGTCATTCATTATTTTATTAGAATAAGATCTCCATTGTGAAAAACCACAAAGTTGGAACGCTACGTATAGTACAAAAATTGCCGGCGCTAGACAGAATAAAAACAGAAGTGAAAACAACCAATAATGACAGAAAAGCAAGAGAAATCAAAGCATTCTATTGCGTTATTGAGTATTTATGTTATTAGGAGCTGTCATATCAGTAAGTAAACATATTAGAAAAGAAAATTTTATCTACTAATTTCTCAATAGTGTCTATCCCTAGATTCTCTAATTTGTTCAAAATAATTTATAGATGGTAATTATAAATGCTAGGGAAATATCTCCATAAGCTTTATTTTAAACGAAATTTGTTAAAGATGTCAGATTCAATAATAATAATAATAATAATGATAATGATAATAGTAACAATAATAATTATTTTTACTACAGTGAAATAAATTCAATGCGCATCGCTCTCTCATCACAAGTAAAAGCAAGCTTATGCGACATATACATAACAATGCAAACTGGCCTACCGATGCCAAAAATACAAGTCTACCTTAACTCTTCATTAAACTTTTTTCCCCTTCAAGAACAGCTTTGAACAAAGCCTTGACACCACTATTTTGTGCCAGATCAGATAAAAAATATTTTGATTGTATGGAAAATGAATCTTGAACTCCATTTCAACGCATTTCTTCTATTTGAGTGATTTAAAATTGTATTTAATATCCATATAAATAGCTATAAAATTATATATAAGATTAAAATCTGAAATAGGACTTTTTAAATTTTTACTTTAAAACTAAATTAGTTAAAACAAGAATGTTATAGTTTCATAAATAGCTCTTGAATGGATAACAGCAAAATCACGTATAGAACTACAGAGATCGATTACTCCTTTTTTCCCTTGAGAACCACTGCAGTGATGCCAATGTTTTTTAAAAAAATAGTTTTGGCAGTAGCTAAACTATAAAATGATCGTTCGACAAGAAATAAAATTACTAATAGTAAAGCAACTTTGCGCAAAAAAGCTTAAGAAATAATTTATTTAATGTAACTCTTCCATCTTTTTATTTCATTCCGTACGACCAATTAAATTTATCGTTTAGCTATTTCTGAAATTATTAAAACAATATTCGGATTAATTCAATAATTTTCAAAAAAAAAAGAAATATCTCAATATCAGCTGTTTTGCATGTTCAACTGTTCTTGCCACAGTATTTCTTAGTAAATAAAGTCACTTTTTTTTAGATTTAGAGTACAAATCATTCGAAAAATCAAAACAATTTATTAGATTGGGAAGTAGCAACTAAAACATATCCCTTCATCGAGTTGATTCATAAAATTTCAAGATGAGACCGAACTCTATTAGCATATTAAAATGTAACTGGTCTGTTAAGTCATATCTTGGTGAAAACCATTTGCAGAACCGATTTTAACGGTTGGTCGGTAGGTTTATCAGTGTATTTTCCTGCACCTAAATGTATGAAAACATGGAGGGCTGAAAGCAGGAAAACCTGCCAGCCAATCATTAAAGTCCGGTTTACAGGCGTTTTCCACCAAGATATGTCTTGGCAGATCAGCTGTTTCTTAATATTCGAAATGAGATTTAATTAATTGTGTAAACTTCAGCCGTCAACTCTATGAGAAAGGAGTTTGTGCTACCACCTCCTGATCTACACTACATGGCCATTTATCACCGGACACTCAATTTTAGACATTTTGTCAAATACACTGGTCATCAATATAAAAGGATGAGTAAAAAATAAGTTCGGTTAATAAGTAAAACAGCTGTTCAAAATTATGCTCTCTCCGTTAAGGTTGCAACCAGCGGATGATGCATCAATTATTTATGTTAATTAAATACTATTGAATACAAAATTCGATTTCCGCGCATACATTAGCGTCGTAAATATGCTGCAAAGTGGATGATTGTCAATGCGGTGCTCAATAAATATATGGGGAAATTTTGGTCTCTAGTGTTGTTTAAAGGTTTACGCACATAGCACTAACTTCTTGCGCTATCTTTGATCTTTCGTGTCGGCGCTTTTGTTCTTTCAGGGCATTGAATCCGAACTTCAAGAGATAAATTCAACGCGAAGTCAGTTGACAGCTTTACGACTGTAAATGTGGGGAGATAAAAGTTCCCCTTCCTTTATAAATTTGGGAGGGTCAGCCCTCAAAAATCATTTAAAGAGATTTTACCCTTGTTTCGTTTGGTCAACAAAGATTGATTGATTGCTCCTTTAGTGTAATAAAAACTGGTGCTGTTCGCTCCGAGCCTAAAGCGAATGTGGTGTCTGAGTGTGATCAATTTTCATTAGTAATGGCTCAACGATATTACTTAAGTGAAGGTAAAGAGTGGCGAATAATTGGTAAAATCCAGGGAGGTCGACCACAAATGCAGATCTCTCATGAATTGAACACTGTAAAAAATTTTGCCGTTAAAAAACGGAAATAGTACTGGTAATCTAGACGCCAGTACTACTTCCGTTTTTTAACGGAAAAAAATTTCCAGGAATAGTTCCGTTTTTTCACAAAATATTTCCGTTTTTTAATATTTTTTTATGCAAAAATTTTTATTTGAAAGTTAAAAGAATTTTTCAAGGACATCTTTGTGATTTTTATTCTTTACTTTAGAAAGACACGTTAACATCAGGCACACAATATATACATTTAATTTAAATAACAGTGAAGAAATGTGACTTACCTTCCATGGGGATCGAACCCGGGTCGTCTTCGGTCGTAGCCTGCAGTGTAATACCATTACACCATGATTACACAAAACACTTTTTCAAATATCTTTAGTTATTTCAGATGCATTTCATAAAGTAAAGACAAGATTTTGAACGCGGATTTACTTCTGTAGCGATATATATATATATATATATTATATATATATATATTATATATATAATATATATATATTTATATATATATTATATATATATATAATATATATATATTTATATATTATATATATTATATATATATATATATATATATATATATATATATTTAGCGTACAGTTCAAAATTATTTTTTATAGATTTTCTTTCTATAATTTCTGATATTTAGTTTTTTTTTTTAAATTTTAGCTTTATGTAAAAAAAAAAAAGTTTAGCCTTTAAGATATTACATGCATGAATGAAAGTATTAAAAATTTTTGTTTCCTTCTGTTTTGGAAGAGTTTTAAAGTTCTATTGTAATATTATTCATATTCATTTATTTATTTTATAAAATGATACTAACACACTTTTTTAAAAAGCATATATTTTAATAAATATTTTGTGTGACGATCTATTGTAAACTCAATAAAGATAACTTAATAAAAGTTACTATGGGTTATTAAAATTAATTACATTTATTGATTATTATGACTTAGGTAATCGCCAAAATAATAATAATTTCGGTAATATATTTCGATATATTTTAAATTTTATGTGCGAACTTCTTAATTTGAATAGATTAAAAAGTATTATATATTAAAATTAAAAGTATATTTTTTCCCACTAAAATATCATACGCACTTTTTATACTGTGATATAAATAAACATTATTTTAAAATCTTACTGAAAAAAAGAATAATTTTACAACAGTATCAAACTTAAAAAGAATTAATAAATTTTATTTTTACTATTGTTATTTTAATATTGTAAAAATATGCTCCTTTTCATTATTAAAACAGAAAAATAGGGAAATATTGCTATAACGTTTTTCTCTATTTTCCTCATACAGATGGCACCACGACACTTATCGGTTAAAAATACCAATGTTGTGCTGTTTAAAAACGGAAGTTTTACACTTTCGGAAAAATTAACGGAGTAGTTCCGTGATTCGAAACCGCAAAATGGGAAATACGGAAATACTACTGTTTTCTCGGAAAAATGAAACTATTCCCTAAAATTTAAGGGGAAAGTTTGTTTATATTAACGGATATTTTTTACAGTGAATATTCCAGAAAGTGTCATATCAAGAGCTTCAAGCCGCTTTTTAAGCTCTAGATACGTTGATAGATAACCTGGTCAAGAAAAACTAAGGTCAGACTCTGCATCCGAAGATCATTTTCTGTCATTCTCGGTTCGAAGAAATCGCTAAGTGACTACAATAGATTTGGTTTCACATCTTTAGGCTGCCACAGGAACTTTAATTAGCCGTTTTACTTCTGCACGAAAGCTTAACGAGGGTAGAATGTGTGCGAAAAAAAAACATTAGACAAGAAATCTTTGCTCGAACAAGATATTTCACGGACAAGGGAAGGCAAGTTGCTTGTTCCTTCTTGTTTCCAAATTAAAAAACGTCAAGAATGAGTCTTCAGACTATGTTTGGACTCGTCAGTAAACAATACTCGAGTCCAATCTTCTTGGCTCCAATGTACATAACGACGGTAGCAGTTTAGACGGGCCCCTTTGGAAATTAAAGTGGGACAAAGTGTTGGTTTTCTCGCATACAGACCATTCTAGTTAAGCCTCTTGCAGCAGTAGAACGGGTATTTCGAATTCCTGAGGCAGCCTGAAGGTCTGAAACCAAAACTTGTAGTCGCTTTGCGGTTTCTATGAGCCGAAAATGACAGAAAACAATCTTGAGATGTAATTGTTGCTCTTGCTCTCCCTTAACCAGGAGGTCTGTCAACGGGTCCAGTGCTTAAAAAAGCGACTGGAAGCTCTTTATATGACACTTTGAGGTAAGTTCAAAACTTGGGAGACTCCATTTGTGTTTGACCCTCCTCGGTTCTACCAATTATTCGCCACACTTGGCCTTCACTGAAATGATGCCTTTGTGCCATATCTAATAATTACTTATCACTATCAGACACCACATTTACTTTAAACAACACTACCGACCATAATTCCATCATACGGCCATTGCGCACCAAATCATCAATGATCTATTTTACATATCTTCGATGGTAACATATGCGCGGAAGTGCAATTTTCTGTTCAATAGTATTTAATTAACATCATTCGGCATTAGTTGCAATATTAACTTAGTGAGCATATTTTTTTATGATCCTTTAATTTTGATGACCAGTGTATTTAACAATAATGATATTTGATGGATTTTCCTGTAATGAAAAGTCCGTCAGAGGAAAATGAAAATAAATGTTCGATTTCATATTTATCAACGGCGATTTCATCAAAAGCACAATTTGGGGGAACAACAAAAACAAAAAAAGGCGAAATAATGTTTGGGATTATCCTGTAGAATAAAATGCACGAGATAATCTATCGCTATAGCTTATGAATATATGGATATCGTAACATATATGAATTCATTTGTGGAAGAATTGAACGTATGTTCATGGAGATATATCGATATTTTAAAAAAAATCAAAAAATCCTTGCATGTTCTTTGTTTATATCATGCATGAATTTTTACCAAATCTAACTCCAGATTCAGAAAATTTCGCAAAATGCAGTTAAAATACTATGGCGTAGATGGAATATAAATATATTAAATATTTAATGAATATATTAAATATTTAATGAACAGTTTTATATAATATTTTTTATCTGCACATGCGCGCATGATTAAAATATTTCTTTTTTCATGATTTGTGATTCAGCTCTATGGAGCAACTCATAAAAATAAAGCCAGTCAAATATTGTAAAAATTCAGAAAGATATCAGCATAGAATGGTCTTATTTTTAGTTGTTTTTTAAAAACAGTTAAATTATGAGGGTTTTTCATGAATTTCATGATAAGTTTTACTTTTTTTAACATTCATTTTTTATTGATGCTTTAAATTTTCTTGGAAAATCACCAAAGCCAGCCTGTTTTAAGGGGTAAAAATAAAATTTAAACGTTTCTTCTTAATCTAAATAATGACATTCATTAAATACCAACTCTTTTACTGAATGCCAGGTATTAAAAAAATGACAATTTGTGGAAATCCCTTTTCACTCAGCAGCTTTTAGAGAGCAACTAAAAATTCGCCCCCTATATTGCCGATATCTTACTGAATTTTCTCGATATTTGACTGGCTTTTTTTTATGAGTTACTCTATAGACTTCACTATCGCATCATGAAACTAGTCAGATGTGGCAATCCCAAAACTTTCTTCTATCTTACGCATGTTAATACTTCTTGAAAAATGCAGCAAAGCAGCGTCACCGGCTAGGTGGTTTAAACCAAAACCTAGTCAGCAACAATTTACGTCAAGTTATAACTAAATCTGAAGTTTGATGAAAATCCTTGCTTTAGTTTTTGTGGTAGAGCTAATTCAAAATCTTTAAAAAAAATCTACATAACAGCGCCACTTTCTGGGCGATGTACATAAAAAACTAATCAGGATAATTTTTTTATCACGTACTAACTGAATTTGAAGTTTGATGAAAATCCATGCATTCATTCTTGAGATATATTTATTGCGAAATCGTTAAAAAACGCTGCATCGCAACGCAAGTATGCCGCAGTCTGTAGGGCAATTTACACCAAAAACAAAAGTAAACTAATCTATATCAGGGACTAACTAAATCTGAAGTTTTAAAAAATTTCGTGCATTAGTTCTTGAGATAAAGCTATTGCGATCTTCACGAATAATGCACCATGGCAGCGCCGAACGTTGAATGATTTGCACCAAAACGTAATCAGGGTCATGTTATATTAAGTACTAACTAAACATAAAGTTTTATGAAAATCCATGAACTTGCTCTTGAGATATGGCTGTTGCATAAATTGTAAATAATACAGCATAGCAACGCCACCAGTTAAGCGATTTGTACTAAAGGTAATCAGCACCATGTTATGCCAACTACTAATTAAATCTAAAGTTTTATGAAAATCCATGCATTAGTTCTTCAGATATGGCTGTTGTGAAAATTGTGAATAATGCAGCGTAGCACCGAAATCTGTTGGGCAATATACGGCAAAAACTAATCAGATCGAATTTAAGGTTGAGATCAAGGTCTAACAGAATTCCATGCATTAGTTCTTGAGATAGAACGCTCACAAATTTTTTGTCACATATAGTCAGACTGACAGATATTTTGTAAAAACATGTTTTTCGGCTTCTCTGACCTCTAAAACGTATAAAGCCGTCGAAAATTGGATTTTGAAAATTTTCGCGAATCCAATACTTTTTTCTCGTAAAGATAGAAGAAATAAAAAATATTTCTTAAAACTGCTCATATTTCATCAAATATTTATTATTTTTACATTATAATTTCCCATATTATTTCTACAACATTTTGTCAAATTTTCGAAACTGGCATTAAATTTTGTAAAAACCCCTGCATGATATAAATAAAAGAAATGCAAGCATTTTTTACCTTAAAAAATCTATGTATTTCTACGAATATGGTGTAAAGAATTGAACTTTACAGATTGAATTGCCTACGTGGGAGCTTGTCATTGTGCTGTTTCTTAGAAATATTGGGCCGCACAAGTTGAAGTTTTTTTCGTTGACAAGAGAGCACTTTGGTTCAGACAGCAAATATTTTCTCAGAATTTGTGTAAAGGTGCCGCCGAATACTTTCATGTTGAAACCCAACAGGTGTTAGTTTTTCTCACGGTAGTTCGTACGTGACATCAGCATTTTCAGGTGACCAATTATAGAAGAAGTTAAGACTTACATCATGTGAAGGTGCTCTAATAGGTTCTAGTGGGTCCCTCCCTATTGACATTGCTTTTCAAGTGAGGACACCAGAGGAGAGACCTTGGGTGGTGTATTGTGAAAAAGCCTGGGATCAGACAGGCAGTCCAGTGAGATTCTGGAGAAAGATTTTCCTCGTACAAGGAGGAGGGAAGGAAGCAAGATTCGTCTAGGTCCACGGGGACCTTTGTGGATATAACACGTGAATTGGTCAATCTAAAGACCGTAATACTACAATTGAAAACTTTCTGTGTTCCGGGAACACTCGCACAAGACTCAGAACCTCACCCCTAAAAAAAATGCGATACTGAATAATTTTATTAGTTAAATAAGACTTTGTGTAAATAAATATTATTTAATCCCTTAAATTGATTCAGTGGGTAAATTTCTTCTCATACGCTACCGGACTAATCCTATAGTCCGAGAGGAATTTGCAACAATGGGTTTTATAAATAGAAATACATATATTGTACAATATTCATATATTCGTAATCTATAGCAATAGATCATTTAGCGCAATTTATTTTACATGGTGATCTTAAACATTATATTTTGATTTTTTTTTAATATCAATTTATCTCCATGAATATACGTTCTATTCTTACACAAATATATACATATATTGTACAATATTCATATATTCATAAGCTATAATGATAGATTATTTCGTGCATTTTATTTTAAATGGTGATGTGTGGCCAAAGATTTTTATTTTTATTTTATTTTTTGTTGGCTCCTTAAATGTCCTTCTGATCAAAACGAAGTTGATAAACATGAAGTGGAACATATTTGCCATAATCCTGATGCTCTAGAATAATCTGACAAATATATCTTTAAATATTCGACAAAATATATAAAATTGAAAGTGTCCGCTGATTAATGGCTATATAGTGTGTATGTATTGTCAAGAAACGGAAATAATTGTTAGACTTTTTAGTAAAGTCACTTTTCCCAAAATTATTTTCAAAATTAATAAATTGACTGACTCCACCCCAGTAACTTATAATTTATACCTTAATGTTCGAATCCATATTATAAAGTTTTAAATCTGTTTTATACTAATCTTCGGTTTTGAAAGTATAGTATATATAGACATTGAAAAATCATTTTTTACAAATTTTACAAAAATTTTCTAATTAATAAAAATTATTTTTTTTATAAACTAAATCAGTAACCCAACCTTTTCTGAAAAATCATTAAGTGAAAATTTTTTTATAACAGTTATAACAAACAAGTTACCACTAATTATCATTACTTTGCAGAATTTTACAAAAATAATTATTTGAATTAGATGTTTGCTGAAGTGTCAGTTACTGGTTAGGTGTCGATATCTAAGGATTTTACACGTACAAAAAAAAGTTACGTAAGGTGGTCTGGTGTAATAATGCTAAGCGGGGTAATAACGGCAAGTGCTAATATTATGCATAATTATGAAATAATCTGGTAAATGACACCATGTGCTCTGCGCAAAAGGGTTTTGAGTCATATAAATCGCAAAAAACAGATTCAAGTTAATTTGTTCCGTTTGTAGGTCTTATTGCTTTTACAAGCAACTAAAATTAACGCTTGATCTAAAATTTGCGAGATACGTTTTGTGATGTGAAGACTATTTTTTTTTACCCGGAAATACTTTGTTTATTACATAAATTTGTAGTGCATTTCGTGTACTTTCAAAATGTTGTAGAAGATTTTGGATATCTTCTCGAGATAATTTGTAGTTTAAAATGTACTGCGCAATAACTATACCGGGGTAATAACACCATTCCTTGGCATTAATACCCCGGTTGATTCCCAACAGTGGCCGAGCTACATCCTAAATACTAATTCAAATAAACACAGTTAAAACTGTGCAATGTTTCTAATGATTCTGTTTAAACGGTCCTTTTTAAGCAAAAAGAAGCTCACGGTCTGATATTCTTTTGCCTCCTCCCCCCCCCCCCCCCACACACACACACCACACCTTTATTTTTCTTACAATTTCACAAAAAATTCATCATTTTCAATAGCTTAGAATGCAGTTTGTCAATTTCTAAGTTTGTAGAGTTTGTATTTTTAGAATTGGGCAATCTGCATGCCATTATTCCATCTTATTTCATAGTTTTGTTTGCATGGCGTTATTACCCATATAGGTGGGTAATAACGCCAAATGGCATTGGTCAAGAAATTACGCCATTACATTTTATGAATACATATCTGTTAAATTATTTTTTTATATAGATAGTCAATGAGTTGCTGTATCAAATCATCTATTTGTTTGAAAAATACAATCTAAAACCGAGCCGTGAAAATTGGTAGAACCTTAACGTGGCGTTATTACCCCAGGGTACCTTATTTTAACTTTTCGTCCAATCTGTTAAATACGAGGCGGTGCTGAAAATTCCTGGCTTTGATTACTTATAGTTGAAATAGAAAAACAAAATTGGACTCATTTCATAGTTCAAAATCGTATTATTTAACTCTAATAATATCAGATGTTTCTGATTGTTAAAATTTTTTCTGTTGCGAGTGAAAGCTGTGATGGCAGAGGTACAAGAAAATTTTATATCTTTGGAGTTATGAGGCGTCATGACGATTTTGTTCCGACAGGAAAACTGAGCAAAGCCATTTTAGCCTTTTTCTTAACTCAACAGGATTTTTTTTTTTTTTTTTTTTTTTTTGGGGGGGGGGGGGGGGGGGCTAAGTTAGTGATTGAGGAAAAAATATGGCTTTACATCTATGATCCAGAAATCAAAGAACAGTAGAAAAAAAATATGGCATCTTAGTTGGTCTCTACGACAGAAGAAATTTTGCCAATGAAATTGGCCGAAATGGTCATGGTGACAGTTTTCTGAGACAAAGACGGCATTCTATAGGCGGACTACCTATTTTAAGGATGTAGAACAACTGGGCAATATTATGCTAACTTATTGGTCCAGTTCAATGAGTTCATCAAGAATATGCGCCGAAGGAAGTTGACCAAAAGAATCTTTTTGCTGCATTATAATGCACCTCCCCACACGTCCAATTTTTAGGCTGCCAAATTGAAAACCGCGGGCTTCCATTTGGTCACTAAATCTTCCCACTCACCAGACCTAACCCTTTCAGACTATTATCTGCTTCGAAACTTGAAGAAACACCTTAAAAATCATCATCATTTTGAGGATATTGAAGATGTCAAACAGGCTGCTGTGAGGTGGTTTCGGGATCAATCAAAGAATATTTATTTGACAGGGCTAGAAAAGCTGCAAAAACGATGTAACAAAAGCATCAGTTTCATGGGATATATGTTGAATAAATATTTAATTTCTTAACATTTGCTATTTTCTTTGTAGTCAAAGAAACTTTATAAAACTTTTCAGCACCCCTTTGTAAGTAGTAATGACCATGTAAAGAAACCAAACTTTCTTCGTGGCTGAACTTTACTAAATAACGAAATATGAAAACTAAGTTTAGCAATTTTATCGATTTCACTATTTTGGAATAAACTAGACAAACATGCATTGTTCAAATGGAAAATAAATTTTGGAAACCAATTAAATTCATTTCTATTTGATAATTTAAAATTTTGTTAAATATCCTTAAATGTAGTTATCAAATTATGTATGATTGAAAATTAAATAACAAGAGAAATTGTTCCTTTTTTACTATTATCTACCTTCTATTTTCTTTTTATCTTTTTAAAAAAGAATACAATTATTGCACAAGAATGTTATACATTTAATAACATAAATTCTGAACATAAAATTTTGTACATATGCATATTATTAAAACATGAAGTGTACGTTTAAATAAAACAGATTGCATTTTTATGCTTTTGTGGGGGAAAAAATATTAACATTAAAAATTTGACAATTTTATGTTGATTTTAAAGTAAACATCAAAATGATAAATGTGAAAGGATTTCGGCAAAAGCCTCATCTGCTCTATTCTTAATATAACATTTATGTAAATAAGGTCTTTGGAAACTTTTTTGGGTTTAAAAAGTTCTGCTGTCCGAACTCAAAGTTTTATTGGTTATAAATAATGATGGACCGAAACAGGCTCTTTATGACCGAAACTATGATCTGTCATCCAAATATGCAATTCTAAACGCATCGAAAATCAGAAGGAATAGAAAACCTTTCTTCTGAATATTTACTTTTAAAGACGAACAACGAGGTTTTAAAATATTAAATTTAAAACTATTAATACCAGTTCTTAAAAATGATGGGTATATTTAGAAATGTTCAGCTTTTCTGTCTTGAGAGTGCTATATGAAAATAAAGAAAATAGCAAAAGAAAATTCGTTAAGTTTGGAATTACATATTATGATAATATATCTTTGTTCTTGCGTTAGGACAATGCGAATTTTATAATTTAAACATTCTTGCAATAGAAACAAATATTCAAAACTCAATCGATATATTAAATACTATAATTCACAAATTTTCAGAAAATTAACATAAAAAAAGGAGGACGATTAGTTCATTCATTGTTGTTAATCCATGTATAAATATTTATATATAACATTTAATAGAGCAATTTTGTAAACCCCAAAGGCAAATTTCAAATGTAAAAATATTTAAGAAAAAATGAATGAGCATTTTATATTGCTCGGCGCCTTAAATGACTCTTGAACGACCCAGGGAGCATGTATGTATATGGACGCCTACAACTGTGGTGCAGCAATCCTGCAGGGGAAAACCTTCTCCGAAATTGTGACCTTAGAAATCCATACAATGTCATAAGTTTATTTCGCTACTAACCTCATAATTTTTCAGCAGAAACAGTTTTGATTCTTTGTTATCCCTCTTCTATACCCCCCTCCCTTTCCGCTAGAATAAATACTAAGTTTTCCGTATCAACACTTAAGACGTCAATTGTTATTTTTATGTTAAAATGCAACATACTGCATTACGCAAAATAATGCGTTTGTGTATTTTTCATGAATTTTCCTATAACAATTAATCTGAGAGGCGCCGCGATACTTTTTGGATCTGTGCCTGTTGTGGATCGATTCTAAGTCGAGCTACTTTATATAAGTTTTCAAGTTTATATATTTGGGTTCAAAAGAACTAATTTTGCCGCCTTGACATGACAATCTGTGTATTTAGTCGTCAATATTATATATTTGGCAAAAATTGCCCATCTTTGAAGTTGCATCAAAATTTGACAATTGATTTCTAATATCTGGAAATTAATTTTAAAATATAGAGTTTAAAATGTTAATAACTTTTCTTAGTTTTAGAGAAAATGATGCATATATTTAGAAGTATTTAGCTTTTCTGTTTTGAATCTGGCACCTGGCTATAAAGAAACTATTCGAAACAATTCGTTAAAATTAAAATTTATAAATATCAGCCTTTGTTAGTAGTGTTGATTTTTATGAAAATCAGTATAAATGGCAAGTATATCTACAAATAAGCATTTATTGTTTATAACTGAAGTATAATGAAAGACATCCGAGGATGATTCTACTAAGGTAAAAGATTTTAATTCTTCTTTGAAAATTATTTAAAATGTTAACTTCTTATTCTATATTTGTGCTATTCCAAGACAACGGTAAGTAAAAAAATCAATAAATAAATGAATCACAAAAATATTTCAGTTTTTTTTATTTTTTTTCAAAAATGACAAAAATACTGCAGGTATAGTTTTCTTTAGAACTGAAAATATTCTAACATAAGTAGTTTTATTTTCCGTAAAACACATACACAAAAGGTTGAGGATTACGGCAGTATCTTGTTTTTATACATTTAAATATACAATCCAAATAAAATAAATCTGAAAATAGTGGAAAAGGAGCTTTACATAGTGATAACAGAGAACAAATTAACTGTACTGGCAGGCATAACGTGAAAACTACATTAAACTAGAATATCAGTTAATTTAAAAGACTCGGTACCTAAAAAAAAATAAAAAATAAAAAAATAATAAATAAATAAATATGACTGCTAGGTCAATAAGATGTATAAAAGGTATTGATTTTCGCCCTTTCACCTATAACGATGCACTGTAAAAAAAAAAAAAAAAAAAAAAAGACAAGTGTTTTTTAACCTTTTTACCCTGTTCAAATTTTACTCAATTTTGATAAAAACATTTCACACCAGAATTGTTATTTAAAACATTTTAATATATTTAATTGGCTTATTTCTCTAAATCTGTTATTTAACTTTCTTTATGAAAAAAGTTCTGGTTCAAATCGTATAAAACAAATTATAGCTATGGGTCGATTAGACCCATTCAGGGTAGGAAACTTAATCTACGAAAATGTTACAATAATCACGAACGCAAATATGTAATTATACGCTTATAATTAATTATATACTTCTTCCGAGTCATTAAAGATTCTGAAAAATATTCCTTTATCTTTAATAACATCAAAAAAGTTCTTTTAGAAATTTAAAAAAGAATTCATGTATAAAAAAAAAAAAGTTTTTATTAGCCTTCCGTAAATTTTGGAAACATTTCCTGGTAGCTTTTCCTGGTTGCATTAGTCAGTTCTCTGTACCCGGAAAATCGGTTTTATGGATTCTATTCATTCTCAAGTAAACATTTTTAACTGCATAACTGAATTTGTGCATGCAGTTGTAACAAAATAATGCTAATTTTTATATTAATGTTAATGCTATTAATTTTGCCTATTTGTCTGTTAAATATATTTTCTGACTATCAAATTATTTACCTGAGAATCGATAGTATCGTAAAAAGTGATATTCCAATTTAATAAAAATTGTTTATTGCACTGTAAAAGCTACTCAGAAACGTTTCTGAAAGAGACGGGCAACTAATAAACATTTATTTTAATAAATTCTTCTTTAAATTTCAAAAATAAATAAAATATTACGTACTTAAATTTCTAACACGCAATGGCATAGAAAATATACCAACGCGCAGACTTATTTAAATTCCGAGGGTGTAAAAAGCATTATAAATTTCAAATATAAGGAAATTAGTAATTTCAACATCTTTTTTCTTTTTATTCTTCTTTAAAAAATTCTTAGTTCTCAAAATACTTTTAAAATAAATGCTTAATTTAACCTCTTGGGGAAGAACAACACGTATACGTGCCGCAGAAAGACTTAAGAATCCTTGTTAATCCCCACCAGTAAAATTTTACTGTAAAATTTGTTTTATTTAATTGGAGCATTTTCTTGATTTAATAAGGCACACATTTCTGTTTCTAAAAAAAGGTGAAAAAACATTAAAAATTTCGTAAAAGGTTCCCGTCGCGAAGGGGTTAATACTATACGTGTTAAAAGCTGACGAACTGAGAGCAAGATTTTAACACTTAACATAAAATTAAATATATATTTTGGAAATATTTATACAACTAAGGCATAAAAGAGACATTCTTTAAGAAGAGTACACAGAAAGAAAAGTTTAAAACACTAGTTTACTGCGTAATTAACATGATTAAAATATCCCTGGTTACATCTTAAGTATACCAATGTTGCATTTTAAATATAGCAATGCATTATATACCCATAGGTTTAAGAAAAGTGAAGGGAATTCGAAAGTTGGTTGACTAACGGCCTTAAGGATTGACATTAACCCATTGAAAACTGACGTTGTGTTTTTGTAACATTATGCTTGTGATTTTTTTTCTTTTATTGGGAATATATTTTTCACTGAATTTATTATCACATATGGAACATATGACATTTATTTTTGAAAAAAAAATAATGGATTCGAATTGTAGAAAATTAATTATGAATGAAGTACTGTGGAACGTTTTGAAATATTTTTTTCATAAACTTCGGATTGTGTTCATAGATGCACTACAAAGTATGAAATAATATTCAGCAGTTTGAGATACAGATATTGTAGCAGTTAAATATAACCTATGTGTAGTAAATGTAATGAACCGCTAGACAGGATATTCTTCAATGATTTTAAATAGCTATATATTTTAGGAAAAATATAGTTAATTTGTACTGACGTTGCATTTTCGCAACGTATACCTCGGATAAAGATGTAAAAAAAATGCAGTATTCTCATCTTAATTAGTCTTATTATTAATTGTAATCTTGTTATTATATAGTACCTGTACCCTATATGGACACCTTAAGGAAAATGTATTTTTTCACCCCCATGTACAAGTCAGAGGACCCAAAAATGTGTGTCCACTATCCTTGGACTATTGACTGTCATTATTAAAATTAGCGACCTTGTAATTATTCTGGTTTAATTTATATGATAAAAACAAAAAATGTTTACAAGTGTCCATATAAGGAATTACCTGTCCCTATTATGAACAGGTATTTCCTTATTGACCTTCTACACAGTGTGTATGGAAGAGCCACTTTTCCAAGGGATTTTAGAGGAGAGGGAATTAAAAAAAAATTATCTTAAAGTATTCGGAGAAGGAGGGGGGACAGTAAATATCTTTAGAACATGCATTTTCGAAAGGGGAGGATCATTTTCGGCTTTTACCCTTCGAAGACCCATGCAAAGCCCCTTAGTTACTAATATTATGAAATAAAATTGTTGGTTTTACTTAGCTTTATAGCATCTGTCTGCGAATTTACATCTGTTATTACCCAGTCCTCACAGCATGGACAAATAGAAACTTTTTCACCATGGGCAGTAAGTCCCATATAATCCTCATGAACATATCTGCCACATGTGATGCATGGCCGCATGTTTGAAAAAGCATCAATACTGTAAAAGAAGCAGTGCCAGCTCTCTTTTGTTGAGGAAGTCATACCATTGGTGCCTATGATTTCGCCAAAGATATCCTAATGCGGGGGGGGGGGGGCTTCTTTTTATTTTTCCGCAAGGGTTTTTTGGAGGAAGGTTTTGGGGGGATTGTTCAAATGGCATCTTGTTGAACAAAGATTTTACCACTTTGATGCCTTTTCAATTTATTGCTTGGCAACGTTGAATTTTCTTCTTTCTTACAGTTGTAGTCGATGGGGACATAAGCTGTCCATATTGGGAACCGGGCGTAGTTTTACTAAATCTAGTAACAAATGAATAAGGAAAATATTTTTAAGCAAAATATGCAATAGCAATCGAAAATATGTTTTATTAGCTTTCTAAAATATTCCACTTTTCAACATTTAATGTAATTTTACCATATCTAATAAGAATTTAAGCTTACAAGTAATTAAGATCAGCACATCTCGAAACAACAGGTTTCCTCGTAAATAGCGAATAGCGCGCTTTTTTACACTTTCCAGCCTTAATTATCTTTTCAACTGTTTTTCTTCCCGAAAATGTTGAGCCATCTCTCGATTAAAATTATTACCTTTAAAAATATTAGGAGTGTCCATATTGAGAGCCCTATCCATATAGGGTACAAATACCTTACTATTAATAATCTTGTTATTCTTATATTATTAATATTCTTGTTGCTAGTTATCTTAATTTTTTAAATCTTAATATGCATAATTTGCAGTTTTATTTAATTTGCATCAAATATAACAAGGGGCGGTACTTAATGGGTTAAGTGGATAGGTACCAAAATATTACGGATTTTGAATATTAGAATTTTAGAATAATAATATTCCCTTTCAGATTAGTAAGTAATATATAGTATTAATGAATAGTAATATTATACATACTATATTATATTAAACAGCAGATGTCTGCTATTGAAGAATGTAGACTTCTATTTGAAAATAGTGGTAGTTAAATAGCTCTTCATTTGTTCCGATACGTTAAGGTACAGAACCACATTCATCATCACTTTTTCTTGCTAGTCGTTATTATTGGCCATCAGAAAATATCTTGCCATTGCCATTTACTAATGTTTCTGCAATAAACGACAACTTTGAGAGACAAAGGATAAATATACTTATAATTTTTGTCTATCTGTGCGACTAATTTCAACGATATGTTTTCAGAGATGAAGAAATTTCATTTCGAAAAAGAGGAGTCTTCTATGTAATTCTTTTTCAGTGCTTCCCAAAATTTCATAGAAAACCTCTTTTTTTATTTAAGAACTAATTAAACGAGTGCGAAATGCGAAATAAACTATACAAATACATAATGATGAAAGGAAAATAATATACTCAAGCAACTTTTAACAATCAAATTTAATCTGAAACAAGTAAGAATAATCATGCGTTAAGCATAGATTATGAAGTACTTTCCAACACTTCTGAAATCTCTAACGAAACTTCATAATCCAGGGAAATAACGTATTATTGTTCATATCCAAATATGTATATATCAATACTTATGAAAACGCTGTATTTGATCTGCGGTTGATATATTGACTGCATAAAGGGAAAATTTAGTTTAGCAAGAAACGCTTAACTGGTTGAAATTTGCCTTTCAGCAATTTATACTAATAGATAGAAAAATACTTGAATACTTTTGTTTAGCCCTGTAAAATACATAGTACCTTCAATACACGAAAGTATTTTGCTAAAGTTTAGTTTAAAAATAAATTCTCTTTAAACTACTTAAATCAAATTTCTAGAAATTATCATCCAAAGGCCACCACGTATCCAGTTCTTTGCGTGACCCTGTATTTCATTTTATCTATATTCTACAAACATTTCTTAGTAAACTAAATGCAGTTTATCGTAAAAAGGCACAAAACATTTAAAAACCATCTTTAAGTAAATTACGCTCATATTACGCTCATATCATACGCTTACGATCTTTTGTGTAACCCTGTATATCTAAATTGTGTAACAATCAGCCTTTATATAAACCTTATAATATGCATACATCTAGTGAAACTTAAAAGCGTATATCATAATTAAAAAAGCATTTCATCCATCTAACAGCCATCTTCCATAATATACAGGACTTCAGATACAATATACTATTTGAAATATTTTGTTTGTCCCTGTAAATGCTATGCGTTAGTATTATGCATGAAATAACTCATATTAATCCTCAGCAACGTATATAAATTTGATTATATATGAAGTCATTTACCATAATTAAAATATGACGTAAACAATTCCTCCCTTTATTATTATGCAGTGAAATTCTTTTGTATGGCCCTGTAAAAGAATAATAATTCTTGTTTTCGCTGCATACTTTACAAAATGCATATTTTAGAGCACTTTGTAGATGCATATAAGTTTGAAGATGTTTGACAGGGTGTAACATCTTTAAAATTCATTTGCAACGATTTTTCCTCATAGGCCGTAATGTAATGGAAAATTTTGACTGTTCCTGTAAATAAACAAATCATGGCAGAACCTTCATTTTCAATATGGTTCGTGCTCGGGTAAACGTCATTAACGTCCAAAAATTTCATGACAATCCGAGTATATTTACGAGTTAGAGTGCGAACAGACAGCCAGACGGACAGACAAACCGAATGCATAAGCACTTTTCAACTTTGTTGGAAAGTGCTAATAAAAGTGCTGTCTTAAAAATATGTAGACAACCGTATTAAAACTTAATTTAAGTACTGATATCCAAAATCTGCATTTTCAAAGATTATATACTTGTGACGCTATAGTTTTCTAAGATAGTAAATCTGTTTTTCGGTTTCCGATTAATTGCAAAGATCTCTTTAATATGAAGTTTTCCAAAAAAGAAATTTTGCAAATCTATTGTTTAAAAGGTTACTGGATGTAAAGTTGAAGACATTACAAATGTCCACGACTTTCTTACAAATAACAGACATGTTAAAACAACAGAGTTGGTATTTACCAAATTCTGTCAAAAAGTGACAATTTAGAAACAAATCCCGTTGTTACCAAAGAAAACAACTAAATAGCAAGACAGATTTTGAGATTAGTTTCAAGTCAGAAGCTGCGTGTACGGTCAGTTTCTAATTCAATAAGCGATTCCGTATCAAAATCTCCGGTCCATCGACGACTGCAGGCAAATACATCTCTTGATTATCGCCAAATACGTCGTTCACCGAAATAAAAAAATGGTATAAAGATACTCGAGTTCAAAAGTGACTGATATCACAGAACTGGACTAATTAACGGTTCAGTAGTCTTTAAAGTGCTGAAAAGACTTAATTTAAATGGCCCGATGTTTGGGCATATTATTGGCACGATATTCGTATTGAACCACATTTTTTTTTCAACAGACAACAAGAAGTTGGTTCATTCCTGGTGTGGGGAGCATTTTATATAATGGAACAACCGATATTGCTTTCTTGTAGGGTCTTCAGTGTTCAGAAGATTACTAGAAAACGTTTAACGTACAATTACTTCCTTTTGGAAAGTTACTTGGTGAGGACAAATACATATACCAGCAAGACAATTGATCTATATACGTGTCCAACACTACAATGCAGTGGTTTACACAAAACCAAATAACTGTCAGTGTCTGGCCAGCCATTTTGCGTTAGTTATAAATTTAAAAATTTTACTTGCTTAAGAAATGATATATATCTCTATTCAAAATATTACTAGCTATTTTAGAGATGAAAATAAACTATCACCGCAAGTTTGAAAGAAATGGAATAGAAAAATTTACGAAATTGTTTAATGTAATACTTTTTGTATTAATAATGAATAAAAAATATTGTTGTAAACTATGATATTGCACAACATTATTGCATTTTAAAACAAGTAAAAAAAAATCATGCGTTAAGCATAAATTATGAAACACTTTCCCAATATGGAACACTTCCCGAAATCATTAACAAAACTTCGTTATCCAGGGAAATAAGGTGTTACTGTCCATAACCAAATATGTTTTCCAATACTTTTGAACAGCTATGTAGTTAATTTGTCGGTTGATATATATACTATATAATAATGAAATTTAGTTTAGCAAGAAAACGCCTAGCCCGTTGAAATTTTCTTTTAGCAATTTATACTAATAGATGGAAACATACTTCAATACTTTTGTTCAACCCTGTAGTTTAGCTAGTACCTTTATTACACGAAAGTATTTTGCTAAAATATAGCTTAAACAAAAATACTCTTCAAACTACTTAAATCACATTTCCAGAAATTATCATCCATAAGCGGATCTGTATCCAGTTCTTTGCATGACCCTGTATATCATTTTATCTATATTCTACTAACATTTCATAGTAAACTGAATGCAATTCAACTTAAAAATGCAAAACTTATTTAAAAACCGCCTTTAAGTAAATTACACTTATATTCAATAATGTTTCCGAGCTCTTTCGCGTAACCCAGTATATCTTAATTGTGTAATTATTAGCATTTATACACACCATACATTTACCAAAACTTAAAAGCACATATCATAATTCAAAACGCATTTCATACATCGAACAGTCATCATCTATAATATACAGTATTTCGGATAGAATATACTATTTGAAATCTTTTGTGTGTTCCTGTAAATGCTACGCACTTCGTATTATGCGTAAAATAACTCATATTAAGTCTCAGCGACGTATATCAATTTGATTGCATATGAAACCGTTTACCATAATTAAAATATGTCGCAAACAATTTCCTCCTTTATTATCATGTATTAAATTTTTTGTGTGACCCTGTAAATGAATAAATAATAACTATTCTTTTAGCTGCATGTTTTACAAAATGCTTATTTTAGTGCGCTTCGTAGAGGCATATAAATTAAAATATTTTTTACCGGGTGTAATATCTTTAAAATTCATTTGAAGCGATTTTTCTCCATAGCCTTAATGTAACGGAAAACTTTTGTCTGTCCCTGTAAATAAAATAATCATGGCAGACCCTTCATTTTCAATAGCGTTCGTGCGAGGGTAACGTCAATAACATCAAAAAATTCCATGGCAATCCGAGTATATTTATGAGTATCTGGGCGCTTACAGACCAGGGTTGGCAAAAACCCGGGTTTTTCTGGGTATTTGTGGGCTTTTCTGGGTTTTTGTGGTTTTTATTTATTCTTCTGTATATTTGTATATTTAATAATATGCGTGTACTCACTTAAAAATATACTTATTAAGATGCATTTTTTAATTACATCTGATCTATTTATTACTAATTAATATTATTTATAATATCAGTTAATAAATTTATTCTATTCTGATATTAGTATTAATATTAATATCAATACAAACTTAAAACTAATATCAGAATAAGTTTATTAACTGATATAAAATAATTTTCATACTATTAATAATTCATGTTAATTATTATTAATACTATTATTGACTATTATTAATACTATTATTGACTATTATTTATACTAATAATAATAGTACTATTATAATTAACTTAATACTATTTTAAGTGATAAAAGTGAGTTCTTATCATTTTTAAATATATTTTAGTTATCATGATGAATAATTAATTTTATTTTTGTAATAACTATAATATTAAAATTGTCATAATAATTAGTAACTATGATAATTAAACTAGCTGACTTTGCCTGCTAGCGGGGCTGGTCTTTTTGTACGTAAATCTCGAAGCGAACAAACTTTGAAGAGGATCCCTGCTGCCTATGCCGCCACATAACAAGTCGAAAGCATGCACTACAGGGCTCCTCCTTTTAAACAAATCCCTAATTTAGATACACATCTCAAATCGAATCTATGCTGCCTACAACGCCATGTAGAGCATGCTGCGCATGCACAGAAGGATCCTTCCTTTTAAATAAAGCTGTAATTGATATGCAAATGTAGTGCCGAACATGTAGGTTCCAGCTGCATACAGCGCTGTATAGCAGGCATACTGCGCACACACTACCAGGTAGTGCGCTATATTCTTAACAAAAATACATTTGAACAAAACTCTGCTAAACAACCTATCTGTAGACATATAAGACTAGGGAGCGGCATTTTAAGGCAAGAAATTCAAATTTTTGCAGAAATTATTACAGAAAATAGTAGTATTTGACACAGCATTCTTTTTTATAAATTTTTATCCTATGTTATAAGCTAAGCTATCTTAAAGCTTGAAACAGATCAAGTAAGAATGTAAGATTTTTACAAAAATTAATAATAAAAAATTGCAGTATTTGAGGGAAGGAGTGTTTGAATTTAAAAAAGCAGTTAACAATTATATCTTCAGCTCTTGATGAGCTGCAAAAGATAGAACCATACTGCCATGCTCTGTTAAGATTTGGAGAAATTTGATAGAATCAGAAAAATTGAAATAACACAAGGAAATTATGCTGAAATGCTACAAACAGATCATCGGGACCGAGCATATTTTAGCTAATACACTATATTGCCATTGATTATGGGACACTTGCGATTTTAGACATTTTACTAAATGTCTAGAAAAATACATGAGGAATCATCTCGAAACTCTTAGTGTATAAATATAATAGTATAACACATACATACACATATAATAGTATAACACATACATATATAATAGTATAAGTCATACATCTCCGTGAAGATTTTTTCCCGAAACTCCAAAGGGGACCGTCAACAAATTAAAAAAGAATGAATATCTTTTGAATAACCCTGTCAAAACTAACGTAGCAAAAGCGCTCAAACTCTAGATTGTGATTGAATGCCTTATTGTAATAAGCCTTGTTGATTTTTATGCAAATAGCATGCATACTCGTAGAGTAATTAAGGTTTTTATAAAAATGATCCCAAATTTTTTCAAGTTTTTTCCTTATAATTTTCAGAGTTCTTAATATAAAACATTTTTTTCAGAAAATATGACAAACAACATTGCACATAGTACCCTGTAATCAGAATTAAAAAATAATGAAAATTGTATAAAAAATGAGTTGGTTTACTAAATAATTTTTTACTGCGCATGCGTCTACGATATCAAAATGTCATTTGCATATTATGTTAGCTAAATGTATAGAGCAACTTTTGTGAAAGTCACAAAATCATAACTTGAAAATTCTGGCAATAATCGTCAATTGAATAAGTCGAAAATCCATTATTCTCAAAATGAAGCAAAAACAAGAGGGGTTGTATCCATATATTCATTGATTAGTGTCAATATAGAATACATAATATGGGATATACTACTGCATTTGGATAAAATCCCTCATTTTTTTGCTTCATTTTGGAAACAACGGATTTTGTCCTTTTTCTATAGACGATTACTTTCAGAATTTTCAAGCTATGATTTTGAGACTTTTACAAAAGTTACTCTATACATTTAGCTAACATAATATGCAAATGAAATTTTGATATCTTTGACGCATGCGCAGTAAAAAATTATTTAGTAAACCTACTTATTTTTCATACAATTTTTATTATTTTTTAATTCTGATTACAGGGTACTGTGTGCAATGTTGTTTGTCATATTTTCTGAAAAAAATATTATTTTATATTAAGAACTCTGAAAATTATAATGGAAAAACTTGGAAAAATTTGGGACCATTTTTATAAAAACCTTAATTACTCTGCGAGTGTGCATGCTATTTGCATAAAAATGAACACAGTGTATTATAATAAAGCATTCAATCATAATCTAGAGTTTGAGCGCTTTTGCTACATTAGTTTTGACAGGGTTATTCAAAAGATATTCATTCTTTTTTAATTTGTTGACGGTCCCCTATGGCGTTTCGGTAAAAAATCTTCACGGAGATGTATGACGTATACTATTATATTTATACACTAAGAGTTTCGAGATGATTCCTCATGTATTTTTCTAGATATTTAGTAAAATGTCTAAAATCGCAAGTGTCCCATAATCAATGGCAATATAGTGTATAATGGATGCAAAGTTTAGATGTGAAAGGCTTAATTTAACAATAGAGGAAGAAACCACCTAGGTTTTGGGCTTAAAAGGAAAATTTGTACTATACCATTAGAGAAATTTGAAAATTCAGAAATGATTTTTAGCAAAAACCCACTTTTTACAAAAACCCAGGTGGGTTTTTGTTGGTGGACCCACCCAGAAAAACCCGGGTGGGTTTTTCTGGGCTAGGCCCACTTTGCCAACACTGGGACAGACGGTCAGACAAACCGAGTGCATAAACACTTTTCAACTTTGTTGGAAATTATTAAAAACATTAAATTAATTTAAATAACAATTGAACGTAAATGAGCTTGTTGCTCTTTATGTTCTTTTTGGCAGATGTTTTGGAGAAAGTTTCAACACAAAATCAAATGTAAAGTGGCGAAAAGTCTTCTATTTCGGGAAAGTTAGAGGTATTGAAGCTGAAATTATTTCTTATTAAGCTAACTGGGAAAAAACATGATCGCAGAGTGATTATTGTGGCACCTACAGACTGTTTATATCTACCTCAACTAGTCTGTTCACAACTGCCCCACATAACCGATCGACTTAACCCTTTCCGGCGCAGTGTTACCACTCCGGCAACACCTAATTTTAATTCCAAACTTACAATCGGCACCAATAATATTTTAGTAAAATTTTACTTTTACAATGCAGGTTAAATCAGGGAATTCTTAATTTCTAAAAAAGTCTTTTGTAAATTCCGGTGTCAGTCAACAATTTCTCATTTTACGAACAGAATTTGTCTGCGCCGGAAAGGGTTAAAACGACAAATAATTAACATTACTTAATTTTAGAAGAAACTTTTTTTTATTAATCAAAAATGTTTATTAGTGTTCATAGTATATGTTAAAACACTAAAATTCAAATAAATGACTAAATAAATAAAGTTATTCTCTTAGTAAGTTGGAACTGAGATTTTACTTTTGTTTTCTATAAACAGTGTTTTTGCTACTGAGAACAAACAAAATATCCCAGAACTTTCATTATATGAATTATATGCATTAATATATGCATTCAGGTACTGTCATCGTTGACTATTTTTTTTTTCAAATAAAAAAACATATTATAACTAGAGAAAAATTGCGATGTACACATCTGCCTCATGTTTACATGTGCCCCAGTCTCCCCTATATTGATTTTGTTTTTAAAAAATTACACTTTAAAAATACCTTCTTTAAAATATTTTTCCATATACCATTGGAATGCCTACATAACTATTTGCTCCTCAATCAACTCTTTAAAATTGTACTTTATTTATTTATTGAACACATACAGCTTGCTTATAAGTCATAGTCAATATACAGGGAGTAGATAGCAAAAGGAAATTTTATATCACGAAGGAAACACAGCCGGGAGCTCCACACTAAGAGTGTATGCAATGGAATCAGCGGGATTCGAACCCACAGCCCCACGGAGCCCCACCTCCCATAGTATTTCTCATAGTCTGCATTGAAGTTATCCCACAAAACAAATTACATGGTTGCATTATATAAGATTGGCCCTTTGCTATTCAAAAATAAAAAATATGGAATATGTGTAATGCAGTGGGCTAGGTGGCTGCAAAAGTTGAACTTTTTTCGAAATTTCACTAAAGTTTTCACACGTGTAGCTCTTTGTTTTAAAATCATCCCATCATTTTAACTGTTGTATGCTTCCCTGTGGTAAAATGAAGCTCAGAAAAATAGGCCCTTACATGGGCAAACTTTAATGCATTCCAAAATTTTATGCAAAATTTTCAAGAAAACTTATTTTTGCCTATCTTTTGCCTGTGAGGTATACCACACTGTAAAAAATCTGCTGCATTTTGCTGCAACGCACTCCCATGCTTGTATAGAAAACGGTTACTTGGCCGTGAAATGGAGCTTTCTCATTGGTTGGAATAAAGATGTTATATACAAGCGGTGGAGTGCGTTCAGCAAAATGCAGCAGATTTTTTACAGTGCAGACATGCATTAAAGTCAGAAGACTGTAAAATAATAATAGAAATGTAAAATAATTATTCACTTTTCAAAATCACCAAACATAATCATGGGCACTAAAGCAGTTTTCATAGGCAGGGTAATGGAAATCACATTTAGGAAATACGCTCTTCATGGCCATAGCATTCATTCACTACCATGAATAAAAACACTTCACTTTTTGAAATGCATATATTTTATAATTCTAACATCGCTTGTGTTATTTATTGTATAATAATACGTATTTTTAAAATGTTTTTGCTATAGGCAGTGAAATGAAGAGAAGGGAAAAGTGAATTGATATTTAATGAAGTGAAAAGAAGTGCATATAATTTTTGTTCTAACATAAATTGTATTATTTATCTATAACAATAAATACTTTTAATATGTTTTTGTTAGAGGCAGTGAAGTGAAGAGAAGAGAAAAGTGAATTGATATTTAATAAAGTGAAAAGAAGTATCTAATGTAGATAATCATAAGCTACTTCAGTTTGTTGTCTACTGTCTGTTTGAAAATAGAACTGTCTATAAAAGTTATTTTAAACATGGATTAACATTCATTATGCAAGTTATCAAATAACAGTACTTGTAGACCATATTCTGCTACAAGATCAAGTGGATTATTCCTAGTTTATGAACTGATTAGGGCCAACGATTTGGAATGGTACTGGAAAAAAATAAAAACAAACATACATATAGAAAATATTTCTGAAAAAGATCTCATAGAAAATCGAATTGAAACTATTATAGAGCTTGGGGACATGATTTGTGCAAAGCACAGATATAAATTTGGAAAGTTTTGTACACCACCTCACTATTGCCAACATCTTAATGATAAAATCAAGGGTAAGGAAGGACATGGGGATTTGAAACCTTGTACCTTTCAGAAATATAAAGCACTATATTCAGAATTTGATTTGTTTACTATTGAGGAGTATTATGCAGGATTCACAGAGCGGAATGTACTGAAACAGACTATGGAATGGCCTAACGGAATGTACTGAAATCATATCCTCTAATTCTAGGATAGTTCCACTTCGATTTTCGACGAGATCTTTTTCAGAAATACTTTTTGAAGTATGTATGTTTTTAGTTTTTTCCAGTACCATTCCAAATCGTTGGGCTTAATCAGCTGAGAAACTGGAAATAGTCCATTGATATTGTAGCAGCATATAGTCCACAAGCACACTTATTTGATAACTTGCATAAGGAATATTCATCCAAGTTTAAAGTACTTTTATAGACAGTTTTACTTTCAAACAAGCAGTATACAACAAAACTGAAGTAGATTATGATTATCTTGTTTAGATATTTCATTTTACTTTATTAAATATCAATTCACTTTTTTTCTTCTCTTTACTTCACTACCTCTAACAAAAACATATAAAAAATATTTATTGTTATAGATAAATAATACAATTGATCTTAGAATAAAAAAATATATACACTTCTTTTCACTTCATTAAATATCAATTCACTTTTCTCTTCTCTTCACTTCACTGCCTATAGCAAAAACATTTTTAAAATACTTTTTTATTATACAATAAATAACACAAGTGATTTTAGAATGATAAAATATATGCATTTAAAAAATAATTTTAAAATGTTTTTATTCTTGGGAGAGAATAAATGCTATGGACATGGGTAGCATATTTCCCAAATGCGATTTCTATTACCCTATGAAAACTGCTTTAGTGCCCATTATTATGTTTGGTGATTTTGAAAGGTGAATAATTATTTTACATAAAATACTTTTTTATTATACAATAAATAACACAAGTGATTTTAGAATGATAAAATATATGCATTTAAAAAATAACTTTAAAATGTTTTTATTCTTGGGAGAGAATAAATGCTATGGACATGGGTAGCATATTTCTCAAATGCGATTTCTATTACCCTATGAAAACTGCTTTAGTGCCCATTATTATGTTTGGTGATTTTGAAAGGTGAATAATTATTTTACATTTCTATTATTATTTTACAGTCTTCTGACTTTAATGCATGCCTGGTATACCTCACAGGCAAAAGATAGGCAAAAATAAGTTGTTTTTTTTTTTTAATTTGGCATGAAATTTTGAAATGCATTAACCCATTAGTGCCTAGCGTCCCTTTTTAGGGACGCTTCAAAAGGTGCATGTAGCACTGTTTTTGACACCGGTAAAAAAGAACAACAATCTTTATTTTATTTAATTGAAACATTTTCGTAATTAATGAACTAAACTTAATTCTTTTAAAAATAGTGGTGCCAACCGAATAAAATTTGCGCAAAAGGTCGTGGGCACGTAAGGGTTAAAGTCTGCCTATGGAAGGGCCTGTTTTTCTGAGTTTAATTTCACCATAGGAAAGCATACAACAGTCAAAAATGATGGGATATTTTAATGCAAAGAGCTACATGTGTGAAAACTTCAGTGAAATTTTGAAAAAAATTCAACTTTTGCAGCTACCTACCCCACTATATTACACATATTCCATAATTTTTATTCTTGAATAGCAAAGAACCAACCTTATATAATACAACCATGTAATTTGTTTTGTGGGATAACTTCAATGCACACTATGAGAAATACTATGCAAAACATAAAATTTCAATTTTTCAAGAGGGGCACTGACCTTTGACCCCCCCCCCCCCACCACCACCAAATTAAAACCAATGATCCTACAACATTAATATTTTGGATTTCTTTCTTTCTAATGATCATCTCACTGCTAAAAAAATCACATACATCTGTTTACCATTTAATCACAACCTGGGTGATTCTTATATGGAAGGACTCGTGTTAACGATCTTACTGACCGCTGCAATATTCAGTTTTCACAGTTTAACTTACAATTTTCAATACATGTTAGTTTAGTTTGATTCGTTTGATAACTTATTAGTATCGCTAAAGATATCTGAATGAGAGAATTTTTATTATGCCAGGCCTTTACATAAAGTTTAGCGCAGAAGCAGTACCTTAGGACAGTCAACCCTTTTATTCCTTCTACGATCAAGTGGTCTTGACGACCACTCATAGTCAGAGCCCGATCAAGCTGAAGTTGGGCCCAGGGCCTGTTAAAAAGTTCCCCCTTCCCTACCTACCCTTTCACAAAAAGAAGGTTTATTTGACGAGTTGACAAAGTTGTTTGAATGAAAAGTGCCTAGGTTAAAAGCTTCTAAATATTTTATTAAGTCATTCAGAATATTTAAATTTTACGTTTCATATTTTATAAAACAATATTATTTGAAAGACATTTGATTAAGAAAAAAAAACGACTACATAATTTGCGGGCTTCTGAAATTGGTGGGACTAGGGCCAAGGCCCCGGAGGCCCGTGCATTAATCAGGCTCTGCTCATAGTATTTATGGAAAAATCTTTGTCACAGAAGTTAGAGGTTAAGTGCTATTTGCAATCTCACAGATCATTATTATTTCTCTTTTTTAAGGTTTAATTTATAAATTTTAGTGAGACTATAAATGCTGGAGAAATTTAGTAATGCTTTTACATAACTGATTCATTCTAGTGGAGATGGGTAAAAACCCGCAGTAATGATACAAAACTACGCACTGCGTATCTTTACCCACCACTGAGTACTTTTCACTCAACCAATGAAGCAAAGATGCGTGTAGCGCATTTTTTTTTTTTAATTGCAATTTCTCACGGAATTATAATTTGACAAGATACCGGCTGATAATGGTACATGCCTAAAGTTCTAATATAGCATTTTAATCAGTCGTCACATAAGTTTAGACCGATGTGTTCGTTAAAAATCAAAATTTATGGAACGTGCGTATCTTTACCTCCCCCTACCTTATATAGCAATAGCTGTCTTTTCCCGATTTGTAAGTAAAGTTTTGTTATTAAAGGAAAATTGTTTTAGGTAGGTTTGTTTAAAGTTCTGTAAAACCTGTGAAGACGGAATTGCAAGGACCTCATCAAAACGAAAAAGAAAAAATCTCTCTTTAGTCGTCTTAGCAGTTATAACTGTACAATATTCCTTTCGTCAAGAAATATGCGATTTTCTACTTAACTCTTAACAGCCGAGACAAAAATTGTCACATAGATACTTTAAGGGGGCTCAGGGGTTGAAAACTTTTCAAAAAAAATCGATTTTTTTATGGTCTAATTTGATTATTCATTTAATTCTTAACTCAAAGCAAAAAAACCGCATAAAAATATTTGCATTTTTAACGGAGTTATAAGCATTTATGTATCAACACTTTCATAGCCGCATCCGTATAATTTCAACTTTAAGTCGCGTTTTCTCAAAACTTGATTTTTGATGACTAATACCAAGATTTAAAAAAAATTATTTGATGGAATGGCTTAAATTTTTTTTCTTGCATGCATGCATATAACATCATTATCTAGATTATGAATTAATATATTTTAGATAGTTTAATATTTTGAGTATTTTTAATGGAAAAAAAGTTGTATTTTTTAGGGGTTTTTTAAATTTTCAACTTTGAGAGATTTTTTAATACTGTTTTTATTAAGTGATAGTTATATCCTTAATTCATAATCTAGATTATGATGTTATATGCATTCAAAAAAAATTTTAAACCATTAAATCAAATAGTGTTTTTTAAATCTTAATGTTAGTCGTCAAAAATCAAGTTTTGAGAAAACACGACTTAAAGTTGAAATTATATGGATGCGGCTATGTAAGTATTGATACATAAATGCTTATAACTCCGTTAAAAATGCTAATATTTTTATGCGGTTTTTTGCATTGAGTTAAGAATTAATTGAATAATCAAACTAGACCATAAAAAATCGATTTTTTGAAAAGTTTTCAACCCGTGAGCCCTCTTAAGCGATCTCAGAGACCAATTCATCAAAATATGAATAAAAGTTTTGATTAGCTCATAAGATAGCGTTTCTGTACTATTTAAAACTATAATTAAAATTCACCTATTCAAAACTATCTTGCGTTAGTACTATGACTCCAAAAATGAAATAAAATTTCATCTGTATCTAGTTAAACTGAAAATTAAGTTCAACTGTGAAATTTTTTTTAAAGCAGCAGTCTAGGAGATCGCTAACATCAGTGAAGGTTTAAGACAGGATTACGTTTTGACAGGTTTTACTGTATTACAAATTAGCTAAATATCTTTTTTTTTTTTTTCAATTAAAAGATAACAGAATACTTAATATAATAAATGCATATCAACTAAGTCGATTTTTTTATGAACTGCCTTTCAATAAGTTATAAAAGCTACATCTAATGGTTATAGGAAAAAATGAAATGCCTTTTCGATTTAATGACAGTTAACGATATACATCCTTTCTATAATAAGAGCTGCAAATGAAATGCAACTTCATTAGAACTTCGAAGCATCTATGCATCAAACTGTGTGCCACCATTTCTGTAAGTAACATTTGACGTTTTATTTTATTTAAAAAATAATCTGCGTTGGAGAGGCCTGCTTTGCTTATAGAATTTCTTCTTGTAAGGGATTTAAAACTCGAATATAGATTTTGGAGTATATGTTGAGGACAATTATCAAAGAAGTTATATTTACATAATAGTTTCGTTATTTAAATCAAAGTTTGAATATTTTAAATGCTTTTTTGTTTTTATGTACAGTTTTTATTTTGCCATTGTTGATTAAATTTTGTTGTTTATGCGTATCAAATAAGGGTTTTAAATTTTGAAAACGTTTAATGAAGATTTTTTTTTGTTATTAACACGTTGAGTGTCATGGTAACTGACACTGAAGCCGTTTAGTTACCGTCAATTACCGGTGACTACTAGTGTAAAATATGATATAAAAGTAAAGAAAGAAATATATTGTTTTAAGTAATTAAGAAAGTATAATAATGCAGTAAATAAAAGTTGTAAATTTTAAATCAATTTTCAGTAATTACTTAAAACAATAATTTTTTTAGTTTTATAACATATTTTAGACTGTCAGTCACCGATGAATGACGCAGCCTAAACGAAATGTTCCGTGTCAGTCACCGTGGTACTCAACGTGTTAAAGACACGTTACATTTAAAAGTTAAAGGCGTAGTTAAAATCTATTTACATTTTTGATATAGTTGCATTTATAATAAAAATTCGAAAGAATTAATTACCTTTTCGTGTGTGGTTCGTGTAAAAGTTCAGGAAAAGATGCTGTGTAAAGGGTATTGTAACACATAATTTATACAGTTGGCAAAAAAAGTATTTGTACACCCTTTTTTTTTTAACCCAATAAAAACAGATATTTTGTCAAAAATAGTTTTAATACAGTCTGTTTACCGTGTGTTTTAAATTACACAGCAAAAAATTTCGATAAAGATGTAAAATAATTTTCTAATAGGAAAAGTTTAAAAATTTCTTGCAAAAAAAGTATTTGTACATTTCTCCATCCTGATATGTACTGTGTTTTATAGTGTTTATCGTTCAAAAGGACTACTTTTACAGAAGCTGTTAATAATTTTTAACTTTATACTATATTTGTCTGACATTTAATCCAATTTGCTCTTGAAGTAATTGAATATAGAATCTAAAACTAGAGAGGCACCTCTAGATATATGAAATCCTATGATTGAGCATAATAAAAAATTAAATTCGCAACAAGAATTTTAAAAGCTATTAAATTACCATTTACAACTATTGGATGTATAGTGAGAAACTATGAATAAATTAAAAGCATCGAAATTCAATGAAAACCAGGACTTCTCAGCAAACTAACAATGAGGGAAAAAGGGAGTGTTGTTAAAAAAGCTTTAAAAAATCCTATGCGTTCGGTTCAAAAATTTGCTAGAGACCTTGCAACATCTTCTCGCATCAGAGTAATACCTCAAACAATAAAAAATATTCTTCTCAATGCAGATTTAAAAGGAAGAACCTCAAGGAAAAATCCATTCATCAACGAAACAAATAGGCGAAAACGCATAGTATCCGCTTTCGCATAAAGAAGTAAATCATTGGATTTTTGGAAAACAGTAATTTTTCCTGATGAGGGAAAATTCCGAATTTTCTTACCACCAAGCATTCGATAAAATTGGCGAAAAAATAAAACTGTTCTAGATCCAAAACGTATACTTCAAACTATCAAGCATGTTGGGGGGAATATTATAGTTTTGGGGTGTATAGCTTCTAATGGAGCAGGACATTTAAAATTTATTGACAATGGAAGGACAGGTTTAACATACATTGATGTGTCGCGGCATAATTTATTAAACCGTGCCAAGAAATTATGCGTAGAGAAAGCTTTTCACTTTCTGCAGTATAACTACCAAAGCATACTGCTGTGATCACCAGCACATGGTTACGACAATACTCGAAGACGACTGGTAACTCCTAAAATCTCTAGACTTGAATCCAATAGAAAATTTGCAAATGCTATTGGATGCAAAAATCCGGAAAAAAATATGTATCAGTAAAAAACAGTTTTAAAGAAGCTCTTATTGTGTCATGGAATAACATTAGTCAGAGCGCTACAAAAAAAAGTTGGTGGAATCTATGTCACACCATCTAGAAGTAATCATAAATGCTAAATGAATTCACACAAAATATTAATTTGTATCATTTTACTAAATTTTCCTTAATTATATTACATTAATATAGTGTACAAATACTTTTTTTGCATTATATTTTTGTATATTTGTTTATTATAATGTAAAAAATCGATTCGTTTAATTTTGTTTTTGCTTCTATAATATTATAATGCATTAAATTAATGTATTACAGTATTTTTTGCTTAAATCTTTTGTTTAATTTCATTATAATTTAAAAAAATGAAGTGTACAAATACTTTTTTTGCCAACTGTATAGGGGAGACTGGGACACATGTGAACAGTTCACATAAACATAGCTTTTTCTCATAGCTAGGTTTATTTCTATAAACAAAAACTACTCTATATAGTAAGCGGAATTTTTTTTTTTCATATGGTAATTTTTTAAAATTACCTTTATAGCTTTTCTTACTTTTTTTAGTAGTTTTATAAATTCAAAAAATTGTCCACATGCGCCCCAGCGGTGGCGCAGTTGTGAACACACGCGGGACACATATGAACACAAGAGGAAATTACCCTTTGACATGTTTTTTATTATCTTATTCATATGTTACCATAATCATTAGTTGTACTATCTGTTAAATTCACCACAAAGAAAAAAAATGTATATTTATCTAGTTTCTTGATGATATGTTTAAGATAAAGATTATAAATTGAAAATAAGTAGATTTGTGGGCGAGATGATTGATAAAATGTTGCAATAAATAAAAAATAAAGAAGTAAACTTGAAAAAATATTTAAAGCATTGAAATTTTGCTTAGAGGTTTTTGTTTGACGGGGATTTAGGGAGGGGGAATTTAGATAATATTTATCGGAAATCTGTCGAAATTCTAAAGATTCTTACCCCTATATTTGCCTCTAAATTAAAGATTTAAAAAAAAGTGTTTTCCGATTATAAGCTCCCAACAAATTTAATTTATCTTGTTTTTGAAAGAGGTGGGGGGAGGGAGGGATCTTATAATCAAGACTTTGCAGTAGTTATAGTTTTAAAATTTTTACTTTCTTAAAATATTACATCTATATTAAAAGCATCAAATTACGTTGCTGTTTTAGAAACGGAACTAAACTAATACTGCAAGTTTGGAACAAATGAAATAGAAAAATTTGCAAAGTTGCTTAACATGATACTTATTGTATTAATGATGTACACAAAATAGTATTAAAAGCGTTGAATAAAATAATACATAACACTTATTGCAGTTTAGAAAACATTAAATTTATTTAAATTACAATTGAACATAAACAAGCTCGTTGCTTTTTATGTATTTTCTGACAGATGTTAATAAAAGTGACAGTGTTTGTAAAAGGTTCAATACAAAATCAACTTTGTCTTCTATCAAAATGTCTTCTATTTCAAAAAAATTTTCGGTAGTGGAGCTGACATTGTTTTTCAGGTGGTTATCTGAAAGAAACAGAATCACAGAATGATTATTGGGGAACTTAAGAATTGTTCATATCTGCCCCACTGCAATCACATATAGATAGTTCACAAGTGTCCCATAATTCCCATTAAAGTTAAAATGACAAATCATTAACATTTCTCAATTTTAGAAGAAGTTTTTTTAATTAAAAATAATTATTAGTATCCATAGTTTATGTTAGAAAAATTAAAAAAAAACGAATAAACAATCAGTCAGCCAAAACAGTATTTTGGATCCTGAGGACAAACAAAATGTCGAAGAGCTTTAAAAAATTTTTACCATAGGGCTACAGATTCTACTACCTCTGGTAATTTTTTTGTAATAAAAAGCACATAACTGGTGAAAAATGGCAACGTTCGCATCCGCCCCATGTTCACATGTGCCCCAGTCTCCCCTGCATACATGTAGTTTATACTATTATGATGCAGTGTTTGACATTTATAATTTCATTAACAGCTGTCATTTTTGGGTAGATGGCATTGATATATAATAGTTATCGTATATTTTGGGAGGTGGGCTAAGTTATTTTTAATGTGTGTATAATGTGAGGACTTTAATATCTTTCTGAGTGGGGCTACTGTGCACAGATCCTCTCTTGTCCTGAACGCTTATACACACACACATATTTTAATTATCTTCCGTTTTCAATCCATTGCTGTACGTAGTTCTCCCCCAGACTTTTCCAATGTTTCCTGTCTAGTGCTTTAGTTATCCAATTTACATTGGCCACTTTTCTGATTTCGCCACTCCACCTTTCTTGGGATCATCTTTTTTGTCGTTTTACATCTCTTGTATACCACTATACGATGTTTTTGTTCAATCTATCGTCTTGTGTTTTTTGCAATGTACCCAGCCCATTTCCATTTTAGCCCTTTAATTTTTTCAATGATGTCAAAAACTTATGTCTAACTTCTTATCCAAGTTATTCTCTTTCTGTCTCTTCTAGTTATGCTTAGCATGCATCTTTAAATCTTTCTCTGTGTTGTTTGCAATCTTTGTTCCATCCGTTTTGTTAATGACCACGTGTTTGTTCCGTAAGTTGGTGCAGGCAAAACACATTGATTAAATATTTTTCTTTTCAAATAAAGAGGAATATCACTCTTCAAAATAATATTGTTCTTCCCAAAAGCACTCCACCCGTTTCTTATTCTCTTATTGATTTCATTCATGACACTATAATCCAATGATATTTCCTATCCAAGGTACACATAACTTTTCATTTTAATCTCAGCGTTGTTGTAGACGATTTTTTTAAACTAAGTGAATTGAACATCAACTTAGTCTTTTCCAAATTTATTTTTATTCCCATATTAATGCTAATTTCTGCCAAATATTTTTGCATATTTTACTATTCTTCAAGGCTCTTACTGAAAATTAAATTGTCGTCAGCGAACCGGAGATGACTTAAATATTCCAATCCCTTTCTTTTTCCAATCCAGCTTCTTGAAAATATTTTCTACGACAACAGTAAAAAATCCCTGTCGGCTGGGCCTATAGGCGGAGGTAGATTTCGAAGAGTGCTCATTTCAACCAAAAAAAATATATATATGTGATTAGAGATAAACCCAGTTTTTAATAACTTCATTTGGCCGTTTATGAAAAATTTTTAATTTCATTTTTCTGCAAAAACTGGTTTTATCAGAATCATCTTTAAAAAAATTCAGCTCAAATGCCCATTTTGACAACATATTTTGAAATAAATTCTGAATTTATTACAAAATCGACCAAAACAGTACATTATACAGTTCCTAAATGACAAAAAACTGTCAGCTGAATGCATTTGAGAAAAAAAATTGAATTTAAAAATGAGTCATTAAAATAACCGATTTGTTGTTTGAATACATCCTTAATTCTTTAATCATGATTGCTTCGGAAAATTTTGTGTGAAATACTCGCTTTGACAGAAGTTTTAAAAATATATTCTATCTTTATCAAAAAACTGGCCAATGCGTCACAGTATATAGTTCCTAAATAAGAGGATCTGTAAATTGGATGCTTTTGAGAGCAAAAATGGATTTAAAAACGAGTCAGAAAAAACGCAATTTCTTATTTGAACACTTCCTTAAATTTTCAGTCACGATGATTTCGGAAAATTCTGTTCAAAATACCCTTTTTGGTAGCCTTTTTTAAAAATATACTCCGTCTTTATCAAAAAACTGACCAATGCATCACATTATATAGTTCCTAAATAAGAGGATCTGTAACTTGGATGCGTTTGAGAACAAAAATGGATTTAAAAACGAGTCAGAAAAAAACGCAATTTCTTATTTGAATACTTCATTAAATTTTCAGTCCCGATGAATTCTGTTCAAAATACCCTTTTTTAAAATATATTCTGTCTTTATCAGAAAATTGACCAATGCGTCACTTTATACAGTTTCTAAATAAGAGGATCTACCATTTGGATGCATTTAAAATCAAAAATGAATTTAAAAAAGAGTCAGAATATAAGCAGTTTGGATTTGAGGTTTTTTCTCCAACTCCTATTTTTGTTTAATTTCTTTTTGCTATACGAATTGGTCCTATGAAAAACTTGTCGCTATAAAAGTTGTAGATATTTTTAAGAAGATGTAAAATAAATTTAATCAGATTTGATATCTTAAAAATTGACGGAGTTATGGATTTTTCTCTTTTTTCACCGCCCTTTTTCTTTTCGTTTTTAAATTTTTTCATCGGTAAAAGTTGGTCCTATCAAAAACTTGTAACTACAAAAGTTTTAGATAATTTTAAGAACATTTACAAAAAATTTAGTTGGACTTGATATCTTGAAAATTGACGAAGTTATGAATTTTTTTCTCTCCAAAACCCTGTTTTTTTCGCCGCTTGAGCCCATTTCTAAATTTATCAAAAATCTGTCATGCATAAACTTTTGGCACATTTTTAAGAAGCAATATAAACTTTAAACCGATTCGATATCTACTTTAATTAAAAAGTTATGGCGTTTTTTCGGTTTTCACAAAAACGCCTCCTATTCGGACCCCCTTGGTCCGATTTTGCCCATTAACGAACTTAACTGAGATTTTATCCTCTTTGATTTTATGTACCAGTTTGATGGAGATTGGTGAAGAATTATAGAAGTTATCGTGTCCATAAAAAAGTGAGATATATAGATAGATAGATAAACTGGTGCGATTGCAATAGGTAGTATTTCATACGAAATCTACCTAAAAAGCTTAGGAGGAATGGTGTCTGATTGTCTTAACATGCATAGTTCTTCCAAGCTCGATCTTCGCTTTTTCCTTAATCCAAACGGATGCCTGCTGTTGCTTTCTTGTAAATATTCTTTATGGTATGGATGCAAGGTTCGTCTATAACAATGTTTCCAAAGATTCTACTACTGCTGATGTGTAGACAGAATTAAACGCCATTTCATAATTTATAAACGCAACGCATAGAGGTAAATCACACTTCTTATGTTTTTGTATGAGTTATCTTTCTCTTACTGTTGGATATGATGCATTGTGCTGAATCTACTACAGAATCCTAAGTCCAGAGATGATTCAAGTCTTGTCGTTAAAACTTTGGTAGAAATTTTATAAATCATTGATAGTAAGCTGGTCAGGCGGTAGTTTTTAACCCGTCGGAACGCGCATCAAGAAAAGTTACTAGGGAGGACGCGTAGGGGTGCGGCATAATACACCCCGTGTGCTTTCTGGTGGGTTAATGTTTTCCTTGTCCACTTTCTTATAAAGTAGTACCATTACACTATTATTCCAATCTTCTGGTAAATCTGACTTCTTGAGACATTTGGAAAATAGTAAGGAGAGCCTTTTTGAAAACTCTTTCCCTGCTTCTTTGATAAGGTCAATTGTAATTTCATCTTCGCCAAGGAATTTACCCTTTTTTTGGTGCGTTCGTAAATATGTAAATACGTAGCACCTATTGTTGTCGCTCAGTCCGTCCGTCTATCTGTCTGTCCGTCCGTCTGTCTGTCTGTCTGTCTGTCCGCATATAACAACGCAAAAACTACTCAATCGAATCGTTTGAAATTTAAAATACATAATTATAACATAATTTTGTCGAGTCATTTCAAATTTTATGAAAATCGGATGCATAGATCAATTACAGGGACAATCAAAAGGATTCCGTTACATTACGGTCAATGGGGAAAAAAGTTTCAGATGCATTTTAATCGTTTGAAATTTAAAACATATAATTATTGCGTAATTTTATCGAGTCATTTCAAATGTTATGACAATCGGATGTATAGATCAATTACAGGGACAATCAAAAGGATTCCGTTACATTACGGTCAATGGGGGGAAAAAGTTTCAAATGCATTTTAATCGTTTGAAATTTAAAACATATAATTATTGCGTAATTTTATCGAGTCATTTCAAGTGCTATGACAATCGGATGTATAGATCAATTATAGGGACAATCAAAAGGATTCCGTTACATTACGGTCAATGGGGGAAAAAAATTCAAATGCATTTTAATCGTTTGAAATTTAAAACATATAATTATTGCGTAATTTTATCGAGTCATTTCAAATGTTATGGCAATCAGATGTATAGATAAATTACAGGAACAACCAAAAGGATTCCGTTACATTACGGTCAATGGGGAAAAAAGTTTCAAATGCATTTTAATCGTTTGAAATTTAAAACATATAATTATTACGTAATTTTGACGAGTCATTTCTAATGTTATGAAAGTCGGATGCATAGATCATTTACAGGGACAATCAAAAGTATTCCATTACATTACGGTCAATGGGAAAAAATTTTCAAATGCATTTTAATGATATTACGCTCATTCGAACATAATAGAATTGGCATGAGTCTATCAAGTATATACTAAAATATACATTCTGTGCAATCTGTGATGCAAAGACTTTTTATTTTATAAATTACAGGGCCACACAAAAGTATTCCACTACATAATGCTATACGGGGAAACATTGTTTGGGGCATGTTTTAATTATATTCAACTATTTCACATTTTATGAATAAGATATACGTTGCTGAGGTGAGTTCTCTTGAGTTTTCTTGTAGATCGCGTAAGTTGATTTCCCTTTGATCTTTACATTTGTATAGATCGTTATAAAACTTTTCAACAATGTGTATGATTTCGTTATTGATTTGCCCTCTTTAGTGCAAAAATATCTTTTCTTTCAACACATAGTTTGTACTTAGCTGATTTTGAACTTTTGTTATCCTCTAGAGCTTTCTTGACAAAATCACAGTTAAATTTTCTGATATCTTCTGTAACAAATTTTCTCACCTTTTTACATAATACAGCGTATTCAATTCCTTGATTTAAGATAATTTGTCTTCATTTTAAATTATCTGCGTTTCTTCTCACCATTCTTCTTGTTTCTTATGTTATATTCTTTGTCTATTTTATTTGTGCATCGTTAGCAGTTTCTTATAAAGTACTGGTTAGTCTTTTGTTCACTACTGTAATATCTTGCACTTCTTCTAAAGAAGATTGATGCACTTGATGCACTTAAAAAGGATTTTTAAGTTCCAAATAAAATTCTTTGTTTCTGTAGATTTATAATATTTATCGATTTTTTTTTTTTTTTTTTTAGTGTTGTAAAAATTTCATTCTTTCCACTTAATTAAATAAGAATAGTTTGCACCTAAACAACCTGTGATCACTTCCTGTAATTCGGAACGCTGCAGTCGTGAATAAGATTATTTTTGTTTAACAAGATGTAGTCTGTTTTACTTATTTAGTGATTTTCACAGTGAGATCTCGTTTTTCTTTTTGCCTTTTTCTTGAAAAAAGAATTCATGATATGCGTATGTTCACATTCTGCAAACTCAATCATGTCTCTTTCATTACGCTCCCCATATCGATGATTTCCTACTGATAACTCCCCAATTCCAGTCTCCCATTATTAATCTTACGTAGCAATTTTCCTTTTCATGTATTAATGCTACTTCTCCATAGAAATCCTCAATTTCGTCATTGGTATAGTTTGTTGGTGCCTAAGACTTGGGTAATTTACAGCTTGTATCTTTTGGACACTTGTATTATTAACTTTGCACTTCTATCATATCAGCTGGACGAGTGGTCAGGGAATAACACAGTCAAAAAAGTGTTAAATACCAGTATTTTGTTAAAGAGAAATTCATCTTCTTTAACCGCTTGATATTATTTGAAGTATTTTCTATAAGATAATACTATTAGTTTTCTCTTTTTTTAACTGTGATTTCCCTGACCACTCGCCACCCTGCATATGTACTATCATATTCTACAATATAATTCGTCCACATTCTATGAATAAGAAATCCTACACCGCTATTTTTTTACCTTTTGACTCTGAAGTATAATACACCCCGCTGCCAAGATCTGTTTTCCATTTCTTCTTATTTCACCCAATCCAAGGATGTTCCAGTTGATTCTTTCTAATTCTTCTTCAAATTCTTGTAAACATATTTTCCGAAGATAGCGATAATTCATTATATGTAGCCAATGTCATAAACTTATAGCAACCAAACTGAGTCTAGTGATTCATAACACCCTATGTATTCATGTCTTTCTGATCGCTGGTGTAATCAGGAACATGCAGAATTACGAACTAGGATTTATTGTGTGAATTCATGGTAAAGTAAGGGGTAGATGATCACATCCCTCCCCTCTGGCCGAACGGGTTGGTGGAAGCCTATCCGTGTTCGTTCTCCATGCACAAGGCAGGTACTAACAGGTTGAATCGGCGGAATGTGCGGATTGGATATAAAGTCTCTAATTCCAGTCTATTCCTTCAAATCCTCCTCGAAGTAAATTGAAGGGTCTTATACCGGATAATAATCAAAAGTTATTAACCACTTAATCGTCGCGCCCGAGACATTCACGGGCTGCAAGTTTCACGGCTTTTATTCAGAATTGTTCGATTCCCAGGGCCGTAGCAAGGTGTTTTGAGGCCCCCCCCCCCCAAAAAAAAAATATAATTTTGGGGCCCCCTCCCCCTCACTTTCAACTGAATTTTTAAAAAAATATTTATATTGAAGTTTCCAATGAGTTTCAAATTATATTAATGTAATAAACAAATTTAATAATTATCATAAGTATTTTAAATCATTATTAAAATTATTATAACATTCATAACTCTGCACAAATACGAAATATGCATTGCTAAGAACCCGTGGCAAAATGCGCGCGACACTGTGACGGGCGTCGCAGACTTTTAAGGACACCTGCAGACTCAGCAATGCCACGGACGCGCTATTGCGCTTAAATTATGCAAAAAATCGGTCATGGGGCACAAAAAATAGCTCTTTCCTGTGGGACGCGTAATTTCATCAAAATTTCGTCGCAAAATAAGAGCAATTTCATCCAAAGATTGCGAGAATAAACGCAAATATTATCAAAGCATCGCGAGAAAACGGCAAATTTCGTCAGAAAATCCCTCAAAAGCAGATTTCATCAAAAACTTGCGAAAAAAAGGACAAATTTTGTTAAAAAAATACCCCTAAAACGGCAAATTTCATCAAAAAATCTTGCAAAAAAGACAGATAACGTCAAAAAATCGCGAAAAAACGACAAATTTTGTCAAAAAATCTTGAAAATAAAGACGGATTTCATCAAAAGATCGCAAAGAAAACGAAAATTTCGTCAAAGGCACAAGGGAAAAAAAGAAAGATATTGCTGGAAGTGGATTTTTCTGTTTTATTATTATTATTATTATTATTATTATGTAAGTGATGGAAATAATTTACACATACACATGCATGTTACCATAATTAATTAGCACTACAATAGCAGAAAAAATATATTTATGCAATACGTTGCATTTTGCAGACTATTTTTGAAAATATTATTAGCGTTGCGGACATTTGAAGATAGTTCTGCCACCGGGCTTAAAGATAAATTAACAATGTTAAAATAAAATTTGTCTAAAACAATTTTACAAATAAGCACATCATGCTAAGATTTTATTATAAAGTATAGAAAATAAATAAATTATATAAACACATAATTTTAACAGTTCGCTACTTAAGAGGCTACTTCAGTTACGCGAAAAGACCCATTCTCTAATGCATGGAAGAATGGAATGGAATACTATGAAAGAAATTTATATCTCAATTGCATTTCAATATTTTTAAATGATTTTTTTTTCACTGGATACCTGAGATCAATCTGTATGCATATTTTTTTTCACCTTTTTTTATTTTGTTTGCAAAGTTTTTTTAAGAGGATGCTTTGATTTTCGAAACAGGTTTTAAAAATAAAAGTGACCTAATTAAAATTATCTGTAAACAAAATTGAAAAAGCAAAAAACAGCCCGTATACAGATCGATCTCAGCTATCCTCAAAGAGCACCGATTAACCAAATTCATTGCATAACCAAGTATTGAATGACAAAGAATTTACAGAAACTGACTTATAAAAATTTTACAAGTTTCTTTTTAATATATTTTTTTTTTTTTAAGTAACAATTTATATACATTTTTCCCCCTTTTAAAATGTGATATGCTAGTAACTACAGGTTTCAAGACATAAAAATTTTACAAGTTTCTTTTTAATATTTTTTTTTTTTTAATTAACAATTTATATACATTTTTCCCCCTTTTAAAATGTGATATGCTAGTAACTACAGGTTTCAAGACAATTATAAACTCTAGTTCATGCCGAATTTTTCTTAAAATAAATAAACAAAAATATTTTTAAAATAAGAACTTAAATGAAAAAGTGAAAGCAAAATTGTTATTATTTTGAAAAGAGGCAAAAGATTTCGAATTGTGTGTAAAGACATAGACCCCGCAACACTTAACAGGCTCGAGGACTGTGTCATTTCTTGTCAGTTTCAGAGCCCATTAAGAATTAGAAGTAGAGGAAGCCCGACATCACAGAGGGGGGGAGGGGGTCCCTATTATCCTATCAGTTGTTTTTTCATTTACTAAATCCATTTTTCGTATGTTTAAATTATTCGAAATTTTACCATGCGATTACATTTCGATTAAATAACGTTTTTACTATTAAATTAAAACTATCTCACATTAAAAAATATTTTATTAAATACATAATTATACGTAACCAATTAATTTTGTAAAAGACATATATGGAATTACAGTTGAGAATATTTGAACTTCAAAATATTTCTTATGTTTTACAAATTGCAGCATAGTAAGAAGAAATATTTCATAATAAAAAAACTATATGTTTTACTCTGATTGAATTTATTGAATTGAAAATTAGCTTTGAAAAGTAAATTTGCGGAGGCCCTTTGTATTTTAGTTGGTAAGAATGAGCTTTATGGGCCTGTGAGATTATTTAGCATCACGGAAAAAAAGAAAGAAAGAACAAAAGAGCATAGAAAAATTTTAAATAGCACAATATCTTATTGTGACATGAATTTAGAACTCTAGATTTTCAAGGAAATAAGAGTATAAATTACCGTATTTTCGGGTGTATAGCCCGCACCCTGTGTATAACCCGCACCCCTAAATCGAGCAGTGCAGTAAAAAAAGTTCATGTATAACCCGCGGAGATGCATCGGTGAATAGTCCGCGGGCTATACACCAATTGCGAACGTATATTTCGACCAGAGTTCGAAATTAGAAGCCATTAGTCATAATTTTTAACACAAATTCACCGATTTTTTTCGTGATGCATAATATCTACAGTAATTGGGCTCAAAAATTAAGATTATCAGTACCGTAATTTTCGAAAGAAACGCCGCGGCGTTTACGTGTTTTAAGATAAAATTTCAAGCGATGCGGCGTTTACGTGCATTTTTTTCAAAGAAGCGTGATATTAAAAAAAAAAAATTTCCGAAAAAAAATCGATGATAAATTCAAAATTTCGGACATAAAATGTATACGTATCTTAGGTCACTGGTTCCCAAAAGGATCGAATCCTCGGAATCGATCCGAAATACACCCACTCCGAAAAGGAACGATTTCTCGAACTCTATCTGAAATGAAACGACTCCGGAAAAGTTCGATTCCTTGAACTTCTGAAATGAAACGACTCCGTAAAGGAACGATTGATTCCTCGGAATCGTTTCGAAAAAGAACGACTGCTCTGAATCGTTCCGAAATGATATAAATCACGCACGTTTTTTTGTTCTTTGCAACAGGGTCGGTAGATTATTATTATTATTATTATTTTTTTTTTTTTTTTGAAAAATAAACTAAAAATGATTTCAAAATCAGAATTGTCGAGAATGGAAGAGTTCTGGATTTTAGATTTTGTACTCTACAAACACAATGGCTATTATATATCTATCAGTGCAATACTTGGCGATAGTTGCGACAGTTCTTCCATATCCAGAAATAACTGTATTTAAGTAAGTAAAAAAAAGCCTTTACAAACATGGGAGAACTCTCTAAATCTCAAGGCATAGCAAAAAAAATTTACAAATTTCGATGTTTTTTCAAATTTTTTAAGGTTTAAAAATTGTAGAAAAAATATCACGATTTCCAATTTTTTTAAAATAATCTTTGTATAACCCGCACCGTGTATAAGCCGCAGCGGCTTTTCGGGAGGTTTTTTTCTTGTATAAGCCGCGGACTATACACCCAAAAATACGTAAATGAGAATTTACTTATTACTTGTTAACAAACGAAATAGTAGTTTAACATATGAATGCAATGGAATCTGAAGTTGACGCAGGGATTTTTTCTTGGATTCCATTTTGTGAAAAATAAAGTTATTTTTATGAAATTTATTGTATTTTGTAATGAAATTTGAATTCCAGTTATTGAAATTCGCATCAAACATGTATTAATAATAACTTATTTAAGTATATATGCTAAATTTCTCATTTCAGGTGAAATTGTTTCCTATGCAAAACACATATTTTAAAAACCTAACAGTATAAAATTTATTAGAGTATATTTTTATGGAATAGAATTTTGTGAATGGTGTGATTTATTAAAAAGAATTTTGTGAAGGAGCCCTAATAAAACGCTTAAATGAAAAACATGTAAATGAGAAATGTGTGTTATTAAAATATGCTCTATTGGTATACATACGTTTTTCCAAGCTGTGCAAAATTTTCTAATACTTAAAATTCTTAATAACTGCTATATAAATTACATATAGTAATAAATATGACTTACCAGATTAGTATAGGAGTAGATCTTTTTTCCTTCAGATATATACTCAATTTTATAAATACTATACTATGCGTATTACTAAAATAAATCGGAAAAAACATACGAAAATCCACGTCTGAAGTGCTGTGTTGTCTACAAACATGTACTTGTATCCATTAGCGGGCTGCTAAAGTACTTGAATAGGCCAGTACTCCCTTCAAGGTCAAGGAATCCGGTTACTACTAAGTAACTAAGCTGTTAACTTTTAACGGGATTCTCTAGATGTTATTTGTGTCACCCACGTCGTGAAATCGGTGTGAAAAATGACCTATCTTCTAAGAACAAAATATTCCGGTATTTCAAAAGAAAACACCCTTTTGTCTCTAGCAGCTTTATACAAGAACCCGGCTTTCTTCAGAGTCGATCCGATGACCGGCACTCTTTCCTTATCTTTCTTAGTTCCATGCAAAAACCCATGGTCAAAAAGCGAGGGGGGGGGGGGGGAACGAGTAAAAAAATAAGGATTTTCAGTTTCTTGGTTTCTGCGTTTTTGAAATCTAAACAAGGTTTTTGATAAAAACAGGGCCCCGTTAAAGGCTACGGGGGACCCCAGAACAAACATCATTCTGGACACCCCCGCTCCCTCTGTCTGTAATTTTTTTTCTTTTTTCTTTTTTTTTAAATAATGTAGAAGTGGCAAACACTAAAAATAAAAAACATATTGCGCACATGCATAAATTTTGTACTGACATCTATATACAAGATATCCCAAAAAATTGGTCACAACTTTATTTAAAAATATTAATTTCATAATTATAGAAAAAATGATAGATTGATTGAGATAAGTATTTCTTTGCAAATTTCTACTTTGCTTACCTACGTACATTACAAGATGTCTAAAAAAGAAGGCTCAAAATTGGACATAACAATTTTAACTTATCACGTTACGAGGAAACATTAATAAAAAATTTCTTTTAAAAGCTATAGGATACTATGTTGTTGTAATCAAGGCCTGGCTAAGTCACGGGCATGCAGGACAACTGCATCGGATGTGGGGCCCCCTCAAGGGCAAATATAATTTTTTTGTTAAGACTAATAAAAATTGGCCAAAAATGACAAAAATTTCTTCTTTCTTTCTTTCTTTATTTATTTTTAGCTTTATTGGGGCTCTTTTCTCATCTCTCCTCTGTTTTGGAACCCCATGCCCCTTTCCCCCCCCCCTCCCCTAGATCTAACAGTTACATCACAGTTGTATTTACATTTTAATGGCTCACATTATTTAGTCTTATATTTCTATAACAGAAGAAAAAAATGTATTCGATAATTTCCTAAAGTTATCTTTTTTGTGCTATTCTGCATACAAATGCGAATAGACAACTAGTATAAAGGTTAGTTTTAAACACTTTAGCATAATTCAAGAAAAAATCCAAAAGTTAGAAAGGGCCCCCCACCCCCACAATCTAAGTCGGGCCCTGGTTGTAATAAAATTTTAATAATTTGTTTTCTAATGATATAGTTTGTTTTCTGCGTATTTGGAGAGAACACTGGAAGCAGAGAGGAAAAGGAGAACAACATTCCCTTCCTAAATGTTTGAAAACGTATGAATTTCGGTCACTTTTGGCACCCTTTAATGAAAATCCTTATTATTGGGGGGGGGGGGAGCTTTAAAAAGGTGCACCTGGGGAAATTGCCTGGCAGGCCCCTGAATAAGAAAAGGAGAATTTGAAAAAATAAAAACATTAAAAGAAGTGTTTTCTTACATTTTCAAAACAAATAAACTTCGGTAAAAAGGTCGATAGAATCGATTAGGGGGCCCCCTGACTTCGTCGGCCCCCCCCCAAATGGGGGGTATGGGGGGCGGTCGCTACGGCCCTGTCGATTCCCACCAGTTTTATAAAACAGTGTAATTGGTTATATTCTGGTATCATTTTACTTGTCTTTAAATAAGATGAATATTTCTTTTTCAAAAAAGTGGTGGGAATAGTGAATTTGAATTTTTAAACCATAATTCAACGCGACTATTAGGTGGTTAAACAGCACGCATATCCACACACACACACGCATATATATATAATTAAGTTTCCTAACGTTGCAAAAAAAATTGGCTAACCTTTATTATATATTTAAAATATATAAAATATCTTTAATAAGAGTTAATTTTTCAAAAAGAATTTTAGCATTTCAAAGTGAAAATACAGAGTGGTTATAAAATAAGTATCCCTGTTTGGAGCTGTCTGTTGCTTGAAGGAATAACCCGAATGAAGCCAAAATTTGTACACATACTATTTGAGAAGGTTGGTTGGTTGATTTTTGACGTCCGATTATCTACGCTAGGGATATAGGACCAGGGGGGAGTGCCCTTCGTGGGGGTCTTTCTAAGGGAACCTAACCCGTATTTACGCAAGGTTCGAAGAAAACCACGAAAACTCCGAACGGTTAGGCCGACAGCCGTTATTGGGTTCGAACCCAGCACCTGCCGTCTACCAGTTGAGAGGTCCGAACCTCTCGGCCACTGGTGGGGCCTGCTATTTGAGAAGGAGGAAGAAGACTGGAACAATAATAAAAACAATTGCAATATTCGCCGACAGATGGCGCTTTTGTGTTTAAAAGGTACTGTGCAATACAAGAACAAAGAATTAAGGCACAAAACTGGATGGTATATTGGTTTTTATTGGAACCTAATTTATTGGAAATTTTCACAGTGAATGGGGGTAAGATTTTGCATGGCGGTGCCGATCAAGTTCAGATTCCACATAACCATTGTGCTGCAAGATACAATCCAGGCGGTGGACGACGTTCTCAACTGCGGAATGCAATGTATCAAGAGTGATGTTTCGCACATGTTGTGATATGCGATCTTTTAAGTCATTGAGTTTTGCGACACCTCTACAGTACACAATAGACTTTAAATACCCCCAAAGGCAAAAATCACATGGCGTCAGATCAGGGAATCGAGAAGGCCACTTCATACGAAAATACCGGCTTATTATTCTATGATTTGTGAAATGTCGCCGTAACAACAGTTGTACTGCTCGCCCAATATGGGGCGGGGCTCCATCTTGCATAAAAATTGTTTCAGACTGGCACTGTCTTTGCTGCAGTTGAGGAACTACAAAAGTTTGTAACATGCGCAGGTATCTTTGTGCAGTAACCGAACACGTTACAGGGCCAGTTGGTCGTAACTCCTCAAAAAAAAATAAATAAATAAAAAAATAAAAAAAATAAAGACCAAGAATAAAACTTGCAGTAAAGACACACCACGCAGTGACTTTTGGAGAGTGGAGGGGTATTTCGTGAATAACAGTTCGTGGCTCCGAAGCCCATATTCTACAGTTCTGCTTATTGACTGTCCCATTCATATGAAAATTGGCTTCATCCCCCCACAAAATCTTCCATGGGAAGGCATCATCCACCTTCATTCGTGCTAAAACGTTAAAGCAAAATCCAGTCTGCTGCGCGTCACCTGGTAACAGTTGTTGATGACAACTGATTTTATACGGATAAAATTGGATTGCCTTTCGTAGGACTTTTCGAGCAGTAGCATATGGAATATCCAAATTTCGGGCAACTCCACGTGCACTAGGACCGGCTTCCGGAGTTCGTGATGGCTCCACAATCGCAGTAGCAATTTCTTCTTGAGTGCGGAGAGGTAATGGTTTCCTCCCTCTTCCAGATTTTACAGCAAACGATCCAGTCTCTTTGAATATTTTTACCATCCTTCTCACTGCACACGGTGTCAAAGGACCTTTTCCTTTACGCATTCCTTTCACACGCCTAAATTCACGTAAAGCAGCTGCACTGTTTGAACTGTTAACGTAGAATAGTTTTTAAATTAAAGCGCGATTTGGTAAACTGAGAGCCATGTCGTACAACATTAATGACAGAAATGACCGCGTTTTGATTTTACTAATGGTTACAACGGCGTTTGCACAGATAGCACCCGTAGCGCCATCTGTTGCCGATTATTGTAACTATCTTTTTTTATTATTCCATTCTTCTTCCCCCTTCTTAAATAGTATGTGTACCGATTTTGGTTTCATTCGGGTTATTTCTTCAAGCTACAGACAGCTCCAAATAGAGATACTTATTTTATAAACACCCGGTATATTATAGTTATTACAGTGTGTCCCACCAAAAAAAAAGCCACCATGATTTTGTATCGTAAATGGACAGGAAACAAACCAATGAGAACAAATTAAATATGATAAGAAAGTTTATATACAAATACTTATTTACAAGGAGTAACTTACTCCTTGCCCCATCTGGAAAGGAAAAAAAAGAATGTATAAAAATGAGCGGGTGGGGAGTGTCCCGCCGAAAAAAAGCCACTAATGTTAATAGCCAATATATCTGCCATGTTTATACATGACATGCAATATGTGATGTGCCATACCATTTAACAATCTCTGGCATACAGTAGCATCGTCAATTATGGTGGCCTCCAATTCCACCATAGACTTAATCTGTCTGCCATTGGCACATTCTGGACTACTATGACCAGAAACTGAGTATACCCGACACAATTTTTAGGGGTTAAGATGAGCGTACAAGACAGGCCATTCCATGACATGCACACAATTATCCAAAAACCTTTTTTAGGAGGATTTTGCAAAGATTATGGGGGCTTGTTCTTCTGGAAAATCTAACTTAGGCCACCAGTTCTCACTGAAAATCACAGTAAATAAGTTTCTGGCATTTTTTGGTAATCAGCAGATTTCATGCTTTGTGAGTGAAAAACTAGGTTAAGTTTACCACAATAGTCGAAGCCTCTAAACACCATTAATAAGTCTCTGCCTATCAGCCTATTTGAAAACCATCCACAAGCAAAGCAGCCACGATGGGGCCAAATAAAAACAAACCTGGAAGGACCAATGGCATCTTATTATGTTCTCAGATGAGAAAAAAAATACTTTGCATGGCTCAAACAGCCTTTCCATTGGCATGAGATGAGGAAAGGAAATGTAATTTTCTCCAAAAAGGCAGCATAGTGGAGGGTTATTAATAGTGTTGGGAGGCTTCGGCTATGGTAATAAACTTAACTTGGATTCCCCCTCAGACCGCATATAGGCTACCGATTACCAATAATATTGCTAAAAACCCATTTATTGCCAAATGCAGAGATAATTGGTGGCCCAAGTTTTATTTTCCAGCAGGAAAACGCCCCCATAACTTTTGCAATATCCTCTTAGGGATGATTTTTGGATAACTGAGGATATGTAACGGAAGGGCCTGCCCTGTACCTCCATTTCAATCTCCAAGAAAATATGTGGGGTATCCTCAGTAGAGTTTTAAATGCCAATTATCAGTGAGTTCAAGTGTGTGGCAGAACTGAAGGCCTCAATCACTGAGTTCTGAGATATTATTGATGATATTGTCTTCCAGGGATTGGCACGTGATATGTCACATCACATATTCTAAGTCATATATAAACATCGCGAATATATTGGCTATTAACAGTAGTGGCTTTATTTCGGCGTGACACTTTCCTCTCCCTTCTTTTTTATACATTCATTTTTTTTCCTGGCCAAGTTGGGAAAGGAGTGAGTTACTCTTTGTAAATATGCATTTCTGCATCGACTTTCTCAATATATTTGTTTCGTTCTCGACTTTGTTTCTTGTCCAACTAAGATACAAAATCACGGTGGATTTATTTAGACTTTATTTCACACTGTATATAGACTAATAACTAACTATCTTAATGACTTGCGAATTAGCAGCAAAGTAATTTGAATGCTAATATCTAACCATAATATACAGTCCAGTCATATTAATGTGACCACCTTGAGATTTTAGTCGTTTTGTTAAATATCTAAACAAATACATGAGAAATTATTCTGAAACTCCAGGTTTGTAAACAGATTGGTACAGTTTATACTATTATTTTAACACAATCAAACTGATTGGTAAATTTATCATACGAATTGAATATTTCCAACTGAGCGAAAAATTGCCCCGGCCAGGAATCGAACCCATATTTATTTACTTGGCTTACAGGGCCAAGCATTGGCCCGATTGTCCGATTCTCGGCCTGGGAAATTTTTCGCTCAGTTGCAAATATGAAATTCGTATGATAGATTAGTACAGGTTATATATTTTTTCGAAGATGTTTTCCCTAAACTCCATAGGGGACCGTCAACAAATTGAAAAAGAACGAATAACTTTGGGTTCCCCCTGTCAAAGCTAATGTAGCAAAGACGTTCAAACGGCAGATTATGATTAAATGGGTTACTGTAATAAACTGTGTTCATTTTTTATGAGGATAGCATGTATACTTGTAGAAAAATTAATGTTTTTATAAAAACAGTTCTACATTTTGCCAGGTTTTTTTTTTGCTTGTGATTTGCAAAATTGATAATAAAAAAGTTCTTTTTAGAAAACATGACAAACAATATTGTATAAAATACTCTGTAATCAAAATTAAAAAATAATAAAAATTGTATGAATAATGAGCAGGTTTACTAAATATTTTTACACTGCGCATGCGAGAAAGCAATCAAAATATAATTTGTATAATGTGTTAGCTAAATGCATAGAGCAACTTTTGTGAAAGTCTCTAAAACATTGCTTACGAATTCTGAAAAATATCGTTGGTACACTCAAAATCCGTTGATCCCAAACTCAAGCAAAAAGATGAGGGGCTTTGTCCAGATATAGTAGTACGTGCAATATCATGTATGCTGTATTGACACTAATCGTTTTAAATGTATTTATAAACTAATATATATTAATTATTATATTATAAAACACGTAAATTTGTATAGATTTCATGAAAAAAATACTGTCATTTGGGAATGTTTTGTATTATTTTCTTAATACCATACATTTAATTAAATGGAATGCTAGAGGAATTTAATGCTGACATTGGGTAAGTGCAAAAGTTACCCGTTTTGAAAATATGTAAATGTCAAGTGGAGTATGAATGTTGCAGTTGATGTTTCGAGGACAACAGTGAAAAGACGGAACCAGCTTCGAAATATAAAGGAACTTTAATACTATTAATGCAAATAGAAGCTAGAATGGGACTATATTTTAAGGCGCATTCTGGGGACAAGTGATTTAAACTGATAAAATTTTTTGTCAACAGTGCCGAGTGTTAGTAAAGGAATTTCAGTCTATCTTTTCGCATTTACATATTTTGGAATGTTTTGAAACAAATGGCGGCGTTCCATCCAGATTATGCAAATGACTTTAAAATGGCCTTATTTGCCAATTTCACGTGTGACAGCCACGTTTCATAGTGGCCAAATCATTTGCCTTCAGTATTTTCGTTAGTAGACTATTGTTAGTTCTTAAATTCAATATAGGAGCTACGTGATTTCATTCATAATTTTCCAAATTTCTACATTTTACTTACGTCTGCCGATGTATCAGTAATGAAATTTCGGCATGCCTCGGCATTTTACATGTTTATAAATGCTCTAAAACGAATGACATTTAGATCCATTTTAGGTATATTTCGTATGAAATACTACCTATTGCGATCGCTCCATTGTTGGAATTTCTGAAAATTCTTTGCAAATCTAGACCGATCATGTTTTCTAGACTCCAAAACTACCACCAGTAAAAATATTTATCTATCTATCTATCTATCTATCTATCTATCTATCCATCCATCTATCTATATATATATCTATCAGTCTATATCACTTTTTTATGGACACCATAACTTCTTTAATTCTGCTCAGATCTCTTCCAAACTCATACATAAAGGACCATAACATCTCGTTCAAGTTCGTTAATGGGCGAAATCGGACCGAGGGGGTGAAAATAGGGAAAAGGTATGAAAATCGAAAAAAAAAATCTTTATTAAAATAGATACCGAATGAGTTTAACGTATATGTTAATTTTAAAAAATAGGCCAAAAGTTTCTGCATAACAGATTTTTGAAAAAATTAAAAATGGGTTCAAGGGGTGAAAAAAATAGGGTTTTCAGGAGTTAAAAATTCATAACTTTGTCATTTCTCAAAATATCAAATCCAACTAATTTTTTTTTTCAAATGCTCTTTATGTTATCTAAAACTTTTGTATTGACAAATTTTTAATAAGAGCAACTCTTACTGCAAAAAAAATAAAATAAAATAAAATAAAATAAAATAAAATAAAATAAAATAAAAACCAAAACCAAAAGGGGGTTGGAAGAAGAAAAAAATCCATAACTTCGTCAATTCTTAAGATATCAAATCCGATTAAATTTATCATACATCTTCTCAATAATATCTACAACTTTTATACTGACAAGTTTTTCATAAGATCAATTCTTATATTCAATATAAATTAAAAAATAAAAGGAGTTGTAGAAAAAATCTCAATCCCAAACTGCTTATATTCTCACTCATTTTGCTCTCAAACACATCCAATTGGCAGGTTCTCTTATTTAAGAGCTCTATAATGTGACGTATTGGCTAGTTTTGAGATAAAAGTAGAGTATATTTCAAAAAATGCTGTCAAAATGGCATTTTGAACAGAATTTCCTAAAGCGATCGTGATTGAAAAATTGAAGAAATATTGAAATAATAAATTGCTTATTTTTAAAAAACCATTTTTGTTCTCAAACACTTTCAATTCACAGGTTCCTTTATTTAGGAACTGTATAATGGACCGATTGTCCAGTTTTTTCATAAAGATGGAATATCTTTCAAAAAAAAGCTGTCAAAGTGGGCAATTCGAACAAAATTTCTCGAAGCGAAGAAGAATTAAGGATATATTAAAATAACAAATTGTTTATTTTATGACTCGTATATAAATTCAATTTTGCTTTCAAATATATTCAACTGGCAATTTCTCTTATTAAGGAGCTATATAATCTGCCGAATTGGTCGATATTTTCATAATGTCAGAATATATTTTTAAAAATGCTGTCGAAGTGGGCATTTGTGCCGAATAAAGCTTAAGATGATTCTAATAAAAGCAGCCCTAACTGAAAAATGAAATTAAAAGTCTCTCAAAAGTGGCCAAATAAAGTTGTTTAACTCTAATCATATTTTATTTTTGTTTTCGAAATGAGCACTTAACTTCAAAATCGACCTTCGCTTATAGGCCAAACCGACAGGGATTTTTGGTTATTTTGATGACGTCTGCCATCAATTTTGTGGCGTCCAAATGGCCTGTCTTTAGGTTTTTTAGACAACTTATCTATATTAGGGTGCAAAGAACAAACATTAATAAAATGACTTGTCATGGATCTACGTTTATATATTTAAGGCGAATTTTTTACTTTTGCTGGTCAAGTGAACTGGTAGGTACACTGTAAAAAAAAAAGGTCGATCTACTAAAAAAATTTTAGTGATCCTTGTAATTACTAAAAATTTTTTAGTAATCTTACTCAGTTACAAGAAAATCTGTAAGAGTTACTAGAAAAAAGCTATGAATAGAGTTAATAGTTTTATATTTTTAATAGCTATTACTAAAGCTCACTTGGTGTGGCGTGATAGCCTAGTGGCCATAGCACAGAACTCCAGACTGAAGGTCTCGGGTTCGAAGCTCGACACCACCAAATACGCATCGGCTGTAAGGACTTTCCCTTCGTTTCAGAAGCATATCAAAATTGAGCAGGTGGCAATGTTTGATGCTGCCATCTATTGAGGCGTTGCCGAAAACCTACCGCTGCAAAAATTGCGTTTGGAATAGCTACTAAGAATCTGTGAGTATGGTCACTAAAAATAATTTTGGAGCTGTTACTAAAATTTGCTTGGTGGCTGATACTAAAAAGTTTTAAGTTAGTTATACAAAAAATCCTTTTGTTCAGTTTACAAAAGAAAGGTTTGTTTCACTTGCAAAAATAAGTTTGGAATGGTTACTAAAAAATTCTGTGGAATACAAATTTACTAAAAAAATTTTAGCAACCTCGTGAATTTTTTTTTTACAGTGTAGACTAACATTTTCCTAAATAACCACTCAAATGGAACGTGGTTTTATAAATTATAACCTCAATCATATGTCTTGACTTTTTTGTTCTTGTCTCTTCATCTCTATGAACCTTCTGATAAACTGAAACATAAAGGCAATCACAGCAGATAAGAAATATTAATGTAAATTTTTAAATGAAAAGTTATTTTCTGTATTTTTACTAAACCAAAATGTAAATTAGAATTTATTGTACCCTCTATTCACTTAATATGCCTTTAAGTTCTTATTTAAATACAAAATTTTTTAGAACTAAAAGTCGTCAAATAATTACAACGTAAAATAAGAAAATTAATAAAAATTCACAAATTCGCAAATTTAAAATTATTGCATCATTTAACTTCCTCTGTTTTTTTATTGCAAAATGGTTTGCTTTGATAGTTTTTCATGAGCTTTGCTTATTAATGCATACTGTCTGATGTAAATATTTTCCATTATGAAATATTATAAATGATTTAAAGATGTTCTGTTGCTTCTTGTATATTTATTCTATTTCACTCTCTTTTCCTTTTTTTCTATCCATAGTGGGCTGAGCGAAAATGCTCGATTCCATTCCCCATGACTATGCCCCGTACGTCGTACTCCTTTTTAATACTGTTGTCCTCCACATATTGAGAAAAGGATTACTGTTTGTCAGTCCTCAGGCCGTCCAACTTGTCATAGCCGAAATCATCGCAACATTGGAATTATGTGCAGACTGTGCTGAATTAGGTAAATTTTATTTAGTTTAAATCCTTTAATTTTTTTTTTCAAAAAGAATCTTATATCGTCCACTCATTGTTTTATGTTTGATTATGCTTCATTAAGTGCGCCTCAAAGGCATTTGAACAGGAGATATTTTTTAAATAACAGTTCAAAAAATGAATCAATAATCATGAAAATACAGTTAAACCTCTAAATAACGGACACCTCGGGAACGCAGAAATTGTCCGCTATTCGGAGGTGTCCGCTATTGGGAAAACATCAGAGATTCAAAAATCGCTAAGAAATGCTTAATGTTTCATTAATTTACTTTTATATGTCCTAAAAACTCTATTATATAATCAATCAGAAATTAAAATTATTTTTAACCAATAAAATTGAAATAAATTTGTGTACACTTTTATCCACTGTTTATTATAATCTCGTGAAAGAATCTGTTACAAAAGTTTACTTTTGCTCGCGATTATATGTAATTTGTTTTTCTATGTGACGTTATTGGATATAGTAGAGTTCCGGGCGGGAAGGGAAGGATTGCACTTTTTCACCTTTAAAAGCATAAAATCTCAAAATATTCTTGGGTGACATATTTCAATGCTCTGGGAGATATTCCTCCCGATGTTCTCTCCTGAATTTAGCACTAAACGTGGGGAGGGGGGGAGATTTTCCCTAACTCTTTATCTACATTTATCTGTGACCACAAAATTTGTGACGCGTTGTCCTGATAAATTCAGAGGCCTTTTTGCTTTTTTTTTCCTTTAAAATATATTTTTTCATCCTTTATCGCCGAATAAAGTGTCCGCTATTCGGAATATCCGTAATTCAGAGGTTAAACATACAAAAATTAAGGTTTTGGGAGTGGGGATTGGAAAACTGTCCGTTAAATAGAGGTGTCCGCTATTCGGGAGTGTCCGTTATGGAGGTTTTACTGTAATTTATATATGGAATCATAACATAAGTTTATTGCAATACAGAAGTATCATGCTCATGTAACAGGTTGTCTGTAAATAAATAAATAAATAAGTTAATGAATAAATAAATAAATTCAAAATAAGCTGTCCCAAAGATTTATGGACAATGAAAAGTATTGCTTTTATTACCACCGGAATAAAGAAAATTGCATATTCTGCATTCTGTATATGTGACATTACCACTTTTAAATGTAAAACTACTTACTGCTGGTTGTTAAATTTTTGAGTAGTTAGAAAATGCCTCACAGCGTTCAATTCCCTGCAGCTGGTGTAGCTAAAATTTCGCATTTAAGGGCTTAAAATGTTAAAGTTTCTGATGCTGATTAACATATTAATCGTAGAACATCTAGAGTTTATAAAATGTTATCGAAAGTTGACAATGTGGTTGCAAAAAAAGGCACCCAGATCGACCAATAAAGGTATCTCAGCAACAAGATGAGAGACAGAAACAAGCAGTTTTAACCCCAAAGAAGTCTATTTGTGAAACTGCAATAATTTTAAAGTTTCCTACTTCAACATCTGATGTTCACAACTGCATACAGGCAAGTAAAACTCATAAATATTGCACAAAATGTCTGACACATATACTGAAATTGTACCATGAAAAAGAACACGTTCTTCCGATCAAAAGATACACACTCTCACAAAAACATTCGTCTAGAAACGGAACATTGCTGGCAGCACAGTTGCTGGTTTATCAATGTCAATTTGAGAATAATTTCAGTCATGAAAATATCCGTGTTTAAAACGAATTTTTCCGCGTCTATTTCTGAATTCTCCATAATGGAAAATTACCGTTTTCGAAACGGACAATTTCTGTTTTCATGCGAAATCTCGGTAAGGGAAAAAAAAGATAGTATTTTTAATTTTTCTTAAGAAAATTACATGGTTTGTATCCTGAAATTTTTAAAACGGTATCAGAAGTTATAAATTAAAGCTAAAAATTACCAAACAGTAATAATATAAGACTCGTTTATTTTGTTATTTATTTATTTGTACAGTAATCTTCAGCTTTTATTTAATAACACCATTAAGATCTCATTCTAAATATTTCTGTATTTTAAATTTGAAATATTTCAAAAAACACATTTTTCTCCAATTTTTTTTTAAAAATCCTACCTTGATATTTTATTTTAAAATTTAAACTATTTTTTAATCAAGCACAGTCAACTTGTATATCAAATTAAACCTTACAAAATTCTCTTTAAAATGAGAGGTCAAATAATTCTCTACGCCTGATAGTACTTGAGAAATTCAAAATTTCAAACACGCAAATTTGCAGGCTAAAATATGATGTTTTTTGAATACATATATGTGTGTGCGTGTGTGTGTATGTATGTATGTATAAATCTGACGAGATAAAAAAATTAATATATTTTCTAGTTTTTATATATTTATATATTTCATATTTCCTATTCAGTTAAATTAATTTTTATAAGAAATGAGTTTTATCTTTATTGTATTAAAATGGACTCTTAATAATATTCAAATACCTTATTATTTTCATTTAAAAATGTTCAGGAACTTTCGAAAGATTCGGTCATCTCGAACTCCAGTCAAAACCCTAACAACTTGAATTTTAAACATTCAAAGTCAACCAACTAGAAACGAAAAAACCTCTTCCTCCGGCAATGCCGGGAGGAAGAGGTAGCTTTCATATACTTATTTATTTATTTTATATTAAGTTATATAAATCAAATATACGAAGCTCAAAATAGTGGAACACGATTATGTAAGATTGAATGCTAGTTTTTGTAAATACTGAATATTAATAGGAATTTTTAGAAATTAATCATCTTTTATTCAACCTGGTTTTATTTTAAGCGATTTATAGGGTCGCCAAACTTCTCGATATCCATTTTAAAGCAGCATGATGGATAAAAAAACCCAATGAGCTTGATCGAAATCTTAATTTATGTGAATATGCACACTCACATCGAAATCGATTAATATATACGAGTGCTGTCGCGGGCAAATTGACTTTTTAAAAAAAATGTCACCCACATTAGAAATTCAAAGTGCTATATCCCAGGCGTTTCTCAAGGTAAAGACAAAGCAAAAAATATTTCGAAATTCATTATTAAGATTAATAGTTTAGAAAGAACCTTTTTTCAATTTCTAATTTTTTGTTTATACATCATTATACATTTAAAAGATTTTTGACAAATATAAGTGGCCGCCATTTTGAAACAAGATGGTGGATAAAGTTGGCTATGAACTCGGTCAAGACATTGGTATGTACCATGAACACACGGAGTTATATCGAAATCAGTTTATAAATATGCGTATTAAAGCGTGACAAATTTTAAACCGTTTCAAAATGTATCAAATTTCAAGATATAGATGAAACAAAAAATGCTCTGGAATCTTTGCATCAAGGTCAAAACACAAAAGAAAAATCTTTTTCAATTTCTTAATTTTTGCACCTAAATTTTAAAATTTAAATTAAAAAAAATCCGCCACAGTATTCCGCCATTTTGAAACAAGACGGCGGTTGGAACTGGCCAACGAACTCGGTCCAGGCATAAGTATGTCCTATCTACGCACCAAGTTTCAACCTAATCGGTGTATAAATACGCGTGTTATCACGTGACGAAAAACAGATCATTTCAAAATGTGAGCAACACTAGAAATTAAAAGAAGTATAACTCAGACATTTTTTAAGATACAGACGAAACAAAAAGTGCTTTGGAATATTTAATTCAAGTTCAAATGCATAAAAGAAAAATCTTTTTCAATTTCTCACTTTTTTGTACCTAATTTCAAATTTTAAATTTCTTTTTAAAAAAATTTAATGGCCACCATTTTTAAACAAGATGGCGGATGGAACTGGTTAACGAACTCGGTCCAGGCTTTATTAAGTACTACGTACACACCAAGTTACATCCAAATCGATTTATAAATACGAGTGTTATGACGTGACAAAAATCAGATCGTTTCAAAATGTCAACCATAAGAAAAATTCAAAGTGCAATAAATCAATCATTTTTTAAGGTATAGAGAAAGTAAAAAGTGTTCTGGATATGGTGTTTTAAGATCTAACACATAAAATAAAAATATTTTTCAACTTTTAATTTTTTTGCATTTTATTTTAAATTTTAAATTTTTAAATTTTTTTTAAATGGCCGCCATTTTTAAACAAGATGGCGGATGATGCTGGTCGACGAACTCGGTCGAGATATTTGTATGTGCTGTGTACATACCAAGTTTCATTCAAATCGGTTCATAAATTCGTTAGTTATAGCATGACAAAAATCAGATCGTTTCAAAATGTCAGCCATAAGAAAAATTCAAAGTTCTATAACTTAATCATTTTTTAAGATATAGACAAAATAAAAAGTGTTCTGGAATTGGTGTTTTAAGATCTAACACATAAAATAAAACTATTTTTCAAATTTTAAATTTTTCACATTTAATTTTAAATTTTAAATTTTTTAAATTTTTTTAAATGGCCGCCATATTGAAACAAGATAGAGGATGATGCTGGCCAACGAACTCGGTCGAGATATTTGTATGTACTATGTACATACCAAGTTTCATTCAAATCGGTTCATAAATACGTTAGTTATCGCATGACAAAAATCAGATATATATATATGGTTATATATATATATATCTATATATATATATATATGTCAACATTTGAAGGGAGGGTGGTTTTGGGGTCTGGGGGTCATGATCGGTGAAAATATACCAAAATTTTCTGGAAGTGCTTTCCTCCAGACGGCTGCAATAGGTAGCTTTTTACTTTTTGTAATGAAAGCTACCTAAAAATTAAAGTTAACTTGACCTACGGGTCGGCTAGAATTTGGATACACTTGATCTAATACAGTAATCCATTATAATCCTCCCCTTTTATTCTTCGAAATTTTAGAAAACAAATCTTTTTGTTTAAAAATCTAAATTGACACAAGAAAAAAGGAAAACGCTAATATTTAAGTCTGAGGGAGCATTATTTTCAAAAATCTTGCTTGAATTTTAATATTTTTCAATGATTTTTGCATAGCATATCTGAGGACAATCTATAACCAGGCCAGTTTTTATTTTTTCGATTTTGGCTACAGAATTAGAGAAAAAAAAATATTCACTTTCAGAACCGGTTCTACAATTTAAACTACATTAATATCTTAATTATGCGGTATCGAAGATCTTGAAACATTCATAGATCTCACTCCTATTCTTTTTGAGGTTGTCCTGTACATACAGGAAAAAATTCAATGAAACAAGATTCTGTGAATGTTGATACCATTCTTTGCTAACTAAAACTACTAAATTAAACCTGCGGCCATGAAGAATTGGGGCCTAAAGCGCCTAGCTCTAATTATTAGGCCCTGGGCTCCGTGGTGCTAATCAACACGTGTCCCGCAAAGTGGTCAGTTTAACGCGAGACCTTCGGTGTTTAATTTCAGAACAAGTGTGCTATTCATTTTGTTGATCCCGAAAGGGTGAATTGCATAATGCACCTTGCCCATTCGGGAGTCGAACTCACGACCTGCAGCATGGCAGTCAGGCGTGCTGACCACCACGCCACTGGGCATCTTTACAACTGTCACAGTCAATTATTTGTTCCCCAAATGCGGCATATGTGGTTGCACCGTGAGAATTCCCTACCATCTAGAATATATGCGTATTATTTTACATCTAGAAAAACTTATTAAAACGGAATCGCAAGAGAGCGAAATATTTTTATGTTTAGCCCTTCCGGGTCCAAATTATTTTCCATTTTGAGACCAAAACTACTTTTGTCTTAATAACGTTAATCGTAGCTATCCAAACACACTTATTGAAGTTTAAGGATTATTTCCTTCTCTGAAGTCTTATTTTGTGTACGATTCAATTCATATTTATATGATAATAGGCTAAGGAAGAGTTTTTGAAGATGTTTGGAAAATAATGTATTACAATTTAATTTGAGAGGGTACTGCAATTTTCTAATTTATTTTTCTTTTTATTATCCATGACCGGTTCAGAAAAGTAAGTCATATTTTTAATTTAAAGAGTGAAATATATGTATAAAATAAAGAAATCGCCAATGGTGCAAAGATAATTAAATAATCTTTTATTATTACTATTATTACTAAATGTAAAAACCTAAATGAAGTCATAATAAGAAAAGCATAACTATATACTATCATTTCTATATAAAGAAAGTAACCGAGTAATTGTTAAGACAAAATAATACTCGATTAAAAGACATGTAATTATTAATAGTACACGAGACCCAAAAGTGTTAGATACAAAACTCTATGGGTTTTTTTTTTATGCTTAGGGTAATAATTCGTCGTATACAGATTTCTCTTTTGCATAATTACTGCATTTTCAAAGCATGTTATCAAAATATTAGTGTAATATTGTTCAAAGGTATGCAATGTTTAGCTAAAATTTTGACATTGATTGTTCTTTAAGGTTTCTCTTTATCAAACATTAACTTTAACCGTTTGAATTTTTAAGGAGTTGCATATGAACTTCATGGATACATAGGGCTTGGTGCTGCTTTACTTGTTTTATGCTTCTGGTGGTGCTATGTGTGGGGAGATGCTGAAGCTTGTCCTTGTGGTCCAGTCGAAGAATGTATTTTTGGAGAAGGTTTTGATGCCACTGTGCTGAAAAAACTTATCGGACAAAGCATTGGAGGAGCAATCACAACATTGTAAGTAAATTTTCGATTTGTTCATATTCTTTAATTGTTAGAAGTTAAATTTAAAATCTTTATGTAATCTGAGTATCATTTTTTAATAAGCACTTTCATTTTATCTGTATCACATTAAACTTGTCTCCACTTTCACATTTTTCAGTCTAGCATTATGCTATCCAGTATTATTGGAATATCTTACTTCATTCTGCTTCCATTTTCTATTTTAGATTGAATTATTAATATCTTATTAGTTTTTTTTTTTTAATCTATCCAGTGTATTGCTTCGCTTTGTCATCCTCTCTATATCTCACACAAAATTTGCTAGAAAGCACTATGAAATTCCGATAATTTTCATTTTCTATAACAGTCATTCGCAACCTGTGGCAACCTTTTATGTGCAGCCCGAAGCATGTAATAATTAATCCATACTTATATAATTAATTGAGATGAACATAAAAAGTATTTAAGATTTTTTGCTGTTTTACATATTTTCATAGGAAAATAAAATCTATTCTGTCATTTATAATTTACTTAAAATTATGTTAAAAGCTATTTCCTTGGTCATAAGTTCTTTTTGCATGTAGTCCTATTTGTCTTACAGTGATGTACATATTGCTTTACACTCGCAAACCCAAGTTCAAACACCGAAGAGCCTAAAAACAGAGAAGAAAGAATTGGCAACAACAGTTAAAAAGATCATCTCGAAATATGAAATAAATGTCTCGTGTAAATATATTTCTGATTTTATACTGTTGGTCAATATCATTATTTCACCATTTTAAATATGATGTAGTTTCACTTATTTATAGCCTTTAACGCATATTAAGGAAGTTATCATTTCATTTCTCTTTGTAATATTCGTGTGAAAATACGTTTGTTGTTAGAAAGGATTATTATCATTTGCGCTGCCTTAGAATTGGTAACAGTTGTTCAAAAAATCATCTCGAAATATGAAATAAATGTGCCGTATAAATATATATTTCAGTTTAAACTGTTGGCATTATTATTTTGCCATATTAAATATGACGTAATTTTTTCCCATTTACTGCTTTTAACGTATGTTAATTTATTATTTTAATGTTTCCTTTTTTCCTTTTATATTCTTATATAAATACAATTTTTATGATTTAGTTTTCAATATCTTCCTGCTTTTAACACGTAATCATTTAATACTAATTTAAAAGCTCGGTTTTTGTTTTAATAGTCACGTACCAATAACATCCATTCAGTTTACTTCAAACAGGGCCTATCGTCAAATGACTTATTTAGAAAAACGTTCTAGTGTTGAAGAATTGAAGTAAGGCCTTAGGGGATCTATCGAAGATCTCTAGGAGATATCAGTAATTTTGAAGAGTGCATTTTTGCTTATTATTTATATAAAAAAGTGCTAAGTTTTCGTTCGCTGAATTTTTTAACACGTTTGTTTTACATCGGCTTATGTATGGGTTTCCGATTTTGGATGATTTTTCAATGAAAAGTCGTATACTCGGTTTATATACGGAAATATACGGTAAATTTAAAACTGTTGTGCACAATTTTTCTTTGTGATAGAATGAATTATGTTAAAAATTAAAAGAAGCGGACGGTTGTCAAAACCATCAGCCGGGTGTAAACGGAATGTTATTAGAATGGTGGTTCAAAATTGTGCTTATTCTTCTATTATACAATCCTTCTCTAGAACTTTCAGTCCAGAACTGTTAAAAATTTATTAAAATGCTTGAATTATGCTACGTAGGGATATCGCAAAATTTCAATTAGAGGCGAATATTTTTAATGCTACCTCGCACCACTTTTTACAAACAAAAATCTTTTACATACCCTTTGAGAACATTTCCAAGAGAAATACAGGGTGGTCATAAAAAAACTTTGCCGATATATGGAGCTCTAGCGGCCAGTCCGCTCAACCGATCGAGGTGAAATTTCAGATATAGCTATTCAGAGGTATGAGCTCGAGATTCTGTGAACGGCAACAAAATGGCGCTCACGGTTACGGTTATAGTTACAGTAACTCGAAAATTTCCAATTGCAACACCCATTTTTTTCATCGCAAAATATTCAGCGCATGCGAAAAGCCTAAAGAACGTTGGAACCGTACGTGTATCGCAAGAAACGGGCATGTTATGCACGCACAAAAAAACATTCTGCGAATCTCCTCCCCATACAAAAAACTCGATTAGGGCGCAAGGAGGAAATTTGCATATGACACAGAGTCAGTACACTAATCTCTGATTACAATACAGATCGGATAAATTAAAACTTTTATTTTCATTACACATTTTCCACATGGGTGCCATCACCATTAATTGCCTGTGATGACACCCATGTGGGAAATGTGTATTCAAAATAAAAGTTTTAGTTTCTCCGATCTGTATTGTAATCAGAGATTAGTGTACTGACTCTGTGTCATATGCAAATTTCCTCCTTGCGCCCAAATCGAGTTTTTTCTATGGGGGGGAGGATTCGCAGAACAGTTTTTTGTGCGTGCATAACATGTCCGTTTCTTGCGATACACGTGCGGTTCCAACGCTCTTTAGGGTTTTCGCATGCGCTGAGCATTTTGCGATGAAAAAAAATGGGTGTTGCCATTGGAAATTTTCGAGTTTCTGTAACTATAACCGTAACCGTGAGCGCCATTTTGTTGTCGTTCACAGAATCTCGAGCTCATACCTCTGAATAGCTATATCTGAAATTTCATTTCGATCGGTTGAGCGGACTGGCCGCTAGAGCTCCGTATATCGGAAAAGTTTTTTTATGACCACCCTGTATACTACGACATGTATTTTTTTTTAAATAGTGGTGCAAACAGAATATAAGAATATTCGCCTATAGTTGAAACTTTGCGATACCCTTACATAAATTCAAAGCCAAACAAAAAATACAAAAGCATCACATTGATGGAGGACTAAAATCCGCTTCTTCCAATGTCTTAAAATTTAACCTATGAGGCAAAATGTTTTTTATTAATGAAAAAGTATTCATTTTTGATAGAAAAGGTGGTTAAAGATATTATGGCATGATTTACCAAGTGAACCATATCCAAATTCAAAATGTGCACAAGATGATGTCTCAGTCCCGATTTGGGCAGGCTTTAATGCAAAAGGAAAAAATCCCTGTCGGCTGGACCTATAGGCGGAGGTAGATTTCGAAGAGTGCTCATTTCAACAAAAAAATATATATATATGATTAGAGATAAACCCAGTTTAATAACTTCATTTGGCCGTTTATGAAAAATTTTTAATTTCATTTTTCTGCAAAAACTGGTTTTATCAGAATCATCTTAAGAAAAATTCAGCTCAGATGCCCATTTTGACAACATATTTTGAAATAGATTCTGAATTTATTAAAAAATCGACCAAAACAGTACATTATATAGTTCTTAAATAACAAAAATCTGTCAGTTGAATGCATTTGAGAAAAAAAATTGAATTTAAAAATGAGTCATAAAATAACCGATTTGTTGTTTGAATACATCCTTAATTCTTTAATCATGATTGCTTCGGAAAATTTTGTGCGAAATACTCACTTTGACAGCAATTTAAAAAATATATTCTATCTTTATCAAAAAACTGGCCAATGCGTCACAGTATATAGTTCCTAAATAAGGGGATCTGTAAATTGGATGCGTTTGAGAGCGAAAATGGATTTTAAAACGAGTCATAAAAAACTCAATTTGCTATGTGAAAACTTCCTTAAATTTTCAAATCACGAAGACTTCGGGAAATTCTGTTCAAAATACCCTTTTTGATAGCCTTTTTCAAAATATATTCTGTCTTTATCAAAAAAACGATCAATGCATTACATTATATAGTTCCTAAATAAGAGGATCTGTAAATTGGATGCATTTGAGAGCAAAAATGGATTTAAAAACGAGTCAGAAAAAAACGCAATTTCTTATTTGAACACTTCCTTAAATTTTCAGTCACGATGATTTCGGAAAATTCTGTTCAAAATACCCTTTTTGGTAGCCATTTTTGAAATATATTCCGTCTTTATCAAAAAACTGACCAATGCATCATATTATATAGTTCCTAAATAAGAGGATCTGTAAATTGGATGCGTTTGAGAACAAAAATGGATTTAAAAACGAGTCAGAAAAAAACGCAATTTCTTATTTGAATACTTCCTTCAATTTTCAGTCCCGATGACTTTCGGAAATTCTGTTCAAAATACCCCTTTTGGTAGCCTTTTTTGAAATATATTCTGTCTTTATCAGAAAATTGACCAATGCGTCACTTTATACAGTTTCTAAATAAAAGGATCTACCATTTGGATGCGTTTAAAATCAAAAATGAATTTAAAAGTGAGTCAGAATATAAGCAGTTTGGATTTGAGGTTTTTTCTCCAACTCCTATTTTTGTTTAATTTCTTTTTGCTATACGAATTGGTCCTATGAAAAACTTGTCAATATGAAAGTTGTAGATATTTTTAAGAAGATGTAAAATAAATTTAATCAGATTTAATATCTTAAAAATTGACGGAGTTATGGATTTTTCTTTTTTTTTCAGCGCCCTTTTTCTTTTGGTTTTTAATTTTTTTCATCGGTAAAAGTTGGTCCTATCAAAACCTTGTAAATACAAAAGTTTTAGATAATTTTAAGAACATTTACAAAAAATTTAGTTGGACTTGATATCTTGAAAATTGACGAAGTTATGATTTTTTTCTCTCTCAAAATCCCTGTTTTTTTCGCCCCTTGAGCCCACTTCTAAATTTATCAAAAATCTGTCATGCATATACTTTTGGCCTATTTTTAAGAAGTAATATAAACTTTAAACCGATTCGATATCTACTTTAATTAAGAAGTTATGGCGTTTTTTCGGTTTTCACAAAAACGCCCCCTATTCCGACCCCCTTGGTCCGATTTTGCCCATTAACGAACTTAGCCAAGATTTTATCCCCTTTGATTTTATGTACCAGTTTGGTGGAGATTGGTGAAGAATTATAGAAGTTATTGTGTCCAAAAAAAAGTGAGATTATATAGATAGATAGATAGATAGATAAACTGGTGCGATTGCAATAGGTAGTATTTCTTACGAAATCTACCTAAAACTTGGGATTTCATTAAGACAAATATGAACTCTTTTGACTATCAGAATATGCTTCTTAATAATTTTGTTCAACTTAATGATGAACTTATGGATCAGAATATGGAATTTCTTCAAGTAAACATTTGTATTTGAAAGTCTGTGTTAACTTCAAATTATGTGAAAACAACAAAACTTAAGTCATTCCAGCTAAAAGTCTTGCCATAATTACCATACAGAACTTGCGGGTAATTATAGTTTGGGAAATTTTGGCCAAGAGAAAGCAGTTTGATTCTATTGTTAAACTGAAAATAGCCATATTGTAAATATAGAAACAAATAGCCATTTCATACGCGTAAAAACTTGACCAAATCCTACCCAAAGTGTCTTTCAGAAGTCATCAGTGTCAAGAGGAAACAAAGTACTAAAAATTAATGTACAAATCATTTACATGTAAAATTTAAATTTTAGATACAATGGTTTTAATATTTTTTTTTTTTTCATCCATTTGTGCTACGTAGAAAAAACAAATTACAAAACTTGCATAAACTTTAAAGATAGAAAACCAACGATTATAAATGTACAAATAATGTATGAAAAAGTAGCATAATAGGCCTTATTTACAATTTTAATTTTATTGCATAAACTTTGTTTATATATTTGCACAATGATATTGGTTTTTCATGAAAATAAGAGATTTACTGTTTTGGTCGTAAACTTTCCAATATAAACATCCTCCTGTTCTCGGAAATTGCTCACCTCACACCAAAAACATGTGAATAGCTTATACATTTTAAACTTGGATATTGAGTGTGATATTGCAAAGAAGAGGAAGAACCATGGTAAAAACAGATTTTAATTATTTTAATATATGTTGTAGGTTAGTCTCAGGTTAAACGGATTTCATAAAACTATTCTTAGTTCTTGACAAATAGAGGGGTTAATGTTATAACACAACTTAAATACTTACTTCGTAAACCAAAGGATAACGTTGATCCTACCTCAGTTGGTACAGTGTTTGCTCGTAGTTCCGTGGGACCGGGTTCGATACCAGAATGTGCTACATTTGTTTTTCGTATTTTTTTATTTTATAAATATATTTGTGATTATAATTTAATAATCTCTTTGTCATTTAAAATATATAATATTGATCATCAATTATAATTTTAACTTTTTTTTTTTATTTGTAACTAAGCAGTTGTATAAAACATCAAAGAAATGTTAATTTTTTCAAATTCAGTTTTAAAATGTATTTTTATATTCTTTATAGATGCGATGATAATGGATAATTGGGTTAATTCGTGATATTAGAAACATCATTTATGTATTTCCTTAATAAGGAAAGTCAGTACGATTATCATATTACTCCGTTTTTAAAGAAAAAACATAATTATATTAAAAATTAGCATCTGAAATAAATTTCAATATATTTTTGACCCCCCCCCCCTCTTCTTTTTCTCAAGGACTAAAGATTGTTGTACAAAATCTTGTAAACCTGAAACTAAAAGCCTCTACTTTACAACACACAGTGTGTTTCACCGAAATAAAGCCACCATGATTTTGTATCGTAATTGGTCAGGAAACAAACGAATGGGAACGAAACAAATATAATAAGAAAGTTTGTAAACAAATATATATTTACGAGGAGTAACTCACTCCTTGCCCCATCTGGGGAGGAAAAAATGAATGTATGAAAAAAGACGGGGGGGGGGGGTGAAAGTGTCCCACCGAAATAAAGCCACTACTGTTAATAGTCAATATATGCGACATGTTTATATAAGACATAGAATATATGATGTGACATACCATTTACCAATCACTGGGTGACAGTAGCATCAATATTATCCCACGCTTCAATGATGGCGGCCTCCAGTTCTACCATATATTTAATCTGTCTGCCATCGGCATATACAGGTGTACTGAATATACCTGACACATTTTCTTAAGGGTTTAAATGAACGTACAAGAGAGTCCGTTTTATCACATGCACCCAATTATCCGAAAAACATTCTTAGGAGGATTTTGCAAAGAGTATGGGGGGGGGGGGCGTTGTTCTGCTAGAAAATCCAACTTAGGCCACCAATTCTCTCTGAAAATGACAGTAAATGGGTTTCAAGCATTTCTTCGTAATCAACAGCCTGCATGCGTTCTGAGTAAAACGCCAGGGTAAGTTTAACAACATAGTCGAACTTCCAAACACGATTAATAGGCCTCCGCTTACCAGTCCACATTGAAAGCTGTACACAGCCAAAGCAGAATTGATGGAGCCAAATATAAACAAACCTGGAAAGACTAGCAACATGTTGTTATGTTCTCAGGTGAGAAAAAAATTAGTTTGGAAGGCTCAGATAATTTTGCTTTCCATTGGCAGGACATGGAAAAAGGAGAGGAAATTTTCTTCAAAAGACAACATGGTGGAGGCTTATTAATAGCTTTAGGAGACTTCGACTATGGTGGCAAACTCAATCTAACTTTCCCCTCAGAGCGCATGTAGGCTAGGCTAGGCTACTGATTATTAAGAATTGCTAGAAACCCCAATATTGCCAATTGCAGAGAGAATTGGTGGTCTAAGTTGTATTTTCGAGCAGGGAAATGCCCCCATAACCTTTGCAAAATCCTTCTGGGAATGATTTTTGGATAATTGAGGATATGTAATGGAAGAGCCTGCCTTTAACCTTCATTTCAATCCCCAAGAAAGTATGTCGGGTATCCTCAGTAGAGTTTTAAGTGCTAATGTCAGACAGTTCAAGTCTGTGGCCGAAGGCCACCATCAACATAAGCCCTGGGATATTATTGATGCTACTGTCTTCCAGGGATTAGTACAACATATGCCGCATGGTATATTCCAAGTCATATGTAAGCATCGTGGATTTGGCTATTAACAGTAGTGGCTTTATTCCGGCGGGACACTTTTCCCCTATATTTTATACATTATTTTTTCCTGACCAAGTAGGGCATGGAGTGAGTTATTCCTTATAAATATGCATTTATATATCGACTTTCTTAATATATTTGTTTCGTTCTATTGGATTTGTTTCGTGTTCAATTACGGTACAAAATCACGGTGGCTTTATATCGGTGGGACACACTGTATATTAATCCTTAACTGCTGTGACAAAAATTGCCACATAACTACTCTGAGCGGCCTGTCATACAGCTTAATTTAAAGATGAATAAAATGTTACATTAACTCTCAGAATACCATTTAAGTATTAAACTTTATATACCAAACTATTATAAATAAAATTCCGAAACCTCTAAAAAAGCCTCTAGAAGTAGCTTCTATTCAAAAGCCTCTAGAAGTAGCAATAAGGCTCCAAACGAAACAAAATTTGACTAGTATCTATAGTTAAACTAAAAATTACGAGCTATACTGTGGAACTTGAAAAACTCAGCGGTCTCTGAGATCGCTAACTGTTGTTATGGATTACATTAATCAAAAACTGTGATTACCAAGGTTGGCCCTCTCCTTGTCAGTTCAAATAGGAATAGCTGCGCAAATGAAAAATCATTTCGCGATAGCAGACAATATCATTCATGAGCAACTAAAAAAGGAGTCTTACAGAAGATCTGTTTATTCAAACTTGAAAAGGACTGTATTTCAATATTTGTTAATCCTTTAAGGTGAGGAGTAATTTAGTTTATAAAATGCCGAGATGACCGAGTCACACAAGAATTTACAAAACAATATCTTATTAAATAAAATAATGTCTTTTAGGAAATTATAATGCAGTTCATGACACTGATCAAAAAATATTTTCTAGCTCTTTAGATTTCAAAACAATTAATACATAAGCCAAGGATGTCAAGCTGTGGACCACCGGATACCAATAATTTTTTTAGTAATCATTGCCTTATCAAATCATCAAACCTCTGCGATTCAAGAAATCAACTATTTCTTTAAAAAAATAGTGGTATGGTGGGCCACAGTTTGATACTCTTGATATGAAAGTAGTGTGGGGTGGGAGTAAAAGCCAACTTTACTTTTTCTGGAAAATAACGTTCACTGTAATTAAAAATGCAGAATTTGTCTTAAGTAAGGTGAAAATTTGGTAGCATTTTTTCTGTTCTACTCTTTTTCTCCTTACGGTATGTCTATGATCTGTTTTCTATTTGTGCATTAAATATTAATGTCGAATACAATTTCGTACGTATAAAACAACATGCTTAGTTATTCATTATATTAAAAATAGACAATTGTATTCTATTTTTAAATATTTTAGGTGGATAAATTACATATGGTCATTTCACATGACTCCAGAGCATGAAGCTCTACATGTAGCTGCAGAATGTCAAGCTGGTCTGCAGGTATGTTAATATTTTCAATATTCAATGAGTACTCTAAAATCATAACCACTATAAAAAATAAAACCTATAAATTTGAAAAATAGAAGCATAAACATTAGAAATTACAAGACGGTCACCCAGACCATGGAAAAATTGTCTAAAAGATCAGTCAAACTTTATGTCAAATGACAAGATTTGTCTTTCAAAACTAAATACACTGATTTCTCGGTTATATCCTTGATAAGTAAGAATTTAAATGTGGTGACAAAAAATAAGCAAAACCTCGCCATTATGCAGCTTTTTTGTAATTTCTTCATAAATGATACATACTCGTATGATTAAGCAATGAAAGATTGCCAGAATTTTTACTCCAGCTCTTTTCAGAAAACTTGATCAAGAGCGCATTCAGATATCATGCATGTTTTGGACTGTGCTTATAGTCCAAGAGCCGACAGTACAAAAACCTAAGGTATTGAGCACAAAAAAAACCCTTTATTTTATGGAAGAGTAGTAATAGGGAAATCTAATGATCCATGTCTGCTGGAAGTGAAGTGGTGCATAAGCCAAAAATTAATACCACAAGTTGTTGACTCGTAGGTTAACATTGTGTTTGCTATATAATCAAAGGTATGAAATGATTGTATGGCAAATACAATAATAAACCTACAAATAAACCACTAGTAATGTTAATTTTTGGCTTGTGCATCACTTTCACTGTGAACGAATTTATGGGTTCACAGCGAAGAGAAACTTTTAAACAAGCATATAGGTAATTTTTTTTAATTCAGGGAAGCATATTATTTTGATATATAACTCATAAACCGGGAGATGGCAGCACAGACAATTACCTCATCGAGTTCATGGCTAAATTTACAGAATCAGTTAAAACTCGATTCGCATACTAAACCGCAATCGGTCTGCCAAGTCATATCTAGGGGGAAAATACCTTAAAATCCGATTTTAGCTATTGACTCATAGGTTTACCATTGTGTTTTCCTGCACCCAAAGATATAAAAACATGGAAGATTAGGAGCTTCAAAACACGATGGTAAACTTGCGAGTGAACCGTTAAAACCAGGATTTTCAGATGTTTTCCACCAAGAATTTGGATAGAAAAAAAAAATTAACAGAGACATTATTCATAGTTAATTGCTAACGAGATCCTGTTTACAGAATAATTTAGCCGGAATTATTATTATACGGTGATCGGTTTTTTTTTTTTTTTTTTTTTTTTTCCAGAGGACTGCATTTTGATTTTATTATCAGAAATGTATAAAATTCATTTCAAAGTACAGAGAAAAGGAGTTTGAAAAAAGTTAAGGAAATATCTTCAATAAGAAATACAATCGGAAAGTAACAGAAATGTAAAATAATGATAAAAAAAAACTGTAAAATGCAATTAACTATGTTTTTTCTTTTTATTTAAAAGGAAGAACAAGACAAGACCAGAAAATGATATATAATAATAAGTTTTAAAATCTGAGCAAAACTTGTACATGAAACATAATCACTTTCAAGTAAGACATTTTGTGCAAATAAAAAAGCTACTTAATTAGTACATGACATTCTTATTCCTACGGATCGGTCTTTCATTTTCGAATCGCACATTGCTTGCGAAGTTGTTTGACGGAAATAAAAAAAATGAAAAAATTGAAAAAGGAGGTTAATTCTCCCTATACTATTCTTAAATAATGAGCTCTGTAAGAGGAAAATGAAATTTTAATGTTTTACCTGATCAAAGATAGAAATGTGTTCGTCAAACTGTCCTTTGAAAGGTTGCTACAACGTTTATTAGTGCATTACGATAACACATGATGAAAAAAAATTTATGATCTTTTCATGTCTGCAATTAAAAAGAAATGTTAGAACCAATAACTAAGGAGGTTAAATAGATGGACCAATAACGATTGTTTATGTCATTTATTAGAAAAAATAATTATGTAGTTTTGAAAAATATATCGCGCATATTATGTTTTTCTAAATTTGTTTAATTTTGTTCTCTTTAGATCTGAAATTAGGCTGTCCAAATGAATGTAAGCACACCTTTTAAGTAGATTAAGTATTTCTAAATATTGTAAGAAACATATATTTATATTTTTTAAGTAGTTTAATAAATTTGTTCTTATTAAGTAAAATATTTATTTTTATTTAATAATTTAATATAACCTTTGTCCTTAACTCTGTTACTACATTTATATTCAGTAGAATAAATATTTTACGCGTCCACCTGAGGTCACTACTAGTTTATATTGCAGAAAACAATATCTAGAAAAGAAATCTAACTCCATTAAAAGGAAACAATTTCATAACACGTTTTGAATGTAAAAGTAAAACAATAACTTCAATTTCTGAAGTAAAAGTATTTTCTGTTTGTAAATTCTGTTTCTCAAACTTTACATTTAACCCGGGAGGACGCGCGCAGGGCCTAAAAGACCCTGAGTGCGTATGGTTTTTACATTTGCAACCACTAATTTTTTTAAATAATCTTCAACTTATTTTACCGCAAAATTTGTAAGAATTGACTCCGTCTAAATAAACCGACTGTTTTAATTTGATTTCATTGGTGTCAAAGTTAAAACTATTCATACCCTGAATAGCGCGCGTTCTCCCGGGTTAAATTTCGTTTAAAAGATAAACTTTCCGTTTAAATTATATGAGAATAAGTAAAGAAAGTTGACGTAAACAATAAATTTAAGCATTTTAATACAACTATTGAAGATTTTTTTTTCTTTCTTAAATTTAACCACCGTTACGTGTAATGTCTTTTCTATGTGACTTTTATGACACTACCTGTTGCTTCAGTTATTGTCAGTAGCCTCTATTACTCAAAAAAAAAAAAAAAAAAAAAAAAAAAAAAAAACATTTTCTTTTACCCTTCCTGTGCATACTAAGTACCTGAATAAAATAAGACACTTATAAATATTAACGTCATTTATATTCTTTAAATACAATGTAATATATGTTATATATATCTAACACTTTCCAACAAAATAGAAATGGTTATGCATTTGGTTTATTTGTCTGTCTGTCCACGCTCTTACTCTCATAAATATACTCTGATTTTCATGCAATTTACAAAGATTATTTAGGGTCACCAATGTATATTTAGCATTGCATATGAAGCATATAGGATTAATAGTTCATTTACAGGGGCACTCAAAAGAATTTCATAACATTATGGTATATGAGGAAAAACCATTTGCAGACTATTTTAATGAGTTATGCTATTTAAAATGTCATGAAACAGATGTAAATCGCTAAATTTCACTACGACTGTGTTAGAACAGGTCCTTCATAGCTTTTTTTTTATTTATTGGGAAGGACAAACAAAAGAAATCGGTTATAGTATTGTCTTTGACTAATAATTGCTGGGTGTGCATTTTAAAATTCGGAATATGCTTTAAAATTTGACTAAATTTTTGTATATTACTCGTTATATATAAATTTTATACCTCATTCCCACAGCTGCGCAAAAGTATTCAAGTACCATTCTCCTTATTAGAGGAAATTATTGAAGGGGAATTTTCAACTGAGATATATGTATTTCTTAAGTGAACTAAATTTTGGAATGCATGTAGTTTATAGATACATATCTATATGTATTTATAAACTACATAGCTGCTCAAAGAATTCAGATAATTTTCCGATTATAGATGGGAACAGCTCAAATTGGGTTTTTAAATGTGTTACGCGTTTCCATAGGGTTGAATTTGACATAATTTTTAATTTTTTTAAACGACACAGTTTTGTCACGTTATTTTGAATGTGTTGGAAAATATTTGATGATCTATGCTTGACACATGATCTTTTCTTTATTGTTTAAATTACAGTATTAATAATAAGATTGCCTTAATATTTTTTCCTCAGTAACGAAAATTAAAAATTGTTATCATTATTTTATAACTGTTTTCTTATGTTTAAAAAAACAGCGTTTTCTAACTAAAGGATCCTATTGCTAAAATCATATTTGAAAGCTATTTTTTTAGAAACTATTTGCATCATAAATTGAGGAAATGTTGTCCAGTAAATGAGAATACATTTTTTGCTTCAAGTATAAAGGTTGTATTTTTGTATGTACCAAAAAGTTGTATGTTACTTTTAAATCTGAATTTCTTTTTAGCTGCAAATTTTGAAAAGATTAAATATATATTTAAACAATACAACTTTTACTCAGTTAAGTATGCATTTTTTTTTCGACAAAAAAATCTTGAAAAGTTCGGGTCAAATTGATTATACTTATACCCTATTACGTGGGGTGTCGTTACAATTTAGAGAAAGTTTCACAAATTTATGAAGATAGCCCCAGGATGTGATTACCGCTCAGGCCTGCTAGGCCACGGCCTTGGGCCCAATTCAGATAGAATGACCTCAAAATGAGAAAAATTAATCAAAAAAATTCATATAAATGTATGCGGTAATATTTATCTCAAAATTATAAAAGGTATTTTATTAACTGGCAACTGGTAAGATTGTAAACTGTCTCACTTTTTACCTATACTGCATACTAAGATTGACAAATAAGCTCATTATAGGCATGTGGGTAGCTGCGTTCTGCTACAATGAATGACGTCACATATACATTTTCAATACGAAGCCTGATGAGGCAGCTTAATAATTTCATTTCGGGTATAATTTACTGATGCCAGAAAAAGCATTGCAGCATATTTTATGCAAAGTAAACAAAAGCAAAAATTTTTGGAGTAATTATAGACTTATCTCCTCATATAACCCGAAAGGATCAATATTCGATTGTGTTAAGATAAATGTGAATGAAGATGTTTTAGGTGAAGATATAATTAAGGTGTAGCATCATGAATTAAAAGAAAATTCATGTTTTGAAAACATTTTTGTTAAATGTAGGAAAATCTTCAAATACTTTTAAAAAATTCTTTTAATTCTTTTGGTTTAAAAGGTGATTTGAAAGGGGAGGGGAGCACGATAAATATGCTGGGCCTGGGGTCTTAGACGACTTTAATCAGGCTCTGGCTATACCAGCTGAGAAGCCCAAATACTATTAATAGTTAATGGCTGTCGACGGATAAAGCCCACTGATTTGTACTTACCATACTGGATCCTTGCCAGAATGGAAATGGACATTTTGTGATCGAAGAAAATCATGTGCAACAACAAAGCTAATTTTCACCTGAATCTTGAACAGTGAACATTACCATTGAAAAATTGCATGAGTGCTTGGATGCTATATTAGTCTAAAGTTACTCCCTAGTCTGGTTCCATACGCACATTTGTTCGAAGTCCATTACGTTTTGGAGAAATTAAATTTTCTCTCATCATGACATATTCCGTAGCAACAAATCAATACACGTAAATATTTAACCAAATTCTAGTACAATAGTAGTAACACAAAAATATTGGGTATGCTCAATTAATAATGGGTGGATGGAGATATCAAATTTTTGGGTAGGCTCGCGCCCCATGGTCCACTGATTCTTACCATGAGATCAACCTACAGTATCTTAAACAGTGTAAATTAAAATAGAAAACTCTGTATAAGAATAAACAATGAAAGTTTTCAATTTTATTGATAATTATTCTTAAACTGTGGCTCTAAAAGGCAAAAAGACGAAAAATTCTGCTAATAAGAATAGCTTTATTCATAATATTAAGAGTGTATTCGAGAAGCGTTAGAGATGGATATAAACACTTTTGAAAAACGGAGAATCTCTTTCGAATTGTATGATGAAATATCTTTTTCATTAAAAGCCTTTACTTTTAGGCAACTGCACATAAAAACTTTTATTCCCGCTGTCGGACGTTCCTCTCAGTCCACACAACTTTGAAGAAAGTCCGTGGTAGTTATAGCTGCCACCACCGATATTACTAGGTGATATCGGTCACCCACTGTGAGGATTGTGTAAATGAACACTGACGCTGTCAAGTAACTGAATTATCAGTTTATTTAGAATATATGTACACACTAAATACACTATTTACAATTATATACAATTACAACTCGGATATAGGTGATCCGGTTCAACATTAAATTATATACAGTAAAGATTGGCTGTGTACTATTCCAATTACACTTTTCACCTCACGCTCAATGCACGTTAGATTCAATTTATCGGAGATCACCCACGAATCTCCCAACACAAGTATACTCGGCCTGCACTTCTCGGCCCAGAGCACTAAACACCAGGACGTCTGTGTCCTTTGCTCTGCAGCTACGCACTCCTTACGCTCTACCACACAGAGCACCCTCTAGGTACGAAACCCAGGTACGGACTGAACTAATCTGAGACAAGCCTTGCTCTTCTCAAATCACTGCTTTCCCCAACATAAACCCCCTTTGGAGCTCCCTCATTGGGCACATTCCACATTCCTTTCTTGATTAGTGACATGTTCCTTCTCTGCTGATCATCCGCATACCTCACTGACAGATGGACATGCCTCTCAGCAATCTTCTCTTTCTCTTATTCACCACCTGCACAGGATTATCTGTCAATTCCCCTTTCCACAAAGAAGGAATGTCACTTTGGAAGTTCTGGTACACAGCCATACAATACGAAATATTGAAATAGAGAAATAGTGGGAATTCCATTTTTTAGCAGAGGTGGTATCAGAACCTGACACCCCCCCCCCACCTTAGCTGAAAATATGCCTTTTAGGGGCTAATTTTCCCCAAACATATAGTAATATCGCAGAAGAGTTCAATAGTCTCTTTACAGATTTCTTCATTATGCTTATTACATAAGTATTTTCAGGTGTCTGGACATTACCTACTGACATCTCTACCGAACCTTGTACTTATATTATTATTACATAAACAATACACATGTTAATACAATATTATAAACATAAAATTCAAAAATATTTACGCATACACAGAAAAAAAAATTAAATGTGTGATGACATCCCTTTAAGGTTGTCCACTACTGGGTCGTTGATGCTGATGGGCTAACAACTGGTTGTTCTTCCCAGCTCTTTCTATGTAGCCTAGAAATTGCATCAGCATTCAAATGTTGAGCTCTTGGACGATGAGAAATGCTCAGGTTCCAGCGTTGCAAGGCAAGAGCCCATCTAGTGAGTTTGGGTGATCTTATGGTTGTTTTGGTGAGAAATTTTAATGGATTATGATCCGTAATGATCTCAATTTGAGATCTATAGGTCCACTTTTCAAACTTTCGCAACCCGAAGTGAACACTCCAAGCCTCTTTCTCTATACTCGGCCAAGCACGCTGAGCCCCTGACAATTTCTGACTGGCAAAAGCTATTGGTTTAAACTGACCCTTTTCATCTTTTTGAGTAAGACAACATCCTACTGCCAGGTCGAAAGCATCTGCGTGGAGCTGATATTACCGGCCTACGATAGGTGTAGCCAAACTCGTCACTTTACATAACTCATCTTTAAGAGTATTAAATGCTTTTTCTGCTCTTTCATCCCATGGTACAATTTTTTTAACCTTCCCTTTAATCAATTCGGTTAATGGTATAGCAATTTCGGCATAATTTGGAATATAAGATCGGTAAAATCCCATTAATCCCAAAACAGATCTAATTTGATTTTTAGTTTTTGATCTTTTTAAATCCCTTATTGCTCTTATTTTTTCCTCATCAGGTGCATGCGTTCCACCTCCAATTACATGACCTAAAAACTTAGTCAATTTCTCTCCAAATTTACATGTATCCAGCCTAATCGTAAAATTTCTATTTTTAAGTTCTTCAATGACGGCCCTAACATGCTCACAATGCTCTTCCCAAGTGTCGGAAAAAATGATGACATCATCAATATATGCTTCCGCATACCTCCGATGACCTTGAAAAACCTCATTCATATCTTTCTGAAACGTAGCAGCCGCCCCTGATAACACTGATAAACAAGGTTTCTGTTTCTAACTAAGTATGTGGTGATTTTCATATTTTAGGTGGTGCTGTGAAAGAATATGCCATTAAAAAGTTTCCATTACCCACAGATTTTTAAAAAATTCAAAATCCTGAAAATCTCAATTTTGTAGTATTTATTCAACACATACACCTTATGAAATTTATCATTTAGTATTTTAGTAATGACAAAATTTTAAATAAACATTTATAAAGCTTAAAATTAATATTTAAAACACTGAAAGTATGCATTGTTTATAAAGTTTCAGAAAAATATAGATTTTTTTTGTAAAAAGAAATGATATTAATAAGAAATTTCATACTTTATGTAGCTGTAAATGTCTTAGCTGTGGGTGCTCTCTTATAGGTTATTGTTCCGAGTTATATTGACAATTTAAAGCAGACATTAAGCCACTTATATCATTACAATAGCGTAAATCATCTTTTCTTTTAAAAAATGTTGAATATTTCTTATATCAATCTCGACAAACAGATATCTTTGTATTGTTTTTCAGGAGATTCCAACCTTTCAATCTTGATCAAGTAATTCTGAGTTTTTCTTTGATAAATTTAAGTCTCTCACAATATCATTTAATTATTTTTGAGTTATTAGGTGTGGTTCTTCATTTATGCCAGGAGAATAGTTCATATCAGATGTAGAGGAAGTTTCAGTTTCATCGATTTCCATTTCTACTGCTGCAACATCATATGTAAAATTCTCTGGAGGTTTCGGTATTTTTAAATCATCATTATGTAATGCTGGTCACATTGCTGAATCTAAGTTCGTGTACTTAATTTTATGTTTACTTCTTGCAAAGAATCCTTTAATTTTTGTAATACATTAGAAGCAGTCAGTTATTTGATCCTTCGGCATGTGTCATATCATGGGTATAGCAAAGGACATACACATTTTTGTACCTTTCATCCACGTCCGGAAGTTTGTAGCACGTTGTGTATAACAAGAACGAGGTGCTTATTTCTTATCTCGTTCAACTACTTTATATCCAAAGTACATATGATAGGCGCATCGATGCTTTTTCAAAGTTAGGTACCCGCACACACAGCAAAAAGAATCGGGTTCATTAACGCATCCTCTAGACATGTTTTACATATTGTAGAGGAAGATATGATAATTATAATAAAAATTTAATTAAAAAGTCTTACAGCACAAAGAAACAGTACTATATTTGCCCCGAAAGATAAGTTTCCACTGTCAGGGATTTGCGTTAAAGTCAAATACTGTGGGGGTGGCTAGAGCTGTCTGTTCAAGGTCGCTAACATAAAATTTATTAGGGGGACATCTGTTTCTACTCTCTTGCTGTATCTTCTATCGTTGTAATAAGAAAAAGGAATGTTTGTGTGAATCAAATACATGAAAGAGAATAATATAATATAATTATAATGCCTATACGATGCCTACATACTCTAAAACGTATTAATGAAATTTCTCAAAATTGGAGGGTGATAGAAAATTTTTACAAACATATTCTTTTTCAGCAGCTTGAAATCTATAAGAAACACCCAACGTATATAGAGAAATCGAAAATTCGTTAAAATTTGTTTATCAGTGTAATCCAAACGGCATGGTACGCCACTGATAAGTTCCATTATGCGTTGTAAAAGCTGTCAAATGTTTACATTCCTCAGCCATCTTAATCTGCCAGTAACCCCTCAATAAATCAATCGATGATAAATACTTAGCCGCCCCTGCGGTATACATGATTTCTTGAGAGTCTTTCATCGGAAAGGTTGGAACCTGAGTTACCGAATTTAACGCTCTATAGTCTATACAAAGTCTAACAGGTGCGTCTTTTTTCGCCACGCAAACAATTGGATGACTAATTTCAGCATTTGACACTTCGATTAGATTTAATTCTAATAACTCCTGAATCTGCTTATCTACTTCCTCTTTATAAGCTACCGGCACACTATATAACTTTGGCTTTTTCCTTTCCACCCCCGGTTTAAGATCAATACGATGCTCCCCTACTTCAGCTGGTCGTACAGGATCCATAAACACTCCTTTATTCTCCCTCAAAATAGACTTTATATCTTTAACTTGATTGTTAGATAAACCTTTTATTTCGAACCTCTCTATATCTCGTTCTACTTCCTGATCCCGGTTCAAAATAGGAATTTCCCCAACTTCTCCAAATTCCTCATCTCCTTCGAAAACAATATTAACTATATTACATTTATCAATAAATTCTCTTATTTTATTTTGGTGCACATGCTTCCTACGCCCGTCGGCTAACTCAACTATAAACGAATGTTGGTTTCGTTTTTCGACTATGGTTGCCGGCCCTTGCCACCTAGAATATAACTTATTAGTTGAATCGGGGGTTAACAATATTACCTTATCGCCTACTTCAAACGTTTTTTCTTTTGACCTTAAATTATAATGATACGCCATTCTATTTTGTTGCACCTCGGACGATAATTTTGCCTCATTTGCGACTCTTTCTAAACGTCCCCTAAGTTTATTCAAATACTCATGAATTGGCGTAGTATGTAACTGCGCCCCCTTATTTTCTCCTGCCCAGGATGACTTGAGAATCGATAAAGGACCCTCCGGCGCTCCATCATAAATTAATTGGAAAGATGCGATTCCCGTCGTGGAATTTGGGACTTCCCTATACGCCCATAATACAAATGGTATTTGTTCATGCCACTTTTTTCCTTCTTCTCTAATAGTATGATGTAACATACGTTTAAGAGTCTGATTAAATCGTTCCACAAGCCCGTTAGACTGTGGATACTGTGGGGTCGAAAATCTTGGACTAGCGCCTAACCTTTTCTCAAATTCTTTCGTTAAGTCGGCAATGAAATTGGTTCCGTTATCACAGGCAATTATATTTGGAATTCTTGTCCTCATAAATATTTGAAGTAACGCATCACACGCGGTTTTAGCAGTTAAACTTTTTAAAGGGATCGCATCCGCCCACCTGGTATGTTGATCAATTAAAGTTAGTATATACTGATGCCCTTGTGAACTTTTAGGATCAATAGGCCCAATTAAATCAACATTAACTACCTGAAATGGAAGTTCCGGCCGCGATACTGGGGAAATAGGAGCTCTATCATTTACTTTAACCCCTCTAGTCAATTGGCACTCTAAACATGACTCATAAAATTGTTTAGTTTCTTTCGCCATCCCCTCCCAATAAAATGAATACCTGATTCTCTGTAAAGTTTTCTTGGCTGCATGATGCCCTCCAAATACCGAACTATGCGCTAATTTTAGGATTTCTTCCCTTCTTACTTTGGGTACTACTAATTGCGCTATAGTTTCACCTAACAATTTCTCTTTGTGATATAATAAGCCATTAACAATATAATTATCCCCTTTATCCATTTTAGCTAATTCCCAAGCTTTCTGTAACTCTTTACATTCCAATTGGGATTTCTTAAACATATCTGAATTGCTAACAATAGCTTTATTACCTTTCTCCACTTCCGTTTTTTCCGTATTCTGAGTTTGTACATTTTCCGATCGCGCTTCTATTGCGTAAACATTACAACTATCGTTACTCATATCTTCCTTTTCACTCGAATTATCAATAATAATTTCTGAACTTTCTAATTCTTGAGCCTCTAGCTATGGCTCCTCGCGGTTGACACCTGACAACTCATTAATCACTTCGGGATGTAAAATTACTTGCTCATTAATATTATCAGTCACTGCGCAAAGTACTTCCTGATGAATTATATTTGTTTGTCCGAATTGCGGAATAGCTAACGGTAGTTTAACCAACGGCGATTTAACTGCTTCACCGAATAACCCTTGTAAATAAATACTACCCGCTCCTTTTAATTTCTCTTCCGGTACCAAATCTTTATGAACAACACTAATTTCACATCCAGAATCAACCAATCCCTTTGCTTTTTGCCCATTTACACTAACTTCAATTTTCTCAAGTTTCTTTAATTTCTCGCCAATAACATTAGTTCTCTGTTCGACCTTTGCCGATATTCTCGCCACAATAGCTCCATTAGGTAACTCTTTGTTTTCTTTTACCACAATCTTATGTACACCCGCTTTCGGATCTCGCCCTTTATTACCATTATTATTTCCCTCATTACCCACTTTATTACAAAAACGTTGGTAATGACCTCTCAAACCACATTTAAAGCATTTAGGCGCTGAAGCATCACTAGGTTTCTTAAAATCTATTTTCCTATCCGAAAAAGAATTAGTCTCATTACTCCCATTTTGCCTCCAATTATTACTAACTTTGCTATCCTCCCTCGGTCTCATTTTTTCATTGTTTACGTGCCTATCTTTACCTTTAAAACTTTTATACGTAACGGCGTAAGACTTATGTTTATCTTCAAAATAATTGTCACATTCTTTAGCAATTTTAGAAGCTTCTAACCATTTAACCTGGTGAGTTAACCCAATATATGACGCGGTATCCTCATCTAACGTACTTACTAATTTATCCGTAACTATTAATTGGTTGACCTTTTCATAAGAGTCAGCACCTCTAATCTTACAATAATTTTCCCATGTCGCTATTAAACGCGATACAAATAATACATGAGTTCCGTTCTGGTTTCGCTTAGCCTTCTTAAAATTTTCCAAACATGCCTTCGGTGTCGGCTCATGTTCCCTTAGAACTAACTCCTTTAACTCCTGATAATTCTCCATTTGTTCCGTAGTGGTATAAATTAACAAATTATCCGCCTTATCTCCTAACATATTTAGTAGAATTTCGGCCTGCTGGTTTTCCGGTACATTTTTAGTTTTGAATGCTCTTTCTAAGCTGTTAAAAAATAAATTCCATCCCTCAGTCCCTTCTGGTACTTTGATAGATAGAGTTTTAACACTTTTGAACAATTTTTCTATGTTACTTTCATTATTAGATTCCCTAGACCCATTGAAATTATTTGCCGATCCTTGCACCCCTAGTCTCTCCATTTCTAATTCATGTTCCATTCTTAATTTTTCCATTTCTAACTTTTCCTGTTTTTCTAACCTTTCGCGCTCTAATTTTTCCTGTTTTTCTTCACGCTCAAACCTTTCCTGTTTTTCTAACTTTTCGCGTTCTATTTTTTTGTGTTCTAACCGTTCTGCAACAATAGCGTCAGATAATTCCTTAACAACCCCCTCGTCATACTCATCACTGTCCATTATCTTTTTCTTAAGCTGAATTCTGGTATCATCTTCCGCGAATTCAACACCCAATTCTTCGGCTATCCCCAGAAGATCCACCTTTTTTAGTTTCAATAAGAAAGCCATACCTTCACCGATTGTTATTACCACCCCACAAGAATAGTTAAACCTACCAAATTAATATTTCCTAAATTTCTAACTTAGTACAGATATTTTTCCACTTATCATACTAATTAATACCCTTCAGATAATCAATGCATTTCATTTCTAATTAACCTACTGAATAGTACTCTAATTTTCCTGAACCATTGATATCACACAATATACTTCCAATAAAACAAAAGGTAAAACAACAATTCGATTTGATTACTATGCAATACAGATTTCAATTGATACACTTAGATAACAACATACAATTTACCTAATAATACTGATACGTTGAAATTGAATAGAAGTATTGATGTCAATCAAAAAATACACATAAAGAAAAATTGTAAAACATGCATATATAAATTTCTACAATTATCCTCACTAAAATATTTCCGAATTCAATACTGGTTCTCACACTTAAAACAAATATACTGAAAATCTTCACTTTTATTTTTCCTCACTATGGCTCTCTTTTGAGCCTTTTTTTTCCACTATGGCCCTCTTTTGAGCCTTTTTTTTTTCATTATGGCTTTCTTTTGAGCCTTTTTTTTCACTACTGTTGGCCAATTAAAACTCTAATCAAATGTTGTTATACACTCTTCAAACTTAAAAAATATTGCTTCATTTAAATATTACTTTAACAATAATTTAAGTTTAAGTAAATTTAATTATTCCTTCCAACTACTATTACCACAATTAGTAAAAAAAAAAAAATTATAGACAGTCAATACTATCTCAAGTTATTATGACCTTTCCTTAAAACAATAGCCAATATGGTTATTAACACTTTATAGGTAGGAAGTATTGATAAAACACATAAATAATATAGACAATTTACTTAAATTACTATTAATTATACAACAACAAATTTTGGTTCGAGATCAGAAGGATATGATCAAAACACCTTACCTTATACTTTATTTGCTGGGGTACTTTTCTAATCACAGGTAGTTCCACGATGTAGCGGTAATATGGCACAACAGTTCAGTTCTTTCTAATACTGATACGGCACAGGCACAACACTTTAGCACACATTCGACGATACGGCACGACACTTTAGCACACATTCGACGATCCGGCATTACCACGCAAGAATTCCACTGGGTACTCCGGCACTAACAGACTGCAACACGGCTCGCTGGTCACTGGTTTCAGGCGATTCTATCCCACCGCTGCCACCAATTTGTCGGACGTTCCTCTCAGTCCACACAACTTTGAAGAAAGTCCGTGGTAGTTATAGCTGCCACCACCGATATTACTAGGTGATATCGGTCACCCACTGTGAGGATTGTGTAAATGAACACTGACGCTGTCAAGTAACTGAATTATCAGTTTATTTAGAATGTATGTACACACTAAATACGCTATTTACAATTATATACAATTACAACTCGGATATAGGTGATCCGGTTCAACATTAAATTATATACAGTAAAGATTGGCTGTGTACTATTCCAATTACACGTTCCACCTCACGCTCAATGCACGTTAGATTCAATTTATCGGAGATCAACCACGAATCTCCCAACACAAGTATACTCGGCCTGCACTTCTCGGCCCAGAGCACTAAACACCTGGACGTCTGTGTCCTTTGCTCTGCAGCTACGCACTCCTTACGCTCTACCACACAGAGCACCCTCTAGGTACGAAACCCAGGTACGGACTGAACTAATCTGAGACAAGCCTTGCTCTTCTCAAATCACTGCTTTCCCCAACATAAACCCCCTTTGGAGCTCCCTCATTGGGCACATTCCACATTCCTTTCTTGATTAGTGACATGTTCCGTCTCTGCTGATCATCCGCATATCTCACTGACAGATGGACATGCCTCTCAGCAATCTTCTCTTTCTCTTATTCACCACCTGCACAGGATTATCTGTCAATTCCTCTTTCCACAAAGAAGGAATGTCACCTTGGAAGTTCTGGTACACAGCCATACAATACGAAATATTGAAATAGAGAAATAATGGGAATTCCATTCTTTAGCAGAGGTGGTATCAGAACCTGACACCCGCTTTCTGCGAAAACAACTGACAATTGTGTACAACTGGATACATATGAGGACGGGAGTTTCAAAACTTGACTTATCTAAAATTTTAAAAAATGAGTTTTCTCTATTAATCTTTTCTATTGGTGAACCCCATCGAAAAATCACTAGAATTGGCAAAGAAAAAAAAAATTGTAAAAATAAAAAAGCATAAAGTTGTGGAATAAAACAATAATTTGTAATGAGAATTAGAAGTCTTTGTTGTCTTAATTACGCTAACTTATCGGTGTCAGCGATAATGTGCAGAGAAATGCTATGAGTTTACTTTCTCTTCAGCATCAGTATTGAGAAAATATAAAAGTTTTTTTTTTTCCTCCATAGGTGCATATGGCTCTTGGAGCACTCATTGAAGGTGTGATAACATTGATTAGCAGAGTTGTGGCATTAGAATCTGGTTATTGGACAACTGAATTATCAATAACAGCCAATTCCGTCGCAACAACTGTTCTTGTTTTGGCAGGTAATATAATTTATTTTCAGAAGATTTTTTTTTTCTTAACTTAAAACTTCATAACTTTGAAACAAAAGTATCAAATGTAGTGGAATTCTATTTGAAAACTTCACAAAATCCTCCGTTTATGTTGGTTACAACAAAATTTCGTTGCAACGAAAATTTATCATTTTTCCTTTTCTCCATTTAGTCGAAATCGACTGAATGCGTATTTATTCTAAATTAATTTGAAAATAAATATCAGGAGTGAACAATTGCATAACCAGTGAAAAATGACGCTCAATTGAAACGTAGAAATCCGTTGCATAAGTACTGTCTGTGTTAATATATATGTATGTGCTTGTGTGTGTGCATGGATTTAGCAATATAAAAATTAAACCATTAATTGAAATAACAGTTGTAAAAATAAATAAATAGAAAAGATAATTTGAAAAATGAACATAAGAAATATGCAAAAATAAGAAACCGTGAATAGCTTATGGGTTTATTATTTAGGGTTCGGATTTTGTTTAGGATTTCAATATATCGGGGCGATCCAGATTTCAGATTGACTTAATCAGAATTTTCATGCGAGGTTAATGTAAATATATGCTATTGAGGCGTGTTTTTATGCATGCTGGACACACTGAGCATGCTTAACTTGAAATTAAAATAAATTTCACCATACTTACACGTGTTTGTTTTGATAAATAAATAAATAAATATATTTATATCTCTTTTATATAATGCCACACTTCTAGAAGTGATTACTGGGGATTCTAGAGCCACTCTCATGTGAGACTGTGAGAGCGTACATTGGTTTTACTATAGGTGTAAATTTATTTCACAAATCAAGCTTTAATCAATCTCCTTTTATGAGATAATGTGTACCGGGGTTACATTTTGCACACAGATATAGTTGTGATTTGCAAGAAATATAAATGTCTTGAATCTTTGTTTTCTTACCTTAAACGGACGAGGCCGAAAACGAAAGAAATGTTTTCTTGTCAACTATGGGTGTATATGGTATGGTCTTTCCAGTTGTACTTAAGGTAATAAAATCAAAAGTATATCTCATTTGAGATTTTGTTTTCTGAAATTGGTATTGAATTTACGAATTTACTTTTTAAGGGCAGTTCAAAGATGAACAAATTAATAAATATTTAAGTAGAACGTAAACAACTTCAGCAGCTCTACAACATGTCCATAGGTATTTAATTGGTAAAATGACAAACTTTTTATGTAATTTGTTCTGTACGGGTAAAATTCATCGCGGCAGGCTTTGTGGCTTATTTCGAGGCTAATTATTCATAAATGTATATACAAAGATAAAATTAATAGGTAAAACACCAAAACAGGGAGGTCCAAATATGGCACAATACCCATATTTGGAACCCCATATAGATTGCTAATACTAGTTAATGAGAAAAAGAAAATTAATTACAACCTAAATCTATAATTAGCAAACAGGAATGTAAGTATACTGAAATTACAGATATATTCAAACATTTCAAAATCGCATAACTTCTTCGAAAAACTTACTCTTGAAAATTAACCTTAAAAATATTAAACACTTAGAAACATAGCTGGTGGAGTATCAATACTAAAATCGATAGGATGAATGCGAACGCACTGCATAATGTTGAGTAAACTTGAAAAACTATTGTTTCAGAGCTTTTTCACTGAAGTGCGACTTGTCCGTTACAAAATATAAGATAGTGTAATATTAAGAGACAATATCACATTTGGGCACTTTCTAATACTTTTAGGGGTCATATGCCAAGTGATTAAAGCATCCGGAGAACTTATTTCCTGTGTATCTGCTCTTTGGAAAAAAACCTTAGTTTAACTATTAACTTTTATTAAGTTTTAGATTGGCTAAAATAATTGTATTTTACATATGTTTATTTTGTAAGGGTTTGGGACAGCTTTTTTTTTTTCTTGATTTATTTTAGCAAAAAATGGGTTATTTTTATAAGTTTTTGTTTAACTTCAAAGATCGTATATATGTTTTTGCAGTTCAGAATTTGTACTCAAACATTAACTCACTTTCAAATATCCGATCAAGTTAAAATTTTACATACTTATGTTAATCTGATGACAACCTAATATTTTTTGGATTTTTGGTGGTTGCCATGCATTTGTATTTATTTTACAGGATAACACAAAAAAATTTGGACAGATTATTGCCAAGAAGTTTAAATAAAAGTTTTAGATTAGATAACACAAGACTGCGATGGTTGAGTTTTTAACAATTATGCATTTTTTATCGCTGAATCCGAAAATTACATTAATTTTTAACCATCATATCAGGATTTTTCGCAAATGATAAACTGTCAGAGTTCAAAAATAACAAAATTAAGATATTTAAAATAAAAAAGTTGGCTATGTATTTTAACTTTTGATAATTGATTTGTGTGTGTACTTTTTGGCACTAAATCTGAAAATGACCTTCGTTTGTAACCATCACGTTAGAATTTTTTTAAATCGTAAAGGTCAAAGTTAAAAAGTAGCAAAAATCTGATTCTATAAAACAGATGTAAAACTTTTTTATTTAATTTTTAATTTTATTTAATTCAATAAATTACTCAATTTTTTGGCTTATACTGGGATTCTTACAGTTAATGGGCCTTATGAGATTGGTGAAGAGGTTCAAGTTTAACTTTGAACTTTTTAACTTTGAAATTTTCGAAAAATCTTAACGAGATGGTTAAAAATGAAGATCATTTTCGGATTTAGTGATAAAAAAAATAGAATATGTTATCAAACGTTAAAAACACAACAATCCCATCTATTTTATAGTATCAAATTTTCGCTTTTTTTACTTCTGTAATCTAATAACATTTTAAAATATGTATCATTTTGTAAAATATTAAGGCTATTAATTTTCATCCTTTTATTTAACAAAATTCTGGTTTTTTTTTCTTTTTTGTGTTTATTACAAATTTCTGATTTTTCATTAATATTTTAGAATGGTTAAAAATTTCATATTTTATATTGCAATTTTAATTTTACTTTCAACCATTTTTTAAATATTTCTGACTAAATTATATTTTTACTAAATTTGTAAATGACCCCTGATTCGCAGCAAAGAATATGATCCAGATTTAAACAGCTATTACTTGGTCAATTATAATTATAGAATAACAGGACTTTTTTGTCTTACAGGAAAATTTTACTAAATTTAACTGATAGGACCTTATTTATGTCTAATATGAAGCTTATGGATAAAATTGCTTAACTTAAATTATATGTTTAAGTTCATATTTATTTATACATATTATAGGGTCCAATATTTTTAAAAGAGATTAATAACTTCTTTTAGTTAACCACATTATACTCAAAATATTTTTAAACAATGAGAGCAATATATATGCAGTCATTTCTTTCCTGGTTTTATTTCTCTGTTTTTTTCTGTTCCCTAATGTTTTTCTTATTTTATGGAAAAAAAAATTTAAACAAAGTAAATTTTTATAGATAAGTCATAGTCATATTTGCAAAGGTTCTCGAACTTAATAGAGAGAGAGAGGGAGATTAATCTATAAACACATAATGACTTACAAACATATAGCAAAAATAGCTCATATTCACGAGATACAAAATTTACAGGGATAAAAAATTAAAATGGAATATCATTTACCGTATCGTTTCAAAAGTGAGCTTCGTCATAATATCCATTTGCCATCAAAATTTAAAAGGCAAACTATGAAGGAAATATGGTTAAACCTCTCCGGCGCAGACAAATTCTGTTCGTATAATGAGAAATTGTTGAATGACACCGGATTTTACAAAAGACTTTTTTAGAAATTAAGAATTCCCTGATTTAAGCTGTCATTGTAAAAGTAAAATTTTACTAAAATATTATTGGTGCCGTTTGTAAGTTTGGAATTAAAATTAGGTGTTGCCGGAGTGGTAATACTGCGCCTGAAAGAGTTAAAAGAAAGTTATCTACATATTGAGAAGAATGTTTAAATTTTTAGAAGCTCTATATTGCATAGAAATATTACATATATGATCTTTAAAACATACACTAAACGTTTTAAAGATCATATTTAATTAAATAACGATAAATCACCACACATAAAAAGATATTGCTGTTTAGAATCGAAAAACATTATTAAAAAAGAAGTGGGTTGATATGCACTATCGTCAACTCCCATTACAAAATCGTTTTTTTTTTTTTTTTCATTCATTTTTAAGAGACTTTCATTATGCTTCAGGATTGATTTTTGTTCGAGTTGCATGAGTTATACAAAATCAGAAACCTAGATTTATTTAGCAAATTATAATGCATTTTAATTATGTTATTTTGATTTATTTTCGATACAAAGTGCTCATAACACCATCGTAGTTTTTATGTACGCTAATATGTGAATTATGGTGTAAAATATATAAAAACTATGGTAATATTTGTATTTGATTTCCCAGCAAAAGTTAATCTCAGACGTCACAAATAATATACCCTAAATTATATTAAAATAGTCCGAACATCGTAGAAAAAAAAGAATAATTTTTTTTGCAATATTGGAGGGCCTAAAACCAGTACTTATCTATCTGCCTCTTTTGATACTATGATGAATAAACTTTTGGTGTTGTAGCAGTTACAACCATAAGAGGGTGAAATCTTGTTATTATTTATCTTAAATATTATTATTTATATTCTAATCTTGTTAATCATTAGGTGATAAGGTTGATCTATAAATTCGGGAAATGTTGCAGTTTAGGAATAAACATTTCACTAATTTACGGTTCAACATTTCTCGAACTTATAATTCAAAATTTCATCAAATTCTGCTTCAAAATCTCATGAATTTACGGTTCAACATATTGTCAATTTACGGTTCAATATTTATCCAATTTATGTTTAACTTTAGCACCCAATGTTGGGAAAACGTTTCACCATTTTATAATTGTAGCAAATAATAATCGTTGCAATAATTGTAGCAAATAATTGGCTCAAACTTAATTCAATTTTTTTAACAGTAAGGTGACCCTTGAAAAAAACACTTTGTCCAGAACCCATACGTTAATTATATAACGTGACGTAGACAATTATATAACGTGCATACGTTATATAATTGTCTTAGTTATCTTTTATACACAAAAAGTGATCTCAATAGATCAGTATACTGTGCGATAAGTCAAATTTAGATTCCGAAGGAAATGAACCGCAAGTTTATTAGTACATATTATAATTCTTATGTAATTTTGAAACTCTTCATATCTTAATTCAAAAAATATTCTAAATAAGAGTAGGTTCTTCTTTAAAGGCTTCTTATTTTATCTTTCAGCTACAAGCACTACCGGTGGATTCTTCAATCCTGTGTTAGCATCAGCCTTGACTCTAGGATGCAAAGGAAACACCGTAGTTGAGCATTTTGTTGTCTACTGGCTGGGATCATTCATTGGTGGTTTTATCGGTCGCTACCTCTTCCAACTGTACCACAGATCAGAAAAATTAAAAGACTTGTAAAAATTATTTTTTTAATCTGATATTTTAATTATGTTTAGAAAATAAAATGTATTTTATCATACTGTTGGCGTATTTATTTCAAAATTCTATCAGAACTAAAGCAGTTTATTTCTGAAACAAAAATATAATTCGGAAATAACTGAATTAACTGTACAAAGCCCTAAATTGTAATGCCTAGCTATTTTACAATAGTGACCAAAAATATAATAAAAAGGAAATGCGCACAGTTAAACTTTTGACATTGAGCTCACATGCTATTCAAGCTATTTGTATATTGTACTCTTATTTCAAAGAATAATGCCCCTGAAAAAAAAGAAGGATTAGTCCCCATTTTTCCCCTTTATATTTAACCAATAAACCTCGAAATCTAATCATTAACGCGCCTTATCATAATAAACCTGTATAACAAATTTGAAGCTAATCAGATAATTTCTAATGATAAACACATTTCGCTAATTTAAAGGGGCTATTAGATCCTCCATTTCTCTCTTTATACTTAACCAATGAACCTTCAAATGTAATCAGCATAGCTTTTTATCAGAATGAACCTAGAAAAAAAAATTAAGCAAAGTGGATAATTTTGATGGAAAACCCATTTATCTAAATTAAGAAGGGAATGGAACTTCTGCCCTTTTCCCCTTTTATATTTAACCAAAGCGCTTTCAACATCTAACCAATGATGCGCAAGATCGGAATAAACCGGTATATAAAATTTGTAGCAAATCAAATAATTCTGCACGAAAAAGTCCTTTTTTGTAAATTAAGGGGAGGGGCTAGCCCCGGTTACCCCTTTATACTTAACCAATGAACCTCCAAATCTAATCAAAGAAGCTTCTCAACATAATAAACCAGTATACCAAATTTGAAGTAAATCGAAGAATAAATCTGCATGAAAAAGCCATTTATCTAAATTGAGGAGAGAATATTCCCGCCCTCCCTTTATACTTAATCAGTGAACCTCTAAATCTAATCAGGAGCTTCTTAAGGTGCAACACTAGTCACAGAAAAAGACCCGGATGATAATGTAAATTCGATTGGGAGCGTTCTTTTCAAATATCTCGCTCAAATTTTAATATTTTTAAATGATTTTTTTTGCATAGGATAGCCAAGGACGATCCACAACTGGTCTAGTTTTTACTTTTTCGATTTTGATTTCACATTTTTTTTAATTACTTTAAAATTCAAAACCGGTTTAAACCGGATCTGAAATTGAAAATATCATAATATAAAAAACATATATGAAAAATCGAAAAAGTAAAAACTAGGCCGGTTGACAATCGTCCTCAGCTATCCTATGCAAAAAAAGAAAAAAAAAATCATGTAAAAATATTAAAATTTGTGCGAGATATTTGAAGAGAACGCTCCCGTAGACTTTACATTATCATCCGGGTCTTTTTCAGTGACTATTGTGGGCCTTAAAAGTCCACACTAATGCTTTTTCCGCGTTATATGCAAAAATATAAAAATAAAATAAAATAATAATAATTATTATTATTATTAAAATGGGTACCATAAATGAAAAGTACTTCCAGCAATTACTGTTCAAGAAGTAATATAGTCAAATTCTATTGTGTGTCCCTGTAAATAAACATTAAATTCCATGCACATCCTATTCTAGAGTTAGTGCGTTGAAGTATACCTCATATATGTGTAAGTTTGATATGTGTTTAAAATAATGTAATATCATTAAAAATAAAATATGCCGCAAACTAATTTTTCGGAATCCTTTTTAATGTCCTTGTAAACGAGCTGTAAATGCTACCCATTTATTTTCAATAACAAATATTCCATCGAAAAAAAAGAAAAGTTTGTAAATATTTTTGAATTACGTTGATCTATCTTGATTAACTATGCGACTTATTGTTTCAACTATTATACCTTCATAACGCTAAAAACATGCAGTTTAAATTTTTCAGCGTTATCCTAGCTTTTTAACGGTAATCTTATTGTAACAGCATGAGTAGGGGAGACTGGGGTACAATGGATCACGGGGTACAATGGACCACGGGGTACAATGGTCCACCCCCTATTTTTTATATTAATTCTGTTTTTGAAAGCTTCATATTTTAGTATATAGATGGCAGTCATGAAGTAGTAAAAAGAAGTTTAAAACCATGTGCATAGCTGACATTTTAGCCATTTTATGCTTGATAATTGATTTGACACAGGAGGAGTAAGGCAAAATTAAATATTTTCAGTGAAACATATCGTCATTTATTTATTACAGATTTGCAATTTGAAAGACATTGTGTGGCAAAATAAAAAGGTAAGACAATGCATTATTATATTTATTATAGCTAAAATAATAGAATTCTAAATTTCTTTTTTATCATCAAGTTTTTGTCAAACTTCCATATGGGGTACAATGGACCATCAGAAACTGGGGTACAATGGACCATGCTTCATTGTACCCCAGTTTTGTATCCCATGTTTTTAAAAGTTAAATATTATATGAAAAATTCAGAATTAATAAATTATTTTCCTTCTCTGTGTAGATTAATTAATGATTCATGTTGTGTAATGAATTTTTTAAATATTTATCTGTATAATATATACTTTCAAACATAAAAATTAGCCCAAATTAAGAATTAATAAATTATTTTATTTCTGTGTGTGAATTAATTAATGATTCATGTTGTGAAATGCATTTTTGAAATATTTATCTATATAATATAAGCTTTCAAATTTAAAAATTAACCCAGATTGAACACCAAAAATTAGTAAACAAAATATTTTGTGCATTTGAGGGGTTTTTTTAATTTCATATAATTTGTTAATCCAATATTCCTGCACTTATGCATGCATGCATCCATAATAAGTTAGATTTAAATAAAATAGTAGAATGAGAAAAACAAAAATATATCTACCTATTAGTTTGTATCTGGATATAATAATTAAATAAGGTAAAATTCATTAAAAAAATACAGATGATGTAAAGTAGACAGGAAAGTTTATTATATTTTTTCCTTGGTCATATATTTAGATATATATATTTCTTATTATAAAGGTTTATATTTAAGAGGCATCATTAGACAAAAAGGATATATATTATTTTTCATATTTCTTTTAGCAATGCCAAGAAACAAGCCTAGGAAAACCAATAGAGGTTCTGTGCCACATGAAATTATGGAACAGGCTGTAAAATGTGTTGTGGAAGATAATAAACAATTAAACAATAAATAAACAATTCAATCTGCGACCGGTATAATGACTTAATGATAAAAAAAATGAAGAAAAAAATGTTACTTTAGTTAGAGCTAAAAGAGTTAATAAACAGATAAAAATTAATAATAAAATGTGAATAAACAAATAAAAATTAATAATAAAATGTGAATAAACAAATAAAAATGAATAATAGAATGTGAATAAACAAATTATGATATAGTTTATCTTTCTTATTGTTAAAAAATGAACTACACTGATATATTTTTATTCAAATTACAAGTGGTCCATAGAGCCCCATGCTGTGGACCATTGTACCCCGGCATTGGGGTACAATGGTTAACTTTGTCACTTGCTATTTAAAAATATATATAAAAAAAAGTATGCATAATTATTATTTTTGAGTGGATGCAGTATAAACTTTAATGTATAGGTAACATGCATGTACTTCATCAAAAGAAAAAAAATCAATACTTTAAGAGTAAACAGTCAAAATTTACAAAAGTGGACCATTGTACCCCAGTCTCCCCTATTCAACTAGTATAATCAATAACATAACTTGTGTAGATTGAATTAATCTGCAAGAGAAAAAAAGATATCTTTGAATTCTGTAAGCGTATCTAAAATATTCATATAAAGTGGATATAAATATTTGTAATGCAAATTTCAAACTACGGTACTAGCAGCATTTTCGCCGAAGCACTTGGCTAGAGGGGTTGGCGTCAAGCGCGTAGGGACGTTGAGTGTTTGCGAATTTGCGTCTCGATGATGAAAGTTAACTATATAAGAATACCTAAGACGGAAAGTGGTATTCAACGAAAATTATTTTCTGTGGCTAGCGATTCCGTTTTTATAGATTTTAGTGTAATTATATAAAGCTTGAAACTTTTAACAGAGACTTCGATGGGACCATTTGTTACCAATACTTAGGGGAAAAGGAAAGTTTACACGAATTCAATAACGACGATTTGTCACGATATGGAGAATCTTATCTTGGTTCATTTTATAATTTATATGGAGCAATATAACCAACTGCTTTAAACCTGCTGGCTAAAATTGAAAACGTAGTATTATTCTTTGACTTGTTACTTTGACTTGTGTACAGTAAAACCCGTTTAAGATACGAATGAAGGGATTGCGGATATTTTGTATCTTAAGCGGGATCGCATATTAAACGGATGTGTGTTAAACGAGTTTCGGTGTATTTCTATTTCATATTATATTGCCTCTTTAAACATGCTTATAAAAATCTGAATGCAATTTTTCTTCTACTCTAAAACATGCCTCAGTTCGCTAAACAACACTTTTGAATTTTTTTAAGATAGTGCAAGATTAAGTCTACGTTCAATGAATTATAAAGTTTGTTACATTTCACAAAGCGGGTAAGTGTTTTCGCCATTTTGTTCCATTTCTTTGGTACTATTCTGATATAACGCGGTTAAGTTATAACGCGGGTGTGAAACATGTCTCCCAACAACCGCGTTATATCGGGCTTCTATTATATCTATCTTAACCTATGTCTTTGTGTTATATGTAGATGTAGCAGAGATTGCTGTAAAAGAATCTTTAGATAAAAGCGATGATTATTAGCATACCAAAAGTATTTTGTTGAAAAGGTTTAGATTAGGAGCAGAAGCCCTGAAAACAAAATTTGAAAACTATCAAAAAGAGGCAAATGCATTATGGTCGAGCTTGTTTATTAGTTGACAGATTATTTAGAACACTAAAATTCTTTCTTCCTCTTCTTCACTGCATACGTTGAACGTTTACAAGCGTCTGGGGAGAGAACGGCTGCTAATGATAGGACTTAGAAAATTTACTAGCGTCTAGACCCCGCCCCACAAACTTTGGCTCTTATCACAAATGCACCCAAGAAATTCCCCATGCTGCCGATAATTTCCCTTTTTTAAACGGAAGATATGGTTTCTTGACGATATGGTTTCTTGATTTCCGTTTTTTGACGATACTACAAATAAACAAATAAACAAGCAGAGAGACAAACAAACAAACCGACAAACAAACATACAAACAGACAGAAAAACAAACAAACAAATAAACAAACAAACCGACAAACAAACAAACTGACAAACTAAAAAAACAGACAAAAATACAAACAAACATAAAAACAAACAAATCGACAAACAGACAAACAAACAAACTAACTAACAAACAAATAAACCGACAAACAAACAAACAGACGTAAAAACAAAATAACCGACAAACAGACAAACAAACACACAAACAAACAAACCAACCAACAAACAGACAGACAGACAAAAACATACAAACAAATAGACAGACGAACAAACAAACCGACAAACGAACAAACAGACAGACATACAAAAACCGACAAACAAACAGACAGACAAACAAACAAACCGACAAACAGACAGACAGACAAATAAACAAACAAATCAGCAAACAAACAAACAGACAGACAAACATCGCTGGATCCCCAAAATTTGCTGTGCAGGAAACACTAAAATGCACGAAACTCGCCAACGCCGCAATCACTAACGTGTGTATGAGCGCTGCGTGCCCATTAAAACAAAAAAAAAGCATCACTGGATCCACGAAACTCGCTGTGCAGGAATCACTAAAATGTTAGAAACTCGTCAACGCCGCAATCACTAATGCGTGTATGAGCGCTGCGCGCTGTGCAGGAATCACTAAAATGTACGAAACTCGTCAACACCGCAATCACTAACGCGTGTATGAGCGCTGCGCGCCCATTAGAAAAAAAATCACTGGATCCACGAAACTTGTTGTGCAGGAATCACTAAAATGTACGAAACTCGTCAACGCCGCAATCACGCGCGCCCATTAAAACAAAAAATCATCACTGGATCCACGAAACTCGCTGTGCAGGAATCACTAAAATGTACGAAACTCGGCAACGCCGCAATCACTCACGCGTGTATGAGCGCTGCGCGCCCATTAAAACAAAAAAAGCATCAGTGGATCCACGAAACTCGCTGTGCAGGAATCACTAAAATGTACGAAACTCGGCAACGCCGCAATCACTCACGCGTGTATGAGTGCTGCGCGCCCATTAAACCAAAAAACAAAAAAAAAGCATCACTGGATCCACGAAACTCGCTGTGCAGGAATCACTAAAATGTAAGAAACTCGTCAACGCCGCAATCACTAATGTGTGTATGAGCGCTGCGCGCCCATTAAAACAAAAAAAGCATCAGTGGATCCACGAAACTCGCTGTACAGGAATCACTAAAATGTACGAAACTCGTCAACACCGCAATCACTAACGCGTGTATGGGCACTGCGCGCCCATTAAAAAAAAACACTGGATCCACGAAACTCGCTGTGCAGGAATCACTAAAATGTACGAAACTCGTCAACGCCGCAATCACTAACGCGTGTATGAGCGCTACGCCCCCATTTAAATAAATAAATAAATAAATAAAAGCACTGGATTCAAGAAACCATATCTTCCGTTTAAAAAAGGGAAATTATCGGCAGCATGGGGAATTTCTTGGGTGCATTTGTGATAAGAGCCAAAGTTTGGGGCGGGGTCTAGACGCTAGTAAATTTTCTAAGTCCTATCATTAGCAGCCGTTCTCTCCCCAGACGCTTTTTGAACGTTTTGATTAGACTCTTCCGTGATTGGCTGTTGGATTCTACTTTATTATTGGTTGTTCCTTCAGTTTGGTCCCTTTTGCCGTCTTTTCATTTCAGTCGTGTGGCTACATCCATAGTAAACGCACGTCTTCTTTGCGCTTGACGAAGAAAGAATCAGTTGTTTCGAAAGACCTAGCGCATTTTATTATATTTTATGGCGTTTTAAAGAAGTTTCTTCACTTCGATTTAGAATACTGTTTAGAAATCATTGAAATATACAATTTTTAATCGCTCAAAAAACTTATGCTCACAGAGAAGGTAAAACGTAGAGTTCCTTTTGAAATTAAGGATGAATTCTTAGATGAATAAGATGTCATATTTAGCAGCGTCCTGTTTAGCTGAAAAATGTGATAAATATGAAAATGCAAGAGGGAATGTTAGGAAGATGGAAAACAAAATGTGGAATAATAAACCGTATAGTAGGGTAGGCATGAACAGGAAAGTGCTAGAAACAGAGCTGAGCAGGCTGTTAAGTTAGGAAAGACTGATAAAAAAGATCATGTGCATAGAAATTTTTTAGAATAAGATACATTTGATAGAAAAAACCTATTATCTGTTTTCATTGCAATCGTGCAGGGCACATCAATCGCCGGATTGTCCGTAGTTAAAACGTAAAGGTTCTGGAGATTTAGTCAATCATCTGGATGTATATGCGAGTTTAGGAGAGTGTTTTACACCGTATTTCTAAAAGGCAGAAAAATAATGGGATAAAATGAAATTATTTACGGGTACTGGGATAGGGATCGATCTTTACGATCGTAGTTGGATTACGAATGAGGATTCAATTAGGGAAGTCACGTGCATTAAACAACAGATGGATTATGAGTGTAAACGTTTGCCATTAGCGAGAGTTATAAGTAAGGAAGATTTTGGAACCGATGGTTACTAAGGCAATTGATATACATAATGAGTTATAGCTAGGACTTTCGTCGGGAAACAAAATGGCCGAACTTATTGAGAAATTAAAAGGCAATTCTGTGTCGTCAATGCCGTAATAATGCGCATCCAGAATCGAAAACATAAAAGGAAGATAACCGCGATTCATTTGAGACTAAATTTAGTTCGGGGGATGGAAATCAGTATGAGATAGTGTGTAGAGAAGAAGGGATAGTTCTGTATCATTTGTTGAACACAGATAAATATCGATTTCAATAAAATTAATCATAAAAGTATTTTCAATGTTTTAATTTAAAAATTAAAATTAAAATCTAGGATGAGGATTAGTATTTCAAATCTGGAGACGCGTGCTTAGTATGAAACTTGTACAGAGATTTAAACTGTATAAAGCCATTAATGTATTTGAATTTCAGGTGCATTTACAAATAGTGTTTAGTTGTTGTGACCTCTCAAATTTAGGGTGTTAAGAGTGAGACGCTCAGTGCCGTGTTCAAAATCTACATTTTTGCAGATGTATGCACCGTATGAAAAAACTCTTTAGGGAAAGGTGCTGTAACAAAAGTCTAGTAAGTAGCATTTTTCGCAGATAAAGAAATTCCTACTTTTGAGACAGAACAAAAGACTCTTTTTCCACCCCGGAGGAGATAAGCCATGATATGTCTGGGAAACGAATTTAGTCAAGAATCCGCTAGAGTGAAATGCAAAGAGAGAAAGTATACATCGCTTGGAACAGCTATTCAAAGGACGCTCTCTGAGGAGCTCTGCACAAGGCAGAGTTAATATTTTGCTGTAAACACACGGCAAAGGTTCTGAATGAAATGAAAAAAACAGGATTTTGGCTTGTAGTTTTTCTAGTAGGTGTGGGAAACTGATGTAATTACTTTGATTGTACATGGAGTATTTCTTGCTTTTACATTAATTTTGTTACGTTATTATATTTAATTGCTTTTTAATTTACTTGGTTTATAAGCTGTAATTAATCTTTTCGAGTGGGGATATCAGAGTTTAGTGCAAAAGTTTCTAATGAATAGTAAAATTCTATTTTATCTATCGCATAAAGGATAGATAAACCTTCAAATTTGGCGCATAAGTTTTTTTTATTATTTTAGAGAAAAGAATGTAATGAAAAATATTCCATGATAATATAATGTAATGACTAATTTCACTCTTTTCTGTAAAATAATAAAAAAAGGCATGTGCCAAATTTGAAGTTTGGTCTTTTACGATTTTATTTTGCGATTAGTATTTTACGATTTATTAGAAACATTTGCACTAAACTCTGATATCTCCACTCTGAGAAAAACAGTGTTAGTCGTGCTGTGAGCATGGTACATTTTCTTTCTGAAGTGTCTCGTAACAGGAGCCTGTGTGTGTGCCAAGATTTTTAGTAGACCTGTGTGGTCATAGTATTGGGAACTAAAACGGCCTATAGAGGCGCTGCTCGCAGCCTTCGCTACAGTATAATTCCCCCTTTAATTTCCCTTTAACTAATGTTAAAGTCCCATTGAAACAAATCTTTATTGTAAATTCATTTAAAAGTTTGCAGGATTTCGCACTAATGCTGAAAGTCTTATGGAAAGTCAAATTTCGCTGTTCGCACTAGAAACATATGACATCTGACATCTTAGATCGCCGTTTTTGAAGTGGTACCATCCCGGAATTTGATGCCTGTTCACATTGAAAAATTTACCTAAGATATCTCAGCGAATGTCACTATATCTATGATCTGAAAAAATGCAATATATGCGCATGCGCATAAAATATAGACAGCCGTAACAGCCAATCAGTAAAAGAAAAGCTTTATAACCAACGAAAGTAGGTGGTTGTTCCTGCACCAAGCCGGAGCAAGTTGAAACTTGTGGAACTCTCCTAGAGAGTTCTAGGCCTGATATATCTTAACTATTCATAGTACGAACAGGGTATGAGAGAGTTATACCCTGTTCACACCACAAACATAAGATATCTTTAGATCGCCGTGTTTGAAGTGGACCCTTCCGAAATTGGATGCCTGTTCACAGTGAAAAACTTATATAAGATATCTCAGCGAATGTCACTGTATCTCTGAACTGAACAAATGTAACGTATGCGCATGCGCCTGAAGTATAGATGGGCGCAACAGCCAATCAGTAAAAGCGAAGCTTTATAGCCAATGAGAGTGAATGATTGTTCCTGTATCTAACCCGAGAGAATTGAAACTCTCTGAGAGAGTTCCAGGCCTGAGATATCTTAACTATCCATGGTGTGAACAGGGTATTACAGGCCTGAGATATCTTAACTATCCATAGTGCGAACAGGGTATCAGAGAGTTTCAACTTGCTCCGGCTAGATACAGGAATAGCGCATGCGCATACGTTACATTTGTTCAGATCACAGATACACTGACATTCGCTGAGATATTTTAGGTAAGTTTTTCATTGCGAACAGGCATCGAATTCCGGGAGGGTACCATTTCAAAAACGGCGATCTAACAAGGAAGGTCTCCATACGGGCATACTCAGAAAAATCTGAAAAAATTACAGAATGTTCTTCTCATATAGTTATATATGTTTATAAAAAAAATTTCAGCGGAACCTCCTTATAACGTCCGTAAAAAAATAATAAAAATTTCGTTTATTTGGCGATTTATCTCTGGTTGGCGAAAAAACGAAATTTTGAAAAATACGCTTTTACGCTTCGAATACTTTTTAAAGAAAAAACTTTCTATGTTCAATTTATTTAAATAAGTTTAGTTTAAGTAATTTTAGTTTTGCATTTTTACTTTACTTTAAGTGTAATTTTGTCATATACGTTTATATGTACTTATAACAAAATGAAATTAATATATTTTATCATTTAAAACACAATTTAAATTGATTAAAATTGTTCCAAATTGAAAAATACACTGTTAAAAATCTGCTGTATTTTGTTGCAACGCACTCCCTTGCTTGTATAGAAAACGGTTACTTCGCCGTGAAATGGAGCTTTCTCATTGGTTGGAATAGAGATATTATATACAAGCGGTGGAGTGCGTTGCAACAAAATGCAGCAGATTTTTAACAGTGTATGACACGGTCAATTCACCGTGCTATGAAGCATTCTCATTGGTCAGAAGAGAGATATTCTATAAAAGTAGTGGAGTGACGTTGCAGTAAATGCTGCAGATTTTTAACAGTGAAGTCAATTAAAATCAATTTTCAGATTCGTTAAAATCGTCTGCTTTTGGCGAGGAAATGCACTGCTCGCCAAATCCCGCGTCGCTTTCAGCTTTTCACGCCAATTATTCCAAACTATTTTATTTTTTTACATATCTAATAATGTAATTCTGCCGGTAATTTTCACTGATCCTTTATTACCTACATAAGTAGCTTAATTCGTATTTTTTTCAAAAAATTCTGAGTATGCCCCCAATGGAGACCTTCCTTGTAAAATATATTATGTTTGTAGTGCGAACAGGATATAAGCATGAATTCATGCTTATATCCAAACACCTGTACGTTCTTTACAACTCCTAATGTGCAGATGAGTTACAGCGATTCAATGGGTCTGCGATCGAAGGTCCATGATATGATTGGCCTACATCGCCAAGATGAATCCTACAATGATCGTAATAGCATAAATGTCGTGGTAGATTCATTGACGGAAGTGTTTGTTTGTAAACATGCCCTTTCTTTCAGCATTCAGCTGATTTTCTTTTCATCCGCCAATCAAATGCTGACAATTCACCTTCAGCCGCACCCATAATCCTCTCAGCTACCAATCACAGCTGCCGTTCAACGATTGTTTGACTTCCAATGGTCGATTTCTGACGTCATATGAAACTCCCGGAGCGCATATATGACGTCATACCAAAAACTCACGTGATTATCACCCCAGCCACCAGCTGGTGAATTTGTGCCAATTTACGACAGACTAGCATTATCTTTGAATGTTTGATATGTATGCAGTTTTGGCTCACTTTTTTTACAACAGATTACCTTTATAATTAGCTCTGTAATTAATCAAATCCATGATTTCTTCTTAATCTGTTCCTGAACGCACAGTACGGAATAAGAAACCACTCCATGTCCCTGCTCCCTGAGCTCCAGCGCGTGTACATATGAACACAGCCATAAGGGCGTGTTCGAGGGACACCCTTTATGCGCGCTCGCGCTCAGAAGATTCTGCATGGAACAGGTATTATCGAAGAAGGGAATTTTAAACTTATTCAATTATTTTTATGGCTCAATATTGGTAAATACAAATACTATATCCCTTTATCCTTTCAAAACATGATTCTCGTAACAGAAATACATACCTGTGGTCACTCAAATAAAATCTTAAATATTCTGGAAAAGTATTACGTGACCTATTTCATCTAATTAAGCCCGATCAGCGTTTAAAATATGACCACCAACCCTGGTCAAAGCTCGCGCGCCTCAAAAAAAAAAAAAAAAAAAAAACTGCTGGGCATAGAAGTATCAATAAATAGAAGGAAAGCAAGCTACCGGATGAGCTCAGACGAGCGCAGAGGCAGTCGGGATTGTACGACCGTTCCATGATGACGCAGCTGCTTGTAAAATATGGCAACCTGAATGACGTTGGCGAATCCCCCGCACCCATCGCTAAACTGTCACTAAAATAAGAACATAGTGAGGGAGACATGCGTCAAAAAAGCGATAACTTCGCCTAACTACCATCCCTTTTCCCGCCCATGCACGCAAAGGCACATGGGATTTAACTAACGCAGAGGAAGTTCGGTGACAATCAGCTAGCAGCGAAGATCCAATGCAACGTACGCTTGTTATCCTTTTACTTCTTGATACTTCTATGCTGCTGGGCGATTTGATCACTGATTGTGCGTTTTATCCTTATCTGTTATTGGTTGCGCTTTGTTTGATAGGTTGACTGATACAATTTAACAATTCGATTGGTGATTTAAATTTTTAAATAATTTTCTTTTTATTTATTTAAAAATCATTTATTAGCTGCTTCATATTTTTCGTATTAAATAGAATGCTGTTAATAAACCAAGGTTAAGATATCCACATGTTACAAGATTTCAATGAAATTTGCATTGTTAGTTAGTCAAATTTTCAGGTAAAGTTTTAGTATGTATATATTTTTTATTTAATGATTGTATACTTTAATACCGCATGGATAACAGGCCAAAATATGTCATAAAATATGAGAGACAAACGACATCCAAAATCATGTTAGTATACGCAAAACACTTATTTATACTTTCAGTAGAAAATTTATAAACATTCTAATCATGCTTTATTCATTACAAAACTAGAAGGTAAACACCAAATATTTCACCTCTTTAAAAAAATATGTTTAGTTTAAAAAATGTATATCTTTTACAGTTTGCTTTTATTTTTTCCATTTTGATCCACGCATGCATTATATTTGCATCCTAATCTCAATAAAAATTCACTTCTAAAATTTAAAAAAAAAAAAACTTTAAGAGATTATTTTACGCGTATACGGATATTTTCACAGAATACTTATTTTTTCATTTGCTTAATATACAGGGTGGTTATAAAAAAAACTTTGCCAATATATGGAGCTCTAGCGGCCAGTTCGTTCAACCGATCGAGTTGAAATTTCAGATATAGCTATTCAGAGGTATGAGCTCAAGATTCTGTAAACGACAACAAAATGGCGCTCACGGTTACGGTCATAGTTACAGAAACTCGAAATTTTTCAATGGCAACACCCATTTTTTTCACCGCAAAATGCACAGCGCATGCAAAAACCCTAAAAGTGTTGGAACCGTACGTGTATCGCAAGAAACGGACACGTTATGCGCGCACAAAAAACTGTTCTGCAAATTCCCCCCCCCCCCCATAAAAAACACGATTGGAGCGCACGGAGGAAATTTGTATATGAATCAGAGTCAGTACACTAATCACTGATTACAACACAGATCGGAGAAAAGAAATTTTTTATTACACATTTTCCACATGGGTGCCATCACAGGCAATTACACATTGCATGGTGGCGGCTGTAGACAATACAGCCGAGCTTTACATCGCATGAGGAATGTTTGCAATCTCACGTTTGATAGAATCTTTAAAATCCGGCAAAGTTTGCGGATTGCACATGTACACTCTAGATTTTAGATATCCCCAGAACCTGAAATCTATAGGAGTGAAGTCGTGGAATCGCGGAGACCACTGACGTTACCAGTTATGGTGAAATGTGCCTTGTCCGTTCATAATATGCGAAGAGGCCGATCGTTATCTCCATCATATTGGGTAAGAAATTCATTAACAAAGTCTATATGTTGTTGATAGTCTCTCACTTCTAACATCTGGGCGTGCTGGTACCGGTAAGGAAACATGCAGATTACAGAGCGCAGTTTTAAGACCATTGATTTCGGTATATCAAAAACACGAGATGCACCTTTTGTGGTTTGCATGCATCCTCTGGTCACTATGTGATGTACTACCATAACAGTATCCTCAGGAACAGTTGCTCGTCCGGATCGCGGACTATCACAGGTGCAGCCAGTTTCTTCGAATATCATTAATAAATCACGAAGAGCTTGTGAAATGCATAGGCCATAGGCCATGTATTTGGCAGTGGTTTCGACGGTAAACGCGCCAGGTTTTCGCAGCATTCATCTCATTTTGATAATAGTTTTACCGACTCACCACGAACAAAGTCATTTTGTTGGCATCTGCGAGCTCCGACTGAAGAACTAACATTCCCATCCCACTTTTTATCCGTTTTCTACGCTGACTATCTGCCAAACGATGTTCCGTGGTTGGTATTTTGCCTCTGTCGTACTCAAATTTTCTTCGTGCGCCTTGATCGTGTTTTTATGGGGCCGTTCGTAGAGCTGATTTTTGTGGGAGCATAACGCGTCCGTTTATTACAATAACCTTACCGTTCCAACGCTCTTTAGGGTTTTCGCATGCGCTGAGCATTTTGCGATAAAAAAAATGGGTGTTGCCATTGAAAAATTTCGAGTTTCTGTAACTATAACCGTAACCGTGAACGCCATTTTGTTGCCGTTCAGAGAATCTCGAGCTCATACCTCTGAACAGCTATATCTGACATTTTACCACGATCGGTTGAACGGACTGGTTGCTAGAGCTCCATATATTGGCAAAGTTTTTTTATGACCACCCTGTAAATCTGAAACGATACTTACAATATTAAAAGGGTTCAAATATAAAACTTTCTCCGCAAAACATCTCATTTTCTTGTATTTAAATAAGTATTTTATTATTATAATAGAAATACATGTGCTTCTGTATTATTAATGTAAAAATTATCTTTAATAAAAATTTCTTATTTATTAATAAAAAACAACCAATAATAATAAAAAGAAACCATGAACCGACTTTCGGCCCGCGAAGGATTCGTATCCATAACGTCTGATTGCAAGCTCAACGCTCGATCCAGTCGGCCTTCGAGCTTACCTTCCTTTGCAACAAATTGGCCGTGTTCAAATGACACCATTTTTGCGCGCGCGCGCGCTCAGAAGATTCTGCATGGAGTAGGCTTTATCGAAGAAGAAAATTTTAAAGTTATTCAATTATTGCATCATTTTTATGGTTCAAAATAGGTAAATACACATACTATATACCTTTATCTTTCCAAAACATGATTCTCGTAGCAGAAATACATATCAGCGGTCACTCAAATAAAATCTAAAATATTCCCAAAATGTATCACGTGACCTATTTTATCTAATTAAGCCCGATCAGCATTTAAAATATGACCACCAACCTTGACGCGCGTAACTCAAAAAAAAAATATGTGAGTGATTTGATCACGTGATTGTACATTTCGTGCTTCGATTTTATTGGTTGTACTTTTGTTGGTAGGTTGATTGATACAATTTAACAATTCAATTAGGGATCTAAAGATTTTAACTTTTTAACATTTTTTTTATTATTTATTTAAAAATGATTTATCAGTTGCTTTATATTTTTCGCGATAATTAAAATGCTGTTATCAACCAAGATTGTGCTATCAACGTATTATAAGATTTATTTTTAATCTAGTACATTGAATGTATTTCAATGGAATTTGCACTGTTAGAAAAATTTTCAGAGAAGGTTTTGGTATATATATTTCTTATTTAATAATTGCATATTTTAATACCGTGTGGATAACAGACTAAAATGCATCATAAGATAGGAGAAACAAATGACACTCAAAGTCATGTTAATATAACTCGTAATATAAGCAATGTAGTTATATAATATTATGTACTTAAATAATATTATCAGGAGAAAATTTATAAACATTCTAATCATACTTTATTCCTTACAAAACTAATATTTTTAGTTTAAAAAATATACATCTATTACATTTTGCTTTTTATAATAATTTTATTGTGTATTTTAACACTATAAAATATGATTTGCATCTTAAACTTTCTTCTAAAGTTAGAAGAAGAAGAAGAAAAGAAAAGAAAGAATGAAAAACATATCATATTTTATTCCTTGCAAGACTAATATTTTTGGTTCATTTGCTTAATATATATTAAGCAAATAAACCAAAAAAAATTGATTTATATATACATATGTATATATAAATCACTTTGGAACGATACTTAGAATATTAAAATGGGTACAAATGTAAAACTTTCTTCTTAAAATATCCTATTTTCTGGTATTTAAATAACTATTTCAATATTATAATAGAAATACATGTGCTCCTGTATTATTAATAAAAAGATTTATCTTTAATAAAAATGTCTTATTTATTAATATAAAGCAACCAATAACAATAATTAAAAAAAAACCATAAACACAGCTTATTATGATCACCTTTGATGGTAACAGATGATTTTTACATTAGCACTGTCCAATCAAACCCATGACCTGTTCTTAGCATGTCCCTGAGCGCACAAAACCGAGTACTGTGCGCTTGGTTCGGTACATTGAACAGGCGCAATAAGAAACCATATCCGTGACTCCTGAGCGCGCGCGCTTGACGCGCGTAACTGCTGAACACGCTCATTATCTCTATAATTAGCCCCGTAATTGATCAAATCCGTGATCTGTTCTCAACTTGTTATTGATCTCAAAGGCCGTGTTCAGCCAACACAATTTTTGCGCGCGCGCGCTCAGAAGATTATGCATGGAGTACACATTATCGAAGAAGGGAATTTTAAAGTTATTCAATTATTGCATCATTTTTATGGTTCAAAATAGGTAAATGCACATACTATATACCTTTATCGTTCCAAAACATCATTCTTGTAACAGATATACATACCTGTGGTCACTCAAATAAAATCTAAACTATTCCGGAAAAGAATCACGTGACCTATTTCATCTAATTAAGCCCTATCAGCATTTAAAATATGACAACCAACCTTGATCAAAAATCGCGCTCGCTACTCAAAAAAAAAATATATGGGTGATTTGATCACGTGATTGTGCATTTTGTGCTTCTGTTTTATTGGTTGTACTTTGCTTGGTAGGTTGATTGATATAATTTAACAATTCAATTGGTGGGGGTCTAAAAATTTTAACTTTTTAACAATTTTTTTATTTATTTATTTAAAAAATGATTTATTAGTTGCTTCATATTTTTCGCGATAAATAAAATGCTATTATCAACCAAGAATGTGATATCAACGTATTATAAGATTTATTTTTAATCTAGTATACTGAATGTATTTCAATGGAATTTGCACTGTTAATTAGAAAATTTTTCAGAGAAGGTTTTAGTATTGGCGATTCAAGCGCTCGAATACGCCATCTGGTGGAGTAAAGATGTAACTTCTCCATTCAGGATAACGCCGTGTAAGCTCATTGCATTACATGCATTTTAAATTTGTTCAGAATAATTATTCTTTCGCACAATTTCAGATTTCCTGTGACCATTATGTTCTGTCTTGTATGACGAAGTAAATATTATACAAATTTGAATACACTGCTCAAAACAATTAAAGGATATTTGAACTTTTATATAAAATAAAGATATAAACGAATTTTTTTTTGCCGAAAACAGAAGAAGAGAATCACAAATGCGAATTTTTCTGGTTTTCAAACTGCGGAGTATGCAAATTTTGAGTTCGACGTCAAAAACGTCGCTTCAGCGGCAGCGAATGAAATTTGACTTTCAATTGGATAAATGAGAATGAAGACAAGGATGATCGGCATTCAGTGATTGCTTTGTTTCGATGAGTACGATGTCTCAGCGAAGTCATTTGACAGATTCAGAAGCCTGGAGAATTGGGCCAAACTCAAGCCGAAGTAGCGCAAGCCATTGGAGTGTCACAAAGTGTCATTTCCAGGATCTGGAACCGTTTTTTAGAGAGTGGATGTGCAGGCCGAAGACCAGGGCAAGGTCGTAGATGGGCAACAACGCCCAATGAAGATCTGTATTTAGCGTTAACAGCTCGGAGACACCGAAACATGAACGCTACTCTTTTCCAACAACACCTTCGCTCGGCTACAGGCACCACGATTTCAACTCAGACTGTCCGAAACCGGCTCCATGCTGTAGGTCTGTATGCTCGCCGACCGATGGTATGTGTTAGATTAATATCAAGGCATCGTCGCGACCGCAGGGAGTGGGCAACCGAGCATGTCAACTGGAGGAAAAATGAATGGAGCAATATTCTGTTTTCTGACGAGTCCCGTTTTTCTGTGCATGCGGATAATAGGCGTATTTTCATCTGGAGGGACCGTGTCCGTGGCAGTAGGAATAAACCTGCGTTCGTGCACGAAAGTGTCAGATTTGGCGGTGGAGGAGTGTTGGTGTAGGGTGGCATCTCCATTGACGGGCGCACTGACCTCTACATCATTCGAGATGGAGCCCTGACTGGTCGCCGATATAGGGATGAGATCCTCAGACCTATTGTAGTCTCTTACGCTGCAGCAATCGGAGATAACTTCATTTTAATGGACGGTAACTGCAGGCCACATCGTGCAAACCTGGTGGAGGATTTCCTTTTCGAGGAAGGAATCGTTCGAATGGAATGGCCAGAGTGTTCTCCAGACATGAATCCAATCGAGCACGTTTGGGACGCTCTAGGAAGACGAGTTTCTGGCCGCCAACAACCCCCACAAACTCTCCAAGAACTGGAAAGAGCTCTTCTGGAAGAGTGGGGTAAAATACCCCAACTCGTCATTAATAGCCTCATTGAGTCCATGCCTCAAAGGTGTTCAACGTTGCTGGCCGCCCGAGGAAACCATACCTCCTACTGAAAATGATTTTCTTTGAAGAAAACACCTTTTCTTATTCTTTTTTTCGCATATGCACAAATTGTGTTTTTTTCCTTTTGTACACAAATGCGCAATAAAATGCATTTTTTTCTGCCAAACATGTGTAATTTATTCTCATATAACCTACTATGTCTGCCGACTATGTATCAATCAGCTAAAAAGTTTCCCAGATACAAAATCCACCTAAAACTGCAATATCCTTTAATTGTTTTGAGCAGTGTATCTAAAACTTTTAAATACATTTAGAATAAATAATTGTTTCAATGGGACTTTAACATTAGTTAAAGGTAAATTCAAGGGACAGTTATCCTGTATCGAAGGTTGCGAGCAGCGCCTGTATAGGCCGTTTTAGTTCCCAATAGATATTTCTTATTTAATAATTGCATATTTTAATAATGTGTGGATAACAGACTAAAATGCATCATAACATAGGGGAAACAAATGGCACTCAAAGTCATATTAATATAACTCTTAATATAAGCCATGTACTTATATAATATTATCAGGAGAAAATTTATAAACATCCTAATCATACTTTATTCCTTACAAAACTAATATTTTTAGTTTAAAAAATATACATCTATTACATTTTGCTTTTTATAATATTTTTGTTGTGTATTTTAACACTATAAAATATGATTTGCATCTTAAACTTACGTCTAAAGTATTTTTTTTAAAGAAGAAAAGAAAAGAATGAAGGAAAAACATATCATACTTTATTCCTTACAAAACTAATATTTTTAAAAGAGATATCTCTTTAAAAAAAATATAGGTGCAGATATCATAGCTGCCAACACATTCCGCTTTTTTGACCCGGACAAATTTTACAAAAAATTTTACCATTTCAAATCGCCATAATCAGCTGATTAAATAAATCAAAAAATTCCATTAAATTTTTCCGGGCTAAAAAATCAGAAGAGCTGGCAGCTATGAGATATTTTTAGTTTAAAAAATGTATATATATTACATTTGCTTTTTATAATATTTTTATTGTGCATTTTAATACTATAAAATATGATTTGCATGTTAAACTTACTTCTAAAGTACTTAAAAAAGAGAAAAGAAAGAAAGAATGAATAATAAAAACATTAAGAAATTATTTTACGCGTATACGGATATTTTCGCACAATACCTTTATTTATTTATTTATTATATTTTTATTTATTTATTTTGTTCATTTGCTTAATATGCATGTATAAATCACTTTGAAACGATATTTAGAATATTAAAAGGGGTTCAAATGTAAAACTTTCTTCGGTACTTCTAGGTTATCCCGTCGGCCAATTTCGCCAAATTATACAAATCGCCAAACTAATAGCCAAATTATACATGTTGACATAATTTTTGTTTTAAATAACGAAAAAACAAATAATTAGTAGAATATTAATAAAAATATTAACAAAAAGTCGGAATAAAAATCACTTAATGACATTTTAAACACGTGAATCGCACTTAATGTCATTGAATGTGACATTCACGATCATCCATTATTAGCATTTAATCTTATAGTTTGGCGATAATTTTTTGGTCGACGGGATAACCTAGAAGTACCCTTTCTTGTTAAAATACCCTATTTTCTGGTATTTAAATAAGTATTTTATTATTATAATAAAAATACATGTGCTTCTGTATTATTAATATAAAATTTACCTTTAATAAAAATGTCTTATTTATTAATAAAAAGCAACCAATAATTAATTTAAAAAAAAAAAAGGAAAATGACTTTTGGCCCGCGAAGGTCTCGAACCCGTATCAATCTGGTTACAAGTTCAGCGCTAGCGAGCTCACGTTCATTTGTAACAGTTTATCGTATCCGTGATCTGTGCAGTACCGGTAGCACGGTAGCGAGTAGTGAACGTACATCCCGTCCGCTATAGGAACCCACTCCATGTCGTGGCTCTTGAACGCGATAAGAACCCACTCCATCTTCCTGTCTCCTGAGTGTGCGCGCTCTGCGCGCGTAGCTGCGGAACTTGCATTGACTTTCTCATATACATAGACGCCAAATCTCATTGTTAACTCGGCATGGTTTCGAATCCAACATCTTTGGCGAAAAGATGCTGTTTTTTGGCGGTGATCACTTTATTGGCAACTTTCAGATTTCACAAAGAGAAAAGAAGAAGTGCGGTCCAATTCAAGACAAACAGAGCAATATGAGTTTCGGCGGGAGAAAAACCGGTTTGGCGTGCTAAATCTGCCCTCCGTCACGTGACGGAAGGCAGACATGTCGGCCTACGAAAAGGTTGCCATTTTGGTGTCTACGTAGGTATTATAGGTCATTGGGAACTTGCCCATAGGCCGTGTTCAAAAGACGCTTTTTTGCGCGCGCACGCACAGAAGATTCTGCTTGGAGTAGGAGTTATCGAAGAAGAGAATTTTAAAGTTATTCAATTATTGCATTATTTTTATGGTTCAGAATTGGTAAATACAAATACTATCAGTGGCGTAGCCACCTACTGTCATGTTTTTTGGCGCCCGGGGCCAGCAAGAAATTTTGCGCCCCCACCCCAATATAGATATATAACAATTTCTCTCAATTTGGCGCCCCTAGGCCTCGGCGCCCGGGGCGAACGCCCCCCTTGCCCCCCCTTAGCTACGCCACTGAATACTATATCCCTTTATCCTTTCAAAACATGATTCTAGTAACAGAAATACATACCTGTGACTACTCAAATAAAATTAAAAGTATTCGAGGAAAGTATCACGTGACCTATTTCATGTAATTAAGCCCGATCAGCATATAAAATAAGCCATCCAACCCTACTCAAAAGCTGACGCGCGCTACGCAAAAAAACTCGAAAAAACTGCTGGGCGATTTGATCACGTGATTGTGCATTTTGTGCTTATCTGTCATTGGTTGCACTTTGTTTGTTGGCAAAGTTGGTAGGTTGACTGGTACAATTTAAATTTTTTAATAATTTTCTTTTTATTTATTTAAAAATCATTTATCAGTTGCTTCATACTTTTCGTATTAAATAGAATGCTTTTAATAAACCAAGTTTGAGATACCCACACAGGGGCGGGGAGCCACCCACCTCCCTCCAAACATTCGCAAATGTTTTTACATATCTCAAATTTAAAACTTTTATGTCAAATTTAATTAAAATTTTAATAAAAACTGCAATACATTTCCTATTTTTGATAGAATTTGCAAAAGTTACAACTCTAATTGGGAATATTATTAATTTTTTTACACAAATAAGAATTGTGTTACATTTTCTAAATGCCTTAACTTAGCAAAATTATAAAACGAGTTGGCAAATATGAAAATTTGACTTGGCAATTTAAAGTCTTCTTTCCCACCAATAAAAAGTCTTTGCGATGGCCCTGTATACACATATTACAAGATTAATTTGTAATTAGAATTGCAAAAAGTCGGTTTATTCCCGGATTTATTTCCAATAGACCAGGTTTATTCCCAAAAAACTCGGCTTATTCCCAAAAAACCCGGTTTATTTCTAAAAGAAACCTGGTTTATTCCCAGATTTAAACCGGTTTTTTTCCTAAACTTTGCAACGCTATTTGTAATCTATAATATTGGATAGATTTCACTGGAATTTACACTGTTAGTTAGACAATTTTTCGAAAAACGTTTTAGTATGTATATATTTCTTATTTAATGATTGTATATTTTTATACCGTGTGGATAACAGGCCAAAACATATCATAAAATTTAAGAAATAAACAACATCCAGACTGCATGTCGTTTATTTCTATCCAGTTAGTATAAGCAAAACATTTATACTTTCAATAGAAAAATTATAAACATTCTAATCATACTTTATTCATTACAAAACTAGAAGGCAAACAGCAAATATTTCATCTCTTTAAAAAATATGTATGCAGATATTTTTAGTTAAAAAATGTATATATTTTACATTTTGCTTTTATAATATTTTCCATTTTGATTTTAACACGGTAAAATATCGACGCATGCATTATATTTGCATTCTAATCTCAATAAAAACTTACTTCTAATTTTTTTTTTTTTTTTTTAAAGAACATTAAGAAATTATTTTATGCGTATACGGATATTTTCGCAGAATACTTTTTTTATCCATTTGCTTAATATATATATAAATCCCTTTGGAACGATATTTAGAATATTAGAAGGGTTCAAATATAAAACTCGCTCCGCAAAAATCTCATTTTCTCATATTTAAATAAGTATTTTATCATTATAATAGAAATACATGGGCTTCTGTATTATTAATATAAAATTTATCTTTAATAAAAATGTCTTATTTATTAATAAAAAGCAACCAACAATTAAAAAAAATTATATACATATATATAAAAACCGCCTCTTGGCTCGCGCAGGCCTCGAACCCGTATCGTCTGGTTGCAAGCTCAGCGCGCTGACCATTCGGCCACCGGGCTTCAATTCATTTGTAACAGATAATCTTTATAATTATCGCCGCAAGTAATTACATCCGTTGTCTGTTCTTCATTTGTTATTGAGCGCACAGTTGCAGTACCGGTAGCACAGTAGCGAACACTGAACGCACATCCCGTCCACTCATGGATCAGAAATACAACTGGATAACGGATCCCTTTGTTCTCTTCCGAAATACTTGAAGCTGGAATGAGCGAGGTTTTATCGCCAAAAGGGTGACATTTTTTGGCAGTGATCCCTTTGGCGGTGTACCGTGAAGCTCTATCAACGCAGACGAAATATAAGATACTGGTGGATGCGGAATTCCAATGACAGATTTTGGAGGGAGAATAACCGGTTTGGCGCACATTGCTACCCACCATTGCTACCCACCATCACGTGCTGGTGGGTAGGTAATATTGGATTCAAGAAAGGTTGCCATTTCTTAGTCCAGGTATTAGACGTCAATGCGTCCACTATTGGAACCCCTTCCATGTCCGTGGCTCCTGAGCGCGCGCGTCCAGCGCGCGTAACAGCTGAACACGGCCATTGAGAACAGAACAGAAATCTCGACAGAAGTTTAGGAACTGTGATAGAACGTGAATTTTTCAGATGACGTCACCTGTGGACTGTTGTTGAATTAGAGGAATGTGTTGTTTTTGTATTTTGTGTTTTGACTCTTCAGGTGTTTTGAATGTGTTGTTTTTTGTTTGTTGTTTTCTGTCTGTTACTGTCGTGTGAACATTTTTTTATTATTAATCATTGATTTGCTATGTCTGAAAGTGCTGGAAAGATACAAATAGTAATAAAAGGTGGAAAACCCTGGGGCTTTCGTTTAAAGAGCTATTCTGAAAACCGATCTGCTGTTGTGATTGATCATGTAAGAATTTTTATTTACTTTTTCGTTACATTATTTATGACACAGATTTGTACAAATAGCTATAGGTGCTACTTTAAAGAATTTAAAATCTGTTATTTCAACCTTTAAAAATACTTCATTTTGACTTACTATCAGTGTTATTAATTTTATTGTTGTTAATAACTTTGCTGGTTGAGAAAGCAGAACCTTATTATTCTTTGGTTGTGTGGTCATCTTAAAAAAAAATCATTATGTTACCTTTTTTCTCTTTTATTTTCCTTCTATTAAACTGCCTAAAAATTTAAGAAAAAATACTTTTCCGTATTAAATTTCCCAGAAGTTCAAATTGTTAAACGACATGTTTTTAATACTATGTAATGTGGCTTCCAATGATTATCATACGTCTGTGTATGTCACAGGCTAGTGTATGTATCTGTTAGAATTTTCAAAGATTTATACATAATGTGGTTTCTTTGTTTGTTAAGCTTCCAAAACAGAATTAACTATTACATTTTGGGACTGAATACAAATCCACACTCTTGACTTTATCAATCTCACAATTCCATCAATCACTCCTTTACCACGAGAAGCAGCCAAAAAGTTCCATTCACATGTTAGCTTAAAATCATTGATAAAGTAACATAAGTTCATGTTGTATTTGTTTTTAAATAGGACTGCACAGCCATCAGAAATTTTTTTCACTATTTTGAAACTATGGTGTGACTGGTGAAACTATGTATTCAGACTATTAGGCTGCGAGCGAACAGCACTACTTTTTATTACACTAAAAGAGCAATCAATCAATCTTTGCTTCCGAATGGAACAAGGGTGAAACCTCTTTAAATGATTTTTGAGGGACTGACCCTACCAAATTGACAAAGGAAGGGGAACTTTTATCTACCCCATCTTCAGTCATAAAGCTGTCAACTGATTTCGTGTTAGATTCCTCTCTTGAAGTTCAGATTCAGTGCACTGAAAAAGCAGTTTTAGATCAAAGCGCCGACACGAAAGATCAAAGATAGCGCAAGAAGTTAGTGCTATGTGCGTGGACCTTTAGTAATGGCATTTAAAAACATCCCTACTACATATTTTTTTTAACATGCTGCAATTTGTCATTGATTTCTACACAATGGAACAAATCACATATTTTTCAATTATGCAAAGCATATAAAAATGATGATTTGAAAATTAGTCCATTGAGCATTCTGGATTGCATTTTGAGGGACAACACTATAGTTCTCGGCAAAGTCCACTTCTATAATTGCTTCATTGTCTCTTATATTATTTTTAACTTCTTCTAAAATAACTGTATTGAGTTACAGTTATGCAAAGAATATCAATAATACATTTTCGTATTCTTGAAAATTTATCAAAAATTAAAGTACATTGTCACCAATTCACAAATTTCTAAAATAATTCAAACCAGTGATAGAAATTGGGAGACAAAAGACAGGCGTCAAATGACGACTGCTGTTAAAACCTTAGGCGTCAAATTAAGATTTTTAGTTGCAGTTTCTAAAATTCATATTAATATTACTGTAATACTGCATATAATTTTGGAGTGATTTGGAGTAAAAGAATAATTTTGAAATTCGCATCAAATTTTCTTTAAGGTTACTACAGAGACAGGAGAAAAATCCACTCTTATTTTTTTTGAGGGGGGGGGGTCGCACCACTTTTACGAATTTTGCGTTTTTTGCTATCTTTCGTGAAAATTTGCCATTTTATCGCAATCTTTCGACGAAATTTGCCGCTCTTTTGCGATCTTTCAACGCAACTGGCCGTTTTTTCGTGATCTTTTGACGAAACTTGCCGGTTTTTTTGCGATCTTTTGATGAGACTTGCTAGTTTTTTTGCGATTTTTTTTTAAATATTTGCCTTTTTCGCGATCTTTTGACAAACTTTGCCGTGCTTTTCGTGATCTTTTGATGAAACTTGCCTTTTTTGCGATCTTTCAACGAAATCTGCCGCTCTTTTGCGATCTTCCGATGCAACTGGCCGTTGTTTTCTCGATCTTTCGACGAAACTTGCCGGTTTTTTCGCGATCTTTTGAAGAAATTTGTCTTTTTTGCGATCTTTTGAAAAATTTTGCCGTGTTTTTCGCGATCTTTTAATGAAACTTGCCGTTTTTTCATTTTTGATGAAATTTACCGTCTTTTAACGATCTTTTGAAAAACTTGTTTTTTTCGCGATCTTTTGCCAAACTTTGTCGTGTTTTTTCGCGATCTTTTGCCAAACTTTGTCGTGTTTTTTCGCGATCATTTGGCGAAACTTGTCGTTTTTACGATCTTTTGACAAGCCTTACCATGTTTTATCGCGATTTGTTGACGAATTTGGCAGTATTTTTTCGCAATCTTTTGACAAAATTTGTCGTTTTCTGCAGGGCTGGGAACCCCCCTCCCCCCCGTTAATTATGCGGGGTTTTTTTTTCGCAACCCTTTGGAGAAAATTACTGATTATTTGGGATTCCTTGAAGAAATTTGCGTTTTTTCGCGAGCCTTTGATGGAATTAACAGATTTTATTGTGATCCTATGACAAGATTTTTATTTTTTCTGTAATTCTTTGACAAAATTAGCTTTTTTCTAAAGATTCTGTGACGAAATTAAGATTTGTTTGCACGATCCTTCATAGAAAATTGCATTTTTTTTGCGTATCTATAACAAAGTTCGTCCTTTTTCCCAGGATTTTTTTGATGAAATTAACTTTTTTTGTGATTATTTTACGGAATTCGCGTTTTTCTTGCAATTCTTTGATGAAATTTGCATATCTTTTCGCAATACTTTGTAGAAATTTGCCTTTTTTACGCTATCGTATAAAAAGCTTTTGCTTTTTTGTTATTTTTTGAAAAAGAATCATTTTTTTCCCCCATCTTTTGCCGAAAGTGGCAATTTCTTATACGAGCAATTGACGATTTTTTTTTTTTTCGCGACTATTTCTCGAAATTCGCGATGTTTTTTTAGTTTCGATTTTTCAGACTAGACCATTTTTTTTTTAATTTTCGGAACTGAATGTCTAATAAATATTTTTTTTAAAAGCTAGGCGTCAAATTTGACGACCGAGAATAATTTTCTAGTCGTCAAATTCAATTTTTTAGTTGCATTTGACGACTAACGACCGCTAATTTCTAACACTGATTCAAACATATATTTTTTATGATTTATTTTTTTTAAGCCACATTTGTCTTAATATGTTTAGTAGCAATAATGATTCAACCTTACACTATATTAGGAAACATTTAACTACATTTCTAAACAATTTAAAATTCACACTAAGATTCCATAGAAAATAAAATTTTAATGAATTGGGTCATTCGATGTCAAATCAACCAAAAACTTCAATATTCAACCTGACCATTTCCGATTTCAATGAAACTGCTAGGGATCATTCTCTATGATGATATAAATTAGAGCATATTTTTATTTTTTGTTTATCGCTTTAAATTTTCATACAATTAATTATTTAAATTTTGAAAAATCATCATTTTTTGACTTTCATAAATATTTTCAATTTTGAATTTCTCAAGTTCTATCAAACATAGAAAATTTTATGACCACTCATTTTAAAGAGGAGTTTATAAGATTTAATTTGATGTGCAAGTTGACTATGTATAATTAAAATAAATAAAATTTTAATTTTTTTTTAATTTAAAAGTTGAAAATTTTTTAGATAGTCATTTTTAAAAAATTTGAAAAAAAATTGTATGATTGTTGTAATATTATAAGCTTTAAATTCTGAAATTTTTATAGTGGGATCTCAATGAGATCAGGAGTTATGAAATAAAAGCTGAAAATCACCATACAAATCATTAATAAATAACAAAATAGACAGAATTAAATTGCTATTTCATTGGTAATTTTTGCTTTTATTTAATAACTCCTAATCCCATTGAGATCCCTTACTAAAAATTCCAGAATTTATAACTTATAATATTATAACAAACATACAATTTTTTCAAAATGACTATCTAAAAAACTTTCAAATTTAAAATTTAAAAAAATTTTAAATTTTATTTATTTTAACTATACATAGTCGACTTGCATATCAAATTAAACCTTATAAACTCCTCTTTGAAATGAGTGGTCATAAAATTTTCTATGTTTGATAGAACTTGAGAAATTGGAAATTGAAAATATTTATGCAAGTCGAAAAATGCCGATTTTTCAAAATTTAAATAATTAATTTTATAAAAATTTAAAGCGATAAACAATAAATAAAAGTATGCTCCAATTTATATCATCATAGAGAATGATCCCTAGCAGTTTCATTGAAACAGGAAAGGGTCAGGTTGAGTCACTTGTTGATTTGGCATGGAATGACCCAATTATTTATGTTTCATATTCAGGTATGCAAATTTTCCACAGAGACGTGTAATTCTGCTTTTTTGAAAGCTATTCTGGCTGTTTCTGGGATCGATCCAAATCCGACGAGAACTTGAAAAAATTGTTTCTATTTTTGGGTGGAGAGGGTAGATGTCAATGCCAAATTCTTTCTCTATCATTGGTAATCCATTGTGATAATTTCCTACGACTCCGCTGCATACATTCATCATGTTTCAACTGGAGGAAGAGCTACTTTTGTGATGCATGCAATAGTAGTGTTCCCATTATGCGTTTTTCGAAGGGCGCCATGCCCTACCCATTTTTGTAAGTGAAAAATGCACCCTGCCCCTTTTTGTAAATGAAAAATGCACGCTGCCCATTTCTCAAAATATGTACTTTGGGCCGTGTAATTTCTTGCAAAAAATTCTTATTTTCCTTCCCTTTATAGAAAAAAAAGCATGTATACGGTTGAAAAACAAGTGATTCACCTGTGGTTATTACTTTTTCAAGATAGGTGACTATAATTGGACAATCAGACCCTCCCCCACTTGACACATAGCAGGAACAGGTGCCCCAATTCATTGTGTATTCAATATTTCCCATTACATTCTGTTCAATATTTCCAGATTCCAATGCGCCGTGATTAACTATTCTTGACATGTAACGATAATCTGAAAAACAGACCTTCCCCACACAAAGCTAGAAAAGATGCAGGAACTCCAATTCATGTACTTAGATTTCAATATTCCACTATTTCTGTTCTGTATTCCCAGATTCCAAAGCATCATTTGCATTTCCAGTTTTAAAATTGCTTCCATAGATCACGTGGTTGTTAATATACAATTTATTTAGATATGCCTTCATTGAATCATAAGAGAAAATTACTAAAAGATGAAAAAAAGAAAAAATAAATCAGCAGAATACAAAAAAATAGCAGATATGTTCAAAAAAGTATTTTTTTTTTCATTGTTCAGTTTTATTTAAATGTTTGTGTTAAAAATATGCAAAACTAGCTTAATTTTTATTGCATTATATTTACAAATTATGCTTGTGATGAAACAAAAATAAATCCTTTCAACATAGCATAGTACATCATCAGATGCAAGCTAATAACGGCCGTTCTCTTATCTGAACAAATAAACAGCAGCTGTCATCTTTTTATCCAAGTAACCTTAACAGCCTTTTGAACTCTAGATTCTCTAAGGAAATAAGGGTATAAATAAAATGAGAATTTGCTTATTACTTACAAACGAAATAGTTTAACATATGAAATCAATGGAATCAGAGGTTGATGCATGGATTTTTTTCTTGGGTCCCATTTTGTGAAAAATAAAGTTATTTTTATGAAATTTATTGTATTTTGTATTGAAATTTCAACTTCAGTTATTGAAATTTGTATCAAGCATTTATTAATAATAAATTATTTAAGTCTAATTGCTAAATTTCTCATTTCTGTTGAACTTGTTTCCTTTGCAAACTACATATTTTAAAACCTAACAACATAAAATTAATTAGAGTATGTTTTTATGGAATAAAATTTTGTGAAGGTGTGTGTTTCATTAAAAAAAATTTTGTGAAGGAGCCCTAATAAAACGCTTAAATGAAAAACATGTAATGAGAAATGTGTGTTATTAAAATGTGCTCCATTATTATATATATACTAGCGGACCCGACAGACGTTGTCCTGTCACCGACAAACGTTGTCCTCCTGGCACAGACTCCAGAAAATCAAAAAAATGTACGTAAATATAATAATTCGCACGATAAACACTACGCTCTTGAATTAATTTCTTACTACAATTATGTAAGGAATTATTTTTCACTCTTCAGTATTTTTTGAAGTCAGTTCAATTTTTGACAGAAAGGTTTATTTTTATCTTTTTAGTTAAAATTAAACGATTTTCTGAAATTGGTTAATCAGAATTATAATACAGGAAATATTATTGTAAAGCATACACGTTTGTCAGGAGCTTGATTCGAACACGCGATCTCTCTCTTCAAGAAGCAGAGCTTAAATCTGCTGCCTTAGACCGCTAGGACATTCTGTCCACACTCTATTCGTCGAATTTATTCAACACTTTTAATTAGCAAAAAATCACTAACTATTAGTTTTTGCCTAATTAGTAAAAAAGTACTGAATCAATTTCGATGAAATGTGAATCTAAACCATTCTCGAGTCTACTGGAACACACACAGAAAATTTCATTAAAATCGGTCCAGTCGTTTAGGAGGAATTTAGTGACATACACACACAGAGAAGATTTATATATATGAGGACCCCAGAGGCCAAGAGGTACAAGTGACACAATTTAGATTTCGAGTAAATTGAGTTCAAAGTTAAACATCAATTATAATTGAATGAATTGAGATATGAAACTTTTGCTTATATTTTAATGATTTTTGAACTCTTATTTCAATATCTGTTTTAAAAAAAGTGGAATACAATTTTTTTTTTTATTTATAACTAAGCAATGTTTATCATCAGTCGGCACTTATACCCCTTGGCTTCCAAGCAGTAATGAAAACTGAAGGGTACAAGTGCCAAATGAATACAAGAATGAAAAATTATTAAATACAAAATTGTATTTATGAAAAAATTAAGACCAATGTTGATACAAATAAGTGAAAGGATGGAATTTTGTTTTAATATAATTCTAAAAAACGAAAAATTATGAAATAAAAAAATGAATTTACGAAAAATTTATGACCAATGTTGATATAAAGGAATGAAAGGAAAAACTTTTGTTCTAATATAAGTTTTCAAATTTTATTATAAGTTTAGAAACATTAGAATTTTATATTTTTTTAACACTTACCAACAAAGTTGAAAAGTGAATATGGTTTTGGTTTGTCAGTCCGTCTGTCCGCACCCTAACTCTCGTAAATGTATTCAGATTGCCCTGAAATTTTTGGGAATTATTCATGTTTACCTCAACACAAACCTATAGCAAATGAAGTTTCTAATACGACTAGTTTATTTACAGGGATAATCAACAGTTTTCCGTTACATTACAGTTTATAGGAAAAATCGTTTTAATTGCGAATTCGAAAGATGTTACACCTTGTGACATTAAAATTTATATGCATTTACGAATTACACTAAAATAAACATTCTATAAAATCTGAGATGAAAAGAATAGTTATTATTTATTTACAGGACCATACAAAAGATTTGCATTACCTAATGATAAAGAGGGAATTGTTTGCAACTTATTTTAATTATATTACAGTTTTCATGTATAATAACAGGGTGGCTACAGAATCTGGAAATCATGTAATCAGAGAAAAATCAGGGAAGTTTATCAATCTGGAAAAATCAGGGAAATATCAGGGAACTTTTAAAAATAACTCAAAAATCAGGGAAAATTTTCTCTCTGCAAAAATATTTTTGTTTCCACCTTACCAACAACATCCAGTACCAAACAGGCTACATTTAAACCAATAATAAAATGTGATAGACATAAAGCCATACTGGCCAAGTGGTATCCAGGGGTGCAGAAAATGTTTCTACTTTCAAAAATTTCCCCAATCCACATGAAAATTTCTCCAAAATTGTACTTTATGTTATCAGTAATTGTTGTACTATCTTACATATAGAACATTTATTTTTCAATATGGCAGAAGTGAAATTGGAAACAGAATCACCCCCAAATATACGATACATATTATTCTGACATTGATTTTTGGGAATTGCCATACAGATCTTTTTATTTGTAGTGAAAATTTTGTATCTCAGGAAATTACGGAATTCTTTCTTAAAATCTAAATCAATTGTGTATGTTTCTGCAGAATTTCCCCCAATCCTAGATCACCAGATTAGACATATTCTGCACTCATGGTGGTATCTGTCTGCATCAAAGCTAAATTATCTTTGCCATAAACCCAAATTTTTTATAAAGTTAATTCATTCGAAAACTTCTGACGAAATTCATCAATCTTAGCAATCTTTTGATGAAATTTGCACTTTTTTATGATTTCTTGTTGAAATGTACACTTTTACACGAGTTCTTGGTAAAATTTGCATGTTTTTCATGATTTTTTTTTTTTGATGAAATCTGTTTTTTTTTCACAATTTGTTTTTTGTGATTTTTTTTTGATGAAATCTGCTTTTTTTTTTCCACGAAATTTGTTTTTTGTGATTTTTTGACAAAATTCGAATATTTTTCATGATTTTTTGATGAAAATTTGCACATTTTGCGGATTTTTTATGCATTTTGTGTTTTTATCTTTAGATGAAATTTGCACGTTCTTTGCAATCTTTTGACTAAATTCTTGCTTTTTCCCAAACTTTTCACAAAATTCGCATTTTTTTTTTTTTTTTTTATGCAAGCTTTGGATGAAATTTGCCTTTTTTACGAGATTTTTAGGACTAATTTCACACTTTTCCATGATCTTTTGACTAAATTTGTGCTCTTTTTTTGCAAAACTTTGAAGAAATGAGCATTTTTTATACGGTGTTTTGACAAAATTTCATGTTTTTTCCACAATTCTATGTCGAAATTTGCATTATTTCAACCGAAATTAGCAATTTTATCTGATGCCCATAACACCGTAACTTTTGTTGCCTATCCGTTATAATTACTGATAAATCGTAATACTTGGCACCTCTGCTAATTAAATACTGTTAAATTTTTTATTTTTCTTCCCAAAACAAGCTGGATAAGTGTGTTATGAAAGCAGCATACATTAAGAAAAATAATTTTAAAAAATATATAGAAAATATAATATAAATATTTAAAAAAAATGCCGTATATGTTCTTTAATAATAAAAATCAGGGAAATGTGATATCGATAATCAGGGAATCAGGGAAAAATCAGGGAACTTTTTTTGATAATTTCTGTAGTCACGCTGAATAAAATTCATATATAGCGTTGAGGCTTCGTATAAGTTATTTCACGCATAACACGAAGTACACAGTATTTACAGGGACACAAAAAAGATTTCTAATAGTATATTCTATATGAAGTAATGTATACATTATCAGTGATGATTGATGGATGGACGAAATGCCATTTTAATTATGAATTGCACTTTTAAGTTTCCCTAAATTTATACGGCTATTTCCATGAGTACTTGTAGTGTAAGTCACAGGCTACGATTTTTGGCTACCAGTATTATAGAACGAAAAAAATGTGATTAATTTTATTGGCACATTCTCATTAATTGAATAAGGCCAAGCAGACTTTTCGAAAATAACGGTGGCTAACAAGTATATCAATTAATAAGTTGTGTGACTTACACTACAGAACCCATGGAATTAGCCATACATGTTATATGACATGTATAAATTCTATAGTTCATATACAGGGTTATACAAAAATACTCGTAAAGGTTACAGAATATGAGCATACTTTACTTAAAGAGTGCTTTTAAATAAGTCATGCATTTCTATTCTGAACTGCATTCAGTTTACTAAGAAATGCTTGTAAAATATAGATGAAATAATATACAGGATCACGCACAAAATTTTATACATGGTCATCGATGGATGACAATTTCTGAAAATGTGATTTCAGTAGTCTTAAGTGTGTTTTAGTTTGAAGTAAATTTCAGCTAAATACTAGCGAATAATAAAGGTTCTAGATAAACTACAGAATGAACAAAAGTACACAAGTATGCTTCCATCTATTAGTATTAACTGCTGAAAAGAAATTTCAAACTATTATGAGTTTTCTAGCTAAACTAATTTTTCCCGCTATACAGTATATATCAACCGACTGATAAAACATAGGGCTGCTCAAAAGTATCAGAATATATATTTGGCAATGGATAGTAACACTTTATTACCCTAAATAGCGAAATTTTTTAAAGATTTCAGGGAGTGTTGGAAAGTGCTTCATAATCTATGCTTAACGCTTGATTTCTTTTACGTGATAACAGTTAAAATGCATTTATTTAATGCATAAGAAAGCAAATGGCTTTGTATGTCGTTGGTTGCGCTTCTGCTATACAGACGTTAACGGACACAACTGTACTTATACCCCTTGGCCTCCACACATTTCAGAGTTTTGGAAAAGAGGATAAGTAACTGACCCCTATAACTCTGTATATAATGAAAAAATCACTCTTAACTCTTTACCTACAAATAAATAGACATATTTCCAGATAGCCTGTGCACTTAACTCAATTTTTTCAATTTTGTCACTTATACCCCTTGGCTTCTGGATTCCTCATATACAGTTGACTCCCTCAAATCCGCACATACTTTACGGATGTAAACAATGAAACATTCAGTTCAGATGTAGGTGCAAAAATTGATTTTTTCAGTTTTATATCAATTCCATACATTTTTTAATTTATAATTTTTGTTAAGGTTATTGAATTCATGTTTTTTCATGAGGAAAGAATAATTTATTTCTGAAAAAATAGAGATATTGCTGATATCATTGGTACTCACAATCTTACCAAACATATTTATGTATTAATCAAGCTTTTTTAGTTATTAATTCTGGCTAAACCTGAAATAAAGTGTCATTATTTTATGATCCTGATGTGAATTAGTAATGTATCTTTATGAAGCAAGTTTCACTGAATAATTTAGGAAAAACACATTTCCTCTTTTATAATGAGGGTCATTCCATGTCAATTCAACCAGACCTTGTAACTCGACCCACAGGGATTTTGATGAAACTTTGTATACACACTAATTCTATCATAAAATGATTCCATCAGAAATTTTTCCTTCCTAGACCTCATACTTTGTGAGATATGGAGGGGTCCAATTCTTGGGGGTTTCTCAAATCGCACATTACTTAGTCTGTATTTTGAGATTGCAGTTCCATCTTCAAAAAATTGTTTCTCTGCATCTAAAACGTGAATCATCTTAAAAATATCACTCTAAGAATATAAAAAGGTGCATATTTTAATAAAAAAATATTTAAAAAATTTACTTGTAATATTTAGGATAAAAAAAAAATAGCCAAAGTTGAGAGTTATGGTTATTTTTCCAAATTTTTGTGACTTCACCAAAAAGGCAAATTAAATTTCCAATTTCTTTTTGTTTTAAATAAAAGTTTATACATTGGGCTTTCTATCTACGAAATAAAAATGATGTGTTTTGCATGGCTTATGCAAAATTTTTGGGTACTTTCCAATTAGCCGGATGCATGTTTTATTTTTACATATTACATATGCAAACAAAAAGGCAAATGAATTTCCAATTTCTTTTTGTTTTAAATAAAAGTTTACACTTTGGGCTTTCTATTTGTGAAATAAAAATGTCTTTTGCATGGCTTATGCAAAATTTTTGGATACTTTCCACTTAGCTGGATGCATGTTTTATTTTTACATATTACATATGCACACAAAAAGGCAAATGAAATTTCCAATTTCTTCTTGTTTTAAATAAAAGTTTACACTCTGGGCTTTCTGTCTGTGAAATAAAAATGATGTCTTTCGCATGGCTCATGCAAAAATTTTGGGTACTTTCCAATTAACCTCTTCAGTCCTGATGTCGCCTGGAGGCGACACTAAAAATCACCCTTTAAATTAATTTAATTTCTGTTAGAATTGCTAAAATTACATTTAAACTTTTTTAATAGATGTATGCATGTTAGAAGCATCGATATACAACCTAATACATGTTTGGAGATGTTTCATAAACAATTTATACTGGTTTTTGTGGTGCCACGTAAAATTTGTCTCAGGACTGAGGAGGTTAAACGGGTGTGTGTTTTATTTTTACATATGTACAGATCTATATAAATGCAGATGCATTATACATGTACATATGTACGTATACACTATATTGCCATTGATTATGGGACACTTGGGATTTCAGACATTTTGCTAAATATCTAGAAAAGTACATGAGGAATCATCTCGAAACTCTTAGTGTATAAATATAATAGTATACGTTATACATCTCCGTGAAGATTTTTTACCGAAACTCCATAGGGGACCGTCAACAAATTAAAAAAGAATGAATATCTTTTGAATAACCCTGTCAAAACTAATGTAGCAAAAGCGCTCAAACTCTAGATTATGATTGAATGCCTTATTGTAATACACTGTGTTCATTTTTATGCAAATAGCATGCATACTCGCAGAGTAATTAAGGTTTTTATAAAAATGGCCCCAAATTTTTCTAAGTTTTTCCCTTATAATTTTCAGAGTTCTTAATATAAAATAATATTGTTTTCAGAAAATATGACAAACAACATTGCAGACAGTACTCTGTAATCAGAATTAAAAAATAATAAAGATTGTATGAAAAATGAGTAGGTTTACTAAATAATTTTTTACTGCGCATGCATCAAAGATATCGAAATTTCATTTGCATATTATGTTAGCTAAATGTATAGAGCAACTTTTGTAAAAGTCTCAAAATTATGGCTTGAAAATTCTGAAAGTAATCGTCTATAGAAAAAGGACAAAATCCGTTGTTTCCAAAATGAAGCAAAAAAAATGAGGGATTTTATCCAAAAGTAGTCGTAACATCCCGTATTGTGTATTCTATATTGACACTAATCAATGAATATATGGATACAACCCCTCTTGTTTTTGCTTCGTTTTGAGAATAACGGATTTTCAACTTATTCAATTGACGATTATTTTCAGAATTTTCAAGTTATGATTTTGTGACTTTCACAAAAGTTGCTCTATACATTTAGCTAACATAATATGCAAATGAAATTTTGATATCGTTGACGCATGCGCAGTAAAAAATTATTTAGTAAACCAACTCATTTTGTATACAATTTTCATTATTTTTTAACTCTGACTACAGGGTACTGTGTGCAATGTTGTTTGTCATATTTTCCGAAAAAAATATTATTTTATATTAAGAACTCTAAAAATGATAAGGAAAACACTTGGAAAAACTTGGGACCATTTTTATAAAAACCTTAATTACTCTGCGAGTATGCATGCTATTTGCATAAAAATGAACACAGTGTATTACAATAAGGCATTCAATCATAATCTAGAGTTTGAGCGCTTTTGCTACATTAGTTTTGACAGGGTTATTCAAAAGATATTCATTCTTTTTTAATTTGTTGACGGTCCCCTATAGAGTTTCGGTAAAAAATCTTCACGGATATGTATGACGTATTCTATTATATTTATACACTAAGAGTTTCGAGATGATTCCTCATGTATTTTTCTAGATATTTAGTAAAATGTCTAAAATCGCAAGTGTCCAATAATCAATGGCAATATAGTGTATATACAGTATATTGATATATATATGTATAATACTGGTGCCCGTCTAACCCAAAAGTGCCAAATTTTGCCTTGTTTTGAGAATCTGCACCAATTAAGAGGAAAAAAAAAATCTAAGTTTAGCTATGGTACTTAAATAATTACTGGAATTTCTATGAGTTATTGAATTTAATGTTATTTGATGCATGTTTTTTTAATTTGCAAAGTAAAATTTAGGTTTTGTTTTTTCTGATTAAAAAAAAAAAAAAAAAAAAAAATCTGACTGCATGGCTGCCAACTTCTACACCTTTTTACATCCAAACAAAACCATTTAAACCAGAAATTCCATTTAACAAGTTAAAAGAGTATGCAGTACTACAAATCATAAAATAAATTCAGTATGTATAATATTTAATAAATTTTCTGGTTAGAAACATGTTTATTAGATTTAAAAAGGCGTAGAAGTTGGCAGCTCTGTGACTGTAATATGTTTCCCCATTAAATTTAGTGAATGGTCCATACATTTCATTTAGTTATTTAATGATGGTCATTTTTTGCTAATTTAAAGAATTTTTTACTTTTATTTTCAATAATTAAACTCAAAACAGATTTCTTTTCTTTTTTTTTTTTTTTTTTTGTACAGTATAAAACAGAATTTTTTCTCCTCATATTTCCATTCTTTCTTTCGAATGCTTTTATATTAATTATTTGTATTTAAAAAAAATGTTCAAAACCTTGTATTTCCTGTCCTTGATTAATTTTAATCAATTTAAATATTTATATTGGCAAGTTTAAATACACAAATGTTTAACAGAACTTAAATTTGTTTCTATAGTCTGAAAGATTTAATTGCACCTGCCTTGTATAAACACCTTCTGATAAAGGCAGGGTAATGTTCCTTAGTGTGAAAACGGATGTTTTGAAATCAATTTAATAAAATTATTGTCATTCTGTTGTTTCTTATCATAGAAGAATGTTCTAACTTTTATTGTGCTACTAAAAATGTAATTTGAATGTTACATACTTTATAGTTTATGATACGTATAAATATTTTTTTGCTTTATTGTTTTAATATGGAGCCTGATATTAAACCTTCTACTAGTCTTTAGGCTTACAGTATTGTAATATTAACTGGTTTAAATTGTCACAAAACTAGCTATAGAAATAACAGAGAAATAGACTACATTGATAATCTCTATGATTCAGAAAAAGAACTTTTATTAGTTAGGACTATTGCATTTAAAACAGAAATTAAGTGAAAACCGTTTGATTAATATATGTGAGCATCACAGAATTTCGCTCTTAATGAAATATGAATTATATAAATGTGGAGATCCATTTAAGCGGCATAAAAAGCAAGTGAAAAAAGCAATTAGGGCAGTTAATAGAGATTTATAGACGGCCGAAAAAGTAAACCAAAGTTGAAAGATATGATTATTTTTCCGAAATTTTGTGACTTTATGAAAAAGTCTCTACACAAAAAGGCAAATGAAATTTCCAATTTGTTTTTGTATCAAATAACATTAAATTCAGTAACTCATAGAAACTCCAGTAATTATTTAAGTACCACAGCTAGTCAGATTTTTTTTCCCCTTAATTAGTGCAGATTTTCAAAACAAGGTAAAGTTTGGTACTTTTTGGTTAGACGGGCACCAGCGTTATACATATATATATCAATATACTGTATATATACATACAATTGTACATGTATAATACATCTGTATTTATATAGATCTATACCAGGGTTGCAAAAAAGGCGGCTAAAATTAAAAAAAGCCAGGCCGGTTGGCTTTTATTGATTTTAGCCGGCTTTTTTTGGCCATAATTGGCTTTTATACGGTGAAGCCTTTTTATTTTAAGCAACACATTTTTAAGTGTCTTTTAACTAATTTTAATTATGTTTAATTTACTTTGAGTTTAATAAATTTATTTCTTAATGTGAAAAATTGAGATTTTAATTATGATTCATTGAGAAATTGGGTTATAGCCCAAATTTTCAATAATGAAGACATTAATACTAGAATAACACATTGATGGAGTTGCTAGTGGTTTATAGTCAGAATTGCAAATATGTCAGCTAAATTCTAAAATGGCCATACCAAGTGCTTTTTCTGATTTATATTGACCTTTAATCCTACCTTTGTTTTTCCATTTTTACTGCTTTATAAAATTAAAGGTTATAAAATTAGTTAAGTAATAAAACATGTCATTTTAGTTACATGTTTTATTACTTAACTAATTTTAAGAGTTATTAAAATGTCATGTTTTATTCGCTATAAACATTTAAAATCATACATATAAAAAAACACCATTTCTCACTATTGAAAATAGTATTTCAAATTATGCAGATTTCATAATATATTATATTTCACAACTTATTTCAGTATTCTCAATTAGCATATGCATGAATATATTCATTCATGCAAGTAGGCATATATGCACTTTTAAATAACAAAGAGTTATTCAAAATTTTAATTCAGCAAATTTTGTTAGAACATTTTTTGTTGTTTAATTTTATGTAATTATGTACTAAACTTTCCTCAAATATTGAATCCTTCCTAATTTCTCTTTCAACAGTGTTCATTTTATGACTTAATCTTTACATATTGACCTGTAACAATGTTTCCATGAATTCTTTGATGTGTTTCATTTTGTTATTGTTCATTTTAGGCCATTTTTGAAGGGTGCAGCACCCTGCCCTTTTTAAAAGTAGTAAAATGCACCTCTGATTTTACCCAGAAATTTTTGATAAATATTTTTTTTATTTCGTAGTATTTCTAAATTCAAAGCATCGCTAAAAACGGCAAATTTCTTCAAAAGATCACGTAAAAACGGCAGATTTTGTCAAAAAAAAAATCACGAAAAAACTGGAAATTTCGTCAAAAAATCACGAAAAGACGGCAAATTTCTTCAAAAATTCAAGAAAAAAAGTCAGTTTTCGTCAAAAAAATCGCAAAAAAATGCAAATTTCTTCAAAAGATCGTGAAAAAACGTGAGTTTTCGTGAAAAGATCGCGAGAAAGAGTTTTCGTATAAATATCACGAAAATTTCTTCAAAAGTTCGCGAAAAAAAGCAGGTTTTTCTTTTCAAAAAATTGCGAAAAAACGGCAAATTTCATCAAAAAATCACGAAAAACCGGAACATTTCTTCAACAGATCGCGAAAAAACGGCAATTTTCTTCAAATGATCGCGAAAAAATGATATGTTTCTTCAAAAGATCGCGAATAAATGAGTTTTCATTAAAAAAATCATGAAAAAACTGCAAATTTCTTCATAAAATCACGAAAAAAACGATAAATTTCTTCAAGAGATCGCAAAAAAAGGCCAAATTTCTTCAAGAAATCGCGACAAAACGGCAGTTCTCGTCAAAAGATTAGGGATGGGACGAATATTCGGCCACTATTCGGTATTCGGCTTATTCGGCCCTTTTGCCGAATATTCGGTTGGCCGAATATTGAAGGCTTGTTGACCGAATACTTCGGCCGAATACCTGTAGCCGAATATTTAGAGATATCTTGCCGAATACTGCTAAAATCTCACCGAATAGTGAAAGATATCTTGCCAAATAAATTTCGGATTTAAAGAACTTCATTCTTGCAATTTTTTTTATCTAATCCAAATTGGCTACTTCATTTATGAAGTCATTCTCACTCTTACTTACAAAATATAGAGTACTAAAAAATATGCAGCCTTTCTGTATTTTCTATAAAAGTTAGTGATATTCTAGAAAATGCTGCCCAAGTTGGAGATTTAATTGTACGGGAATGTCATCATTAGAGAATGATATATTACAATTCAAGATATAAAAACACTGCCTTATTCTAAAATGCTCGAATCTATATAAAGGCCAAACGTATCTGTGCGTAACGTATCTGTGCGTAACGCATACGTCATGCTTTGAATGGCAACACTTTCCAATGAAATTTTGTTTTTGCAATTTTCGCTATTGTAAATTTTTATACATCTAGACATAGCACGTTTTCAACCTTTATACCATCGTATAGAGAAAAAAAATACACTTTTAAATGCAGTTTATTAGAAAACTATTTCAATTTGTTTTTGAGATTTTTTTTTTTTTTTGATTTCTCTAATGGTGGCAACTTGAGATCGCATTCATGAGGGAAATAAACGGAAAACAGCCATAGAGATTTTAAAAAAAAATGAATAAAGATGCAGTTTGGTAGCTGAATGTTTCGCCAAAAAGGTAACCCTAAAATTCGCTGCATTGCATCAAAAGCAACCGCTTGCTTCAGCGATACAATTTTAATTCATAATACAATGAAATGCTAAAATATAATCAGATCTTTTTCATTTAGAGAAAAAATGATGTTAAAGAATTCGGTCTCTGTTCTACGTGATTGTTTTGTCTGGGTCAAATAAGAGACTTAAAATGGAAGAATAACGCCCGTCGAACCGTTTTAATCTCATACTGCACCTCCATCTACCTCTTTTCTCCATGGAAAATAACAGAAAATTCTATATTTTAGTTGCCATTTTTTCATAGTAACAGAAAAAAATAAGTAATTAAAAATCAGTTTATGTCAAAATATCGTCGGCTATAAAACCCGGTGAATGTTGTTGGTTTTATTTCATTTTTATCCATCAATTTAATTACTTTAAGTTCGTTACAAGCTTACTTTACAAAAGATACATCAATTACTTTTACAAAAATGTATTTTAAAGAATATCTGTGTGTTATATTTTCTTAGTTGGTTTTAAAAAAATGAAAGAATGCAATTTTATTCTTTGGCAAAATCTTTGGCTAATAACTTCAATCTTGCATCTAATAGGGAAGTACTAATAATTTTCAAAGCTTTGTATGGTTACACATTTCTATGGTTTCATGTAGAATTGCTGTTTGGAATTAGTTGGCAGTTTAAAAAGCGTACTACGTAGGAAAACATTATTAGACTTTTCAATTTTAAATTTAAAAAAAGTTTTTCACCTTTACTCTGTGACCCGGGAACCCCGGGTTTGGTGTACTAGTATTTATTAATGTCTGCAAATTCCATGCACATATAAAAAAAGGCTCTTATGAAATTCATAACTTATTTTCTATAAAATAAGAAATGAAAAAAATTTATTCACTAAGTGGGTTAACGAAGATTCATTTTCAAAATTAAATATAATATATCACCATTCCAAATACAACGGTACATCTGAAAGCAGAACTGGTGTCAAATCGATACACATTAGATGACACAACTTGCTTTATGAAGATGGTTTTATAAATATTTTAATATAAATTCTAAATATTCAACAAAATAATTTTTTCATTCTATAGTTTTTACATTTAAATAATTATTTGCATAATTACAGACTTAAATATGTAACATTATGTATATATTTTTACTTTCTTCTATCTTTACAAGAAGAAAGTATTGGATTCATGAAAATTTTCGACTTCCGGTTTTCGACGGATTTATACGTTTTAGAAGGTCCTGAACACGTTTTGACTATTTTTAGAAAATGTCTGTCTGTATGTGACAAAAAATTTGTGGGCGCTCTATCTCAAGAACTAATGCTCGAAATTTAATAAAATTTATAGTCAGTTAGACCTTGATATGAATTAGTGCCTATTGGTTTTTGGTGAAAATTGGCCTGCAGGTGGCGCTGCTATACTACGTTTTTCATGATTTTCAAGATTGCTATATCTCAAGAACTAATGCACAGAATTTCACCAAACTTCAGATTCTGTGACCCCTTGATATACATAGACGCTGATGAGGTTTTGGTGTGAACTGCTTTATAGGTGGCGCTGCTATGCTACATTTTGCACGATTTTTGCGATAGCTATATCTCAAGAACTAATGCAGAGAACTTCATCAAAATTTAGATTCTGTTACACTAGAATATACAACATAATTAGATGCTGATTACATTTTGGTATTAACCTTGCAACAGGTGGTGCAGCTATGCTGCATTTTGCACGATTTTCCCGATAGCTATATCTCAACAACCAACGCACAGAATTTCATCAAACTTCAAATTTTGTTATAAAATGACATATAACATAATTACACGATGATTACGTTTTGTTATAAATCCTTCAACTGATGGTGCTGCTGTGCTATATTTTACACGGTTTCTTTTACACTAGCTATATCTCAAGAACTAATGAACAGAATTTCATCAAACTTCATTTTCTTCTACACCATAACATAATTAGACGCTTTTTTACGTTTTGGCATAAATTGTCCAAGATATGGTGTTGCTGTGCTACGTTTTGCAAATTTTTTGTTATAACTATATCTCAAGAACTAATGGATGAAATTCCATCAAATTTCAGATTCTGTTAGGTCTTGACATAAATAGATGCTTATTAGGTTTTAGTATAAATTACCCAACATGAGGCACTACTAAGCTCATTTTCTCAGAATATTAATTAAATTTTACGTTTTAGGCTTTTCGGACACTAGAATCTCATTAGGCTAGGTCAAATGTTCGGGGGAAATTCGATAGTGGGTAACTTTTGGGTCACCACGTTTTTTTTTTTTTATATTAAAATGTACTTATCAGATAGAAGAAAGTTTTGGGATTGACACATCCAACTAGTTAATTTAATCTTCCTTCCTTCATGTTGTTATCAATTTCTCTTTATCCTTTTAATGCTTGTTGAATAAGTGGAATATTGAAGTTGAATACTGTATGTGCTGATTCAAATGTCAAAGATTTTGTTAACATATGCATTCTACTTTAAGCATAACCTTTTGCTTTAACGTAATTTGTAATTTAAAGCTTGGCATCTGATTTCAGAACAGTCTCATTCTTACAAATTTGCTTATCTCTAGGGACACAAACTCTAAATGATCAAATTTACTTCATTAAAGGTTATTTCAGAAAATATGTCCTTGTGAGTTCTGAGAGAGAGAGAGAGAGAGATTAAAAATACTATTGATTTTGGATGCAAGAAGTATCAATTGATAGTAAAAGTGAAGTACATTCTTCATATTTTAATGGAAATATTTTCCCATCTTGACTTATTGAAAATCAATTTGATGTACATTAAAATAAAGGATATAATGCAATTTCATAATTTTTTTTGTGTTAAAATAAGTTTTTCAAATTTAAAAATACATTTAAAAGCACATTTAAGAGTAATAATTATTAATGAGTTCCTATTTTTTAAATTATATATAATCAAAATTTATTTTCTTTATTGGAAAAAAAAAATTTACTATTCGGCTGGCCGAATATTCAGTATTCGGCCTAAAATTTGGCCGAATATTCGGTATTCGGCTATTCGGCCAAATCACTATTCGTCCCATCCCTACAAAAGATCGCGAAAAAACGGCAGCTTTCGTCAAAAGATCACGATAAATCGGCAAATTTCTTCAAAAGATCGTGAAAAAAAAAAAAAACAGCAGTTTTCGTCAAATGATTGGAATAAAGTTGAATTTTTTCAAAAAACACAAAAAAATGCAAATTTTGTCAAAAGATATCAAAAAATGACATTGCATCAAAAAATCGTGAAAAATCTGCAATTTTTGTCAAAAGGAGAGCCCCCCCCCATCCCCTCTTTTGAACAATGTATGAGGCGTTAAAAATTCTGAGAACAAAGGCAACTTCTTTTTTAAAGTATGCTTTTCTTTTATGTCTACCACCAGTAGCGTAGCCACCTACTGTCATGTTTTTTGGCGCCCGGGGCCAGCAAGAAATTTTGCGCCCCCTCCCCAGTATAAATATATAACAATTTCTCTCAATTTGGCGCCCCTAGGCCTCGGCGCCCGGGGCGGACGCCCCCCTTGCCCCCCCCTTAGCTACGCCACTGCCTACCACAAATATTTGGGAGGTTTGAGTGCATATAATGTAATGCGAGGAATTGGTCTGCAGACTGTTTTTTAAGTTTTGTGTTGCAGACTGCCGAAAAAAATTCTGCTGCTGGTGGGTATAAAAGCAGCAAACACACACACAAAAAAAAGATTGTATGCATATATTTTGTACTCGATATGGCTCACATCTATATACACAAGATCCCAAAAAGTTAGTCACAACTTTAATTAAGAATATTAATTTGATAATTATAGAAAAAATGATAAATTGGTTTACTTAATGTATTTCTTTGCAAATTTTTACTTTGCTTACCTATGTACATTACAAGATGTCTAAAAAAGAAGGCTCAAAATTGCATAATTAATGATTTTATCTTATCACATTAGGAGGAAACATTAATAAAAATTTTCTTTTAACAGCTATAGGATAATATGTTGTTGTAATCAGGACCTGACTATGCCATGGGCATGCAGGGAAACTGCATCGGATGTTGGGGCTCCTGATTGAGGGGGGCCCCCAAGGGCAAATATAAATTTTTTCTTAAGGCTAAATAATAAAAAAAAGGCCAAAAGTGACCGAAATTCTTTATTTATTTATTTAGTTTTAGCTTTATTGAGGCTCTTTTCTCCTCTGATTTCGAACCTCGTGCCCCCCGTCCCTTAACAGTTACATCACAAGTATTTTTACATTTTAATGGCTCACATTTATTCTTATATTTCTATAACTGAAGAAAAAATTTATTCAATAGTTTCTTAAAGTTACCTTTTTTGTGCTATTCTGTATACAAATGTGAATAGTACTTGGTACGAAATTTACATATATAGACAATTAGTATAAAGTTTAGTTTTAGACACTTCAGTATAATTCAAGACAAAATCCAAAAGGTAGAAGGGGGCCCCTCACAATCTAAGTCAGGCCCTGGTTGTAATAAAATGTTAATTTGTTTTCTAATAATATAGTTTGTTTTCTGCATACATGGAGGGAATACTGGAAGCAGAGAGAAAAAGGGGAACCACACTCCCTCCCTAAATGTTTGAAAACATATGAATTTTGGTCACTTTTGGCACCCTTTAATGGAAATCCTGATTATTAGGGCCCCCTTAAAAAGAGGCACTTGGGGGGACCTGCCCCGCATGCTCCTGGATAAGAAAAGGTGAATTCGAAAACATTATTTAAAAGAAGTATTTTCTGACATTTTCAAAACAAAAAACTTTGGTAAAAAGGTCGATAGAATCGAGTAGGGGTCCCCCTGACTTTGTCGCCCCCCCCCCCCCTCCCAAATGGGAGGTATGGGGGGCGGTCACTACGGCCCTGCTTAACAGTGGGGTTTTTTTTAGAAGGTTCTAATTATCTGAAAACTTATTATATTTTAATATAAATTTGGTAAGCGGCCTAATTTATTGTTATCTGAACTCTCTGAAGATTTGAATGCAATCGGATAATTAACAAAAGATCTACATATTAATAGTATGGAAAAGAAAAGCTTAGCTTTTCTTTCTTTATTATTTATCCATCATACTTAGTGTAGGGTAAGTTCGGTAGAGGTCTGCACAGGCCGAAATTTCCAGGCCAAATCCATAGAAAAAAAAAAGTCGACCCAGCCCGAGCGAAAAAAAATATTGGTCCGAGCCCAGCCCAGAAGTGAAATTTAGAGGCCCGACCCGATATATTAGCTAAAAACATGGCCCTGCCTGGAAAAAGGTTAAAATTAAAGGAGGGTCTTTCTAATGGAACCTAACCCATAATTTACACAAGGAAATCCAAGGTTCGAAGAAAACCATGGAAAACTCTGAACGGTTAAGCCGACGGCCACGATTGGGTTCGAACCCAGCACCTGCCGTCTACCAGTTGAGAGGTCAGAACCTCTCGACCACTTGTGGAGCGTTTTTTTTTTTTTTTTTGGAACAACGAAAATTTAATTTTAGAGAAGTAAAATCAAATTTTGTAGAAACAAAAATCAGATTTTGGAGCAGCAAAAGCCATTTTTGTCGCAACAATAATCTGACTTTGTAGTAAATATTAATTAGTAGCAAAAAAATCAGATTTTTCACTATCTTCTCATGAAATTTGCGTCTTTTTGCGATCTTCAGACAAAATTTGTGCTTTTTGATAGCCTTTTAAGAAAATTTACTGATTTAAAAAAAAAAAATTTTTTTTGAGATTTTTTGTTTGTTTTTTCACGAAACTAGTAATTTTTTGACAAATTTCACGTTTCTTTCTCCATTTTTCGATAATTTTCTGCTTTTCACGTTTGATGAAATTTGATGCTTTTTTCATGATCTTTTGACAAAATTTGCGTCTTTGCGTGATCTTTTGACAAAATTCATGTTATTTTTTCGATATTTACCCAAACATGGCATGTTTTTCACGATCTTTACCCATTGTTTTTATGATCTTTTCACAAAATTGGAATGTTTTTCAAGACTTTTGGATGTTTTTCGCAATTTTTTGACAAAATCAGTGTGTTTTTAGCTATTTTTTGACAAAATCTGTGTATTTTATGCGATTTTTTGAACACGATATTTTCATTTTTTGAAGATTTAGCAATATTTCCGATCTGGAAAAAGTTAAAAAAGGAATTTTTCTTTGTTTCTCGGATCGACAAAATCGCACCAAATTTTTATTTTGGTACAAAATACGTTTTGCCGCGATTAAAAGGATATAAAATAAAATTAAAAGGATATAAAAGCCAAAAGTAAAGAGATAGAAGCTAACTATAGCTGGAAAAAAAAAGTTTAAAACCAATAAAAGCCAGTGGCTTGGCTTTTTTTTAAATTTTAGCTGCCCTTTTTGCAACCTTGGTTTGCCCTAATAAAAGAAATATCTATTCACTTTTTAGAAACAAGCTAAGATTTTAAGTAGGATGTTCGGAAAGTGAAGTTATTTCATATGAGATTTACATAAATCAGGGTTTCCAGCAAAAAATATTTGACAAATTCCTTGATCGGATCTTTAAAAATTCCATGACAATTACGCATTCAAAGAGATTTGCTGTTTATTTCTGTAATCCTTTGTCAAAATTAGTGATTTATTATAACTTTCCCTGTGTATTTCTAAATTTTCCCGACTTTCCATGACTACTTTTAAGTTCCTTGACTTTCCAAATTTTCCATGGCACTGGAAATCTTGTATTTATAGCACAGTTCCAGTTCACTTTGATACTGCACTGAAAATAATCCAGCTGAAGGCATAGAATGTGTTGATTTAAAAGTCTCCTGTCCAGTGTTGAATTCAGACACTATTCTCCAAGAGGGACTTCTGTGGCTTGGGAAGGGGGGGAGGTAGATACTATAGCCACTTAGCCGGTGACAGGTATGTGGAAACAGTGCTTTTACCCCCGACTTATCTCGGGACAGACGGTTAAGTGGATAGAGTTCCGAGGGAGAAATTATATTTTTTACCATTGAAAATACAAAATCTCATATTTTCCAGAGGGAGACATTTGATAGCTCCGGGGGTATGTCCCCCCGGGCCACCCCCCTCAATTCATCACTGCTGCTTTCAAAAACTGTTATTCTGCTTGATAAAAAAGTGTTCTTACAAAAGGTGCCCTTTTTCGTGACAAAAAGGTGCCCTTTTCAGTAAATGTGCCCTTCTCCTTTTCAAAAGAAATGTGAACACTATGCAATAGGTCATTTTCTCTTTAAAAATCACAAATTTCATAAAGGGCTTGTGTAAAAATTCACAAATTTTGTCAGACGATCACAAATTTTGGCGAAAAATCATGGAATAAACAGAGTTGCATAATATGCATGCCATGCACAGAAAATTTTATGAAGTTTGCTGAAACTTTTAAGAAATAAACAATTTTTATTTTCTTAACTTTTTTTTTAGTACCAAAAAGTAAAAATATTCCCTCAATTTTATCGCAAATTTCAGCCAAGAATCACGTAAAAAACATGCATTTTGATAAAGAATCGCATAAGAAATATGCATTTCAACAAAGAATAGCGTAAAAAACCCAACATTTTGACAAAATACCATGCAAAAAGCGCAAATTTGGTCCATAGGCTGAGTAAAAAATGTTAATTTTGTCCAAAAACTGTGCTAAAAACCTAAATTCCTTCCATGAATTACATAAAAAAGGCAAATTTCGTGCATGAATCACGTAAAAAATGCAAATTACATCCATGAATTGCTCAAAAAACTCTTAAAAAATATAGGGTGGTTTGGTAAAACCACTGGGCTCAAAGTGTAAAGAAAGACAAAGATAGTGACTTCTGAATAAAAAAAAGGCTAAGTTAAAAACTAAACTATTTATTTAATTAAAAACATAACAAGTAAACTAAGCCTTGCTACTTACAAAGGCATAAACTAGCATGACTAGTGCAGCACACATCAACACATGATGTGAGAAAAACGTAGCTGTGTGGATTTTAGAGAGTCTACTGTATTTTCTTTTTATAAATATATTCTTAGATTGTTTATAATAGATTAAAAAGTCCATACAAATCCACTGGCAGAAAATGTGAATTTTCATTTAGCTCTGCTTCTCAACTCATTGAGAATAAGCAGTATTCTTAATACAGTAAACTCCCTCAAATCCACACATAATTTAAGGATGTAAACAATGAAACATTCAGTTCAGATGTAGGTGCAAAATTTGACTTTTTTAGTTTTATATCAATTCCATACATTTTTTAATGTGTAATTTTTGTTAAGGTTATTGAATTCATGTTTTTTCATGAAGAAAGAATAATTAATTTCTGAAAAAAATCAAGATATTGCTGATATCATTAGTAATTACAATCTTACCAAATATATTTATGAATTAATCAAGCTTTTTTCGTTATTAAGTCTGGCTAAACCTGAAATAAAGCTTTGTTATTTTATGATCCTGATGTGAATTAGTAATGTAGAGGCAAGTTTCACTGAATAATTTAGGAAAAACATATTTCATCTTTATAATGAATATTTAATTGTACATTATTGATTATTAACTTGACCTTTGCTTGTATTTTAATCATTTAAAAATTTATCTCAATTTTTATTATTTTAGTTTATTACTTATTTTAATACTTTAGTATATTGTAAGCATTCATTATACTTTTGATTTCATTATTAATTACTTTCAAATTACTTTAAAAAAATATATAAACAAAGAAATGACTAGAAATCCACAAAATTCTAAAATCTGCACAACCTCTGGTTCCAAGCTGTGTGGACTTGAGGGAGTCTACTGTATTACCTCATGAAACAAAGAATCTATTACTTACAGACATGCTACTTTTCCGCGGAAACGCGGAATTCCGCTTTTTCGGCGCCGAATTTTATTATCCCTGGGATCAATGCAAATATGCATTAAAATTTGATGTCATTTATATGTAGGGGGGGGGGGGGTAACGATGAAATAATACAACAAAAACGCGTGTCAAACGGCGCTAAATTAAGAAAATTTCTTCAAAGGATTTCAGAAAAAACGCAAATTTCTCCAAAGGATCGAAAAAAATCTATGAAATCTTAAACAATCGCGGAAAACATACTATTTTCTTCAGAGGATCGCGAGAAAAAACGCGATTTTTGTTAAATGATCACGAACAAGGCGCAATTTTCGTCAAAAAATTGCTGGGAAAACATGACTTTTGTGAACAGGTTGCGGAAAAATACTCTAATTTTGTCAAATAATCGTGATAAATAATCGTATTTTATCGAAAGATTGCGGAAAATGCTCCAATTTTGTAGAAAGATCGCAGAAAATACCCAAATTTTGACGAAAAATCGCGGAAGATACTGAAATTTTAACGAAAGATCGCAGAAAATATACATATGTCGACAAAAGATCGCGGAAAACACACAAATTTTGACGAAAGATCACAAAAAATACGCAAATGTTGATGAAAGGTCGCAGAAAATATGCAAATTTTGACGAAAAGTCGCGGAAAATATGCAAATTTTGACAAAAGATTGCGGAAAATACGCATTTTTTGACGAAAGATCGCGGAAAATATGCATTTTTTGACGAAAGGTTGCGAAAATTACGCATATGTTGACGAAAGATCGCGGAAAATACGCAAATTTTAACGAAAAATCGCGGAAAATGCGCAAAATTTGACGTAAGATCGCGGAAACTGCACAAATTTTGACGTAAGATCGCGGAAACTGCACAAATTTTGACGTAAGATCGCGGAAAATACGCAAATTTTGACGAAAAAGTGCGAATTTCGCTAAAGGATTTTGGAGAAATGCAAATTTCATTATAAAGGCTGTGGGGAAAAAAGTGCGATTTTCGTCAATTGGTTGCGGGAAAACGCTAATTTCGTTAAAAAAATTGCAGAAAAACGCAGATTTTGCCAAAAGTCTGTGAGGCCGTGAAAGTTCAGCTTTTTTCTTGCTGAGCCTGTAGCATGCCTGTACTTACTATTTACTTACAGAAGTATTAATTTCACGATTTCGTTACCATAATCCTACAGTTTCATTCTAACTGATCTAAAGAAAAACCTTTATTTAGTTTTCTTAAATTTTCTGAAAATTCAGATATTTTTCTGTGATTGCATGTGCTTGAGCGTCTCTATTCTTTGAGTCTTTCCCCCTCCCTCCTTTTCAGTGTGAAAGGGTGACCTGGGCAGGGTAAAGCAATCTGTTGCATTTTGTCTATTCTCATATTCTCCATGCAGTATATGGAATAATATATATACAGGGTTCATACTCATCAGGGGAATATGGGAAACCTGGGAAAATCAGGGGATGAATTTTAGCTTGTAAAAATCAGGGGAATCTCAGGGGATAATGTAAAAAAATTCCAAAACCTGGGAAAACCTACCAAAATGACAGTCTAATCTGGGAAAATGAGGGCAATTGTTACTGCCCGTGTGCTTTGTTATTGTATGTAATATCAAAATATCGTTAATTGTTGATATGTAAAAATTGTACATCCCGCAGAGCCGAAACTAGAGGGGGGCAGAGGGGGCACGTGCCCCAGGCGCCACCAGAACAGAAGGTGAAGGGGGCGCCAAATTAAAACTTTTTTCTGTTGTGTTTTTATATAAAAAATGCATATATGTGGATTGTGGGGGCGCCAAAATCCATGTTTGCCCCGGGCGCAAAAAAGGCTAGTTTCGGCGCTGACATCCCGGAAAATACATCAGGGGATTATCAGGGGATTTTTTCTTGCAAACTGAGTATGAACCCTGATATATTATTTTAATTCTAGCTTACCTTTTTATCCAACCTTCTCAAGCAAAGGGAGAGAACTGATCAAAATAGCTTTGTATATAGTTGAATTCAACCAAAGTTACAATGCATTTTAGTGTATATATTGAATCTGGATAAGTGTTGTACAGAAGTCAGTACAGTGAACTCTGTGAAATCTGCTGATGCGTCTCCAAACGTCTGTTATCTGCACAAGATATTGGAATGTAAACAATGAAAATTGCCATTAACGGTTTATCTCATAAAGTTAAATTTGGTACATATATTTTTTCTGCAATCAGTTTTTCAATGAATCAATATTTAAGTATAAATTGGATAAATATTTAAATTTCCTTGAGTAACAAAATTTTATCTGTGTGCAGAAAGTAATAAATGTTTATAGACTGCAGGAAAAAGTTACTGACAACAAACCAACACTGAAACTATCACTTAGTTGTATAAATGTTTAAAATTTTTATTGTATATAATTTAAAATTCCTTTAATCTTAGTTATTAAATATAATCAACTGTCTTGGATTATGTTTTTCTTTTTCTCATTGTAATTTTTGTGAAGTTGTTTCTAATTCATACTCAGATCTTAAAAAATGAACTGTAAACAAAGGGATGATCTATAATCCACAAAAATGTATAATCGTATAATCCTCCAAACCCTCGGTCCCTAAGCGTCCGGATTTCACAGAGTTGACTGTATATAAAATGTTCTTCTTTCAGTGTGGCCAGTCAACCAACAAATATAAGAAAAGGCCAGATAACTTAGATGTAACTTTTAATTTTAATGCAATGTATTTTTGAATAATGGGAGGATGTAATTCAGCAGTGTCAATAAAAGCAATAGAAAATCATTACAAATCCAGTATCTGTTGCAAAATTTGTTTAGTGATTAACCTCTTAACTGGCCACAGGTACGGGAAAGCAGTGCTGAATTATCTCAGAACAGATGGTTAAGTGGTTAAAAAAAGAAAAAACAAATCCAAAGCAATGCACCTCTCTGTCATTTTTTCCTTTCAAGTGATATTGTTACATAAATTTGACACTATGCTGGGCATTTCAATTCTTTTAAGGTTGATTGTTCTTAGCATTTTGAAATTGTTTCATGTTTCATCTAACTATAAAGGTGGGTGAAATTTCTCTATTAAAATTTTGTACATGGTAGAATATACAGGGTGTCCAAAAAGTCTGGAAATGGCCGAATAACTCGAGAAATACATATGAGATTGAAAAACGTAAATATACGTGTTAAATATTTTTAAATAAGCTACTCTGTGATACCAAATTTGACCTTCGAAACGGACCCCCTGGGGGTCAGAGAGGGTCCAACTTTGAAATCTTAAATTATAACCCCCATTTTTTATTGCAGATTCGGATTTTACGGACAAAAATACGTAAATTTTGTATTTGATGTTTATTTCAAATCTTTGTTTATCACGGTGTAATCGAGCATATTAAATCGATACATATTCCCGCTTTTCCAACGGTATTTTCCCTAATCGAAATTGATTGGGCAGAATTTTTGACGTCAAATTCCTCGTCTTTTGTAGGAATAGCGTTCCCTGAAAATCACCTGTGGCGATTATTTCAATAGTGCTACACTGTTAAAAATTTGACCCATTTGCTGCAGCGTCACTCCACAGCTATTATAGAATATCTCTTTTGTGACCAATGAGAATGCTCCATAACACAGTAAAGTAATCAGTTTCTATAAAAGCGGTGGAATGACGATGCAGCAAAAGGGTCAATTTTTTTACAGTGTACTTTACTGTGTTATGGAACATTCTCATTGGTCATGAAAGAGATATTCTATAAAAGCTGTGGAGTGACGCTACAGCAAATGGATCAAATTTTTAACTGTGTAGCACTACCGAAATAATCGGTACAGGTAATTTTCAGGAAACGCTATTATTGCAAAAGATGAGGAATTTGATGTCATAAATTCTCCCCTATTAGTTTTGATTAGGGAAAATCCCGTTGGAAAAGACGAAATATGTATCAATTTAATATGCTCAATTACACCGTGATAAACGAGGATTCGAAATAAACATCAAATACAAAAGTTACGTATTTTTGTCCGTAGAATCCGAATCTGCAATAAAAAATGGGGGTTATAATTTAAGATTTCAAAGTTGGACCCCCTCTGACCCCCAGGGGGTCGGTTACGAAGGTCAAATTTGGTATCACTGAGTAGCTTATTTAAAAATATTTAACACGTATATTTACATTTTTCAATCTCATATGTATTTCTCGAGTTATTCGACCGTTTCCAGACTTTTCGGACACCCTGTATATATGGACAACTGACAAACTAGCAAAATAATTGTTGATATGAAAAAAATAATTTAAAAAATGCATTTATTATAAAGCATGATAATTAGAAGTTTTTGCAAGTGTAATATAAAAGGTTATGAAAAAATATTCATCTGCAAATATGGTGCCAAAAGTAAGTAAATCTCAGCATATTGTATAAGTGACACTACTTTTTCCTTTGTGAAAACAATGGACAAAAAAAAAACTGTTTTGATTAAACATTGCCTTTTGGCCTAAAAAAAATAATGTCTTTATGTCTGGACATTCAATAAAGGCATCAAATTCCCCCCCCCCCCCTCCTTAAAAAAAGAAAAAAAATCATGTTCTTTTTTATGACCAAAAAGTGAAAGTGAGGAAAATAATTGACATGGTAAAGATTTTAACAAAATGTGTGAAGTAGGTGTCACGTTTGATAGTTAAAGACAAAAAAGTTGCCTTATATTGATGATTCAGACCAGAATTCCATGTTATTTTAGCATGATCGTCTGAATAAGATCTGAATCTGCGCCAGGCGAAACATGTATCCATCACTACCATCACCTAATTCAATTAGGCTGTTACCTGCATACTAGGCAGGAGAACTATGCAAAAACCTGCTAAAGGAATCACAGATACAATTTTTTTTCTTTTATTGCAAAAGTTGATTTTTGTGCTATAAAAACAAATTTTACCTTTTTGAAATCTGCTTTTTCCTCCTACTGCTACAAATTTCATGGATGAATTTGATCTTTGTGGTAGCTGTGCATGTAAAAATGCTTGTTCAAATTCAAACAACTAATAAAATCTTGACCTTGATTATGAAGTAAAATTCGTAGATAATTCTCATCAATCTATTAATGAACATTGAGCACTGCAATGACTTTTTCTTTTTCATTATACAGTCAGTAGACTCCCTATAATCTGCACAGCTTGGGACCAGTGGCTGTGTGGATTTTAGAATTTTATGTATTGCTTATATTCATTGCTTTGTTTACATATTTTAAACAGTAATTTGAATTTAATTAATAATGCAATTCAAACTGTAATGAAAGCTAACAATAAAAGGTGTCCACTCTCAATGGTGGCCAATGGATAATTTCTAAACCGCCAGTCATTGACATATAGTTCCAATTGCAAAAATGCTTTAAAAAGGGTAAAAAATTGTTTTTTAAGCGACTCAGGTAAAAAAAAAAAATTATTAAACAATTACGAAAATTAACTTTTTATACGGTTCCCTGGTCCTATAAGTGATATTTACTAAACTTTTCCCACTACTCTAACAAGTAAGAGAAAAAAAGTCCAATTCATCTAACATTAAAATTGATCGAGTTATGAAACTTTAAATTTCATGATTTAAACCACTTTTCTGCAGCTGAAAGCGAATGAATTGGATTGAGCTGGTAAGGGAACATACTCTAAGTGCTTTAAGTATTATAAAGGGCATCCATTTCCATAATGGTCCAATGGCTACTTCCTAAACCATTTATCACAGACATATAATTCCAAATACAGAAATGTTTTAAATGAGGTAAAGAAATATTTTTAAAGTGATTTAACTGAAGTTGCAGCCACCGTATAAGTTTTACGGTAGTGTTAATTTTAATTAATTAACTTCTAGATTGGCTAAAATAATTGGAGACATGAATTTCAAAATTCTCTTTATTGAGAAAATAAAATTTTAGGAAATTGCGAAAAAACTTTAAATGCATCCATTAGTTTTCATTATAAATCTGGATATTGTAGTGTTACATTAGTGCAGATTGGTAGAAAATCAAATTTTGGGGGATTGCGAAAATGCGTTCATTGGTTTTCAATATAAATTTAGAGATATTAGTGTTGCATTAGTGCAGATTGGTATAGATTGATAGACAAAACAAAAGCGATAAGGTGAGTTTTGAAATAGTGTTACATTAGTGCAGATTGGTAGAAAATCAAATTTTGGGGGATTGCGAAAATGCGTTCATTGGTTTTCAATATAAATTTAGAGATATTAGTGTTGCATTAGTGCAGATTGGTATAGATTGATAGAGAAAACAAAAGCGATAAGGTGAGTTTTGAAATTCACATCCTCAATTATATTTTTACGTGTTTTATTTTGTAAGGAAATGAAACTGCTTCTTTTCATGATTTTATTTTAAAAAGGTGTGTTATTTTGATAAGCTTTTATTTTACTTATAATCTTCGTATGTTTTTCTAGTTCAAAATTTGTATTCAAATTTTAATTCACTTCCAAATAATTGATTGAGTTTCATTTCACATATTTATTTATATCCAATGATAATGTAATATTAATACTATTTTAGGTGCGTACCATTTATTTATTTTATAGAATTACATTGAATTATGTTAGGTTAATTATCCTAATAGAATTTTAAATATGTATCATTTTGTAAGGAATTGTGACTTGCTTTTCATAATTTAATTTAACAAAATTTGTTATATTTTTATCTATATTTTTAGTACAAGTTGTATATTTTGCATTAATATGTAAACATCAACATATATTAAAAAATAATATTGTAAAAATTATTTTACTCTCAATGTTTAATGTTAAATTTTACATCCGACGTTTATTTTTATTTCCAGTAAATTTGTGACTGACTCCTACACTGGCGGAAAAAAAAATCCCAACACTAAGAAAAACTTATTGTAGAGTAATGAAATTTGGACAGTGCATTTGTCTTGTTAAAATGTTTAATTGATTAGATTTTCGAGATCATAGGTTAATTTAAGGTCAAGAAAATGCATTTCAAATGTGAAATGCTGTTACATTAAAAGTCGCTATAACCTCCAGAATTTTGAATGTATACTTGCACACGTGCATGCATTGTGTCATACAGGTGCCGAATGTCACTTTGTCGTATGGAGTTCTATGCTTGTTGTACTTGCTGTGTCAATACTGTGATGGTCAGTGTTGGCTGGGGATGACACCGGAGTTCTCATCCAATGATAGCCCATACGTGCTCAATGGAAGACAGATCTGGTGATCTCGCTGGTCAAGGTAACAGGTCGACACTCTGTAGAGCACGTTGCGTTACAGTGGCGGCATGAGGGCGCACGTTATCCTGTTGAAAAACGCCCCTTGAATGCTTTTCTTGAATGGCAGCACTACAGGTTGAATTACCGGACTGACTTACAAATTTGCAGTCAATGTGCTTGGGATAAGCCTGAGAGTGCTTCTGGTGTCATAGCAAATTGCTTCTTAGACCATGACTCCAGATTGTAGATCCAGTGTTTTTAAGCCGCAGACAGTTTGATTGCAGGCGTTCCCCTGGCCTCCTTCTGAGCAGCACATGGCCATCACTGGCACGAAGGCAGAATATGCTTTCATCAGAAAACACAACAGATCTCCACTCCATCCTCCAATGAGCTCTGGCTTGACATCACTGGCGTCGCAATCGGCAATGGCTTAGAGTCAGTGGAATGCATGCCTTGCATCGAGCTGTCCTTGAAGTAACCGATTTCTAACAGTTCGTTGTGTCATTGTGGTACCAACTGCGGCTCAAATTTCTGTCGCAGGCACAATACGATGAGCCACAGGCGTACGCCGAATACGACGGTCTTTCCTCTCAGTAGTGCCACGTGGACACCCGGAACCTGGTCTTCTTGAGGCAATACCATCCCTTGACCATTGTTCCCTACAATCATGCACAGTGGATACATTCTGTCCAAGTCTTTCTGCAAAATCGCGGAAAGAAAATCCACTTTCTCGTAGCTCTAATTTACGACCTCTTTCCAATTCGGGGAGCTGATGATAATGGCTTCTTCGTCTTCTTAAAGGCATTCATGATCAACCTCAACTGAATTCGTCAAATTTTGAAGAGAAAAAATGCTCACGAACTTTACAGCACTCGTTTAAAGCAAACCTGACTTTAAAGTTGTGAGTGGCGCCACACTTATGCTCGAAGCCCGAAATTTGAACCAATGTCATCTTTCAGATGTATAAACACGCCTACAAAATTTCGTTTGGCTAACACAAGTCTTTCTTGGTGTTGGGATTTTTTTTTCCGTCAGTGTATTTTGGAGCAAAAAAGATGCTTCAACTTTAAACCGCTATTTCTTGGTCAGTTTTAATCGCAGAGGAATTGAACTTTTTTTGTCTTACTTGTTAGAGTAGTGGTAAAAATTTACTAAATATCACTTACAGGACCAAGGAACCGTATAAAAATTTAATTTTTGTATTTTTTTCATAATTTTTTTTTTACCTATATCACTTAAAAAACAATTCTTTACCTTTTTAAAAACATTTTCGCAATTGGAACTACAGTTGGCAAAAAAAAGTATTTGTACACTTCATTTTTTTTAATTATAATGAAATTAAACAAAATATTTAAGCAAAAAATACTGTAATACATTAATTTAATGCATTATAATATTATAGAAGCAAAAACAAAATTAAACAAAGCGATTTTTTACATTATAATAAACAAATATACAAAAATATAATGCAAAAAAAGTATTTGTACACTATATTAATGTAATATAATTAATGAAAATTTAGTAAAATGATACAAATTATTATTTTATGCGAATTCATTTAGCGTTTATGACTACTTCTAGATGGTGTGACATAGATTCCACCAACTTTTTTGTAGCGGTCTGGTTAATGTTATTCCATGACACAATAAGAGCTTCTTTAAAACTGTTTTTTACTGATACATATTTTTTTTTCGGATTTTTGCATCCAATAGCATCTGCAAATTTTCTATTGGATTCAAGTCTAGAGATTTTAGGGGAGTTACCAGTCGTCTTCGAGTATTGTCGTAAGCATGTGCTGGTGATCACAGCAGTATGCTTTGGTCGTTATCCTGCATAAAGTGAAAAGCTACCTCTATGCATAATTTCTTGGCACAGTTTAATAAATTATGGCGCGACACATCAATGTATGTTAAACCTGTCCTTCCATTGTCAATAAATTTTAAATGTCCTGCTCCATTAGAAGCTATACACCCCAAAACTAGAATATTCCCCCCAACATGCTTGATAGTTTGAAGTATATGTTTTGGATCTAGAACAGTTTTATTTTTACGCCAATTTTTTAGAATGCTTGATGGTAAGAAAATTCCGAATTTTCCCTCATCAGAAAAAAACTGTTTTCCAAAAATCCAATGATTTACTTCTGTATGCGAAAGAGAATACTATGCGTTTTCGCCTATTTGTTTCGCTAACGAATGGATTTTTCCTTGAGGTTCTTTCTTTTAAATCTGCATTGAGAAGAATATTTTTTATTGTTTGAGATATTACTCTGATGCGAGAAGATGTTGCAAGGTCTCCAGCAAATTTTTGAACCGAACGCATAGGATTTTTTAAAGCTTTTTTAACAACACTCCCTTTTTCCCTCATTGTTAGTTTGCTAAGAAGTCCTGGTTTTCATTTAATTTCGATGCTTTTAATTTATTCATAGTTTCTCACTATACATCCAATAGTTGTAAATGGTAATTTAATAGCTTTTACAAATTCTTGTTGCGAATTTAAATTTTTATTATGCTCAATCATAGGATTTCATATATCTAGAGGTGCCTCTCTAGTTTTAGGTTCTATACTCAATTACTTCAATAGCAAATTAGATTAAATGTCAGACAAATATAATATGAACTTAAAAATTATTAACAGCTTCTGTAAAATTAGTCCTTTGAATCATAAACACAATAAAACACAGTACATATCAGGATGGAGAAATGTACAAATACTTTTTTTGCAAGAAATTTTTAAACTTTTCCTATTAGAAAATTATTTTACATCTTTATCGAAATTTTCTGTTGTGTAGTTTAAAATGGACGGTAAGCAGATTGTATTAAAACTATTTTTGACAAAATATCTGTTTTTATTTATTTAAAAATTAAAGATTTTAGAGTGTACAAATACTTTTTTTGCCAACTGTATATGTCTATGACTAACAGTTCAGAAATTAGCCATTGGCCACTGTTGAGAGTGGACACCCTGTATAATAAAATTTTAAAATAATAAACTAAAATAATAAAAATTTTGATAATTTTTAAAATGATTAAAATATGAAAACAAGGATATGTTTAGGAAAATTTTAGGTCCTTTAAAGGACACTTCACAAAATTATTTACTTTAAAAAAGGACCCTTCACAAAATTCTTTATCACCAAACAGGACTCTTTACAAAATATTTTATTCCAAAACAGGACTCTTCACAAAATTATTTGTCTCTTAAATAGAGATTTTACAAAATTTTTAACCTTGAAACTGAACTTTTCACAAATTCAATCATTTAAAAATAAAATCTGGCCTGTAAATAAACAGTTAAACTCACTAAAGAGCATATTACTTAGCTTTTTTATATATGAAGGGTAGAACCAGAATACATTGATTACTTAAAATTTGTAAAATTATGACTAGTATTTTCACAAATGTAAGAAAAACTTCGCTATTTCACAAAAACAAGACCCTGTGAGAACAGATCCCTGGAAAAGCAAAGGTCAAGTTCATAAATCAATAATGTATGATTAAAAGATGAAATGTATTTTTCCAAAATTATTCAATGAAACTTGCCTCATAAAAGTACAGTACTAATTCACATCAAAATCATAAAATAAGGGAGCTTTATTTCAGGTTTAGTCAGACTTAAATAACCAAAAAAGCTTGATTAATAGATAAATATATTTGGTAAGAAGATTGTGATTATCAATGTTATCAGCAATATCTTAAATTTTCCCAACTACAAAGGTTTTTCATAAATTCATTTTTTGAAGTTTACTGAAAAGAAATATTTATTGGCATATATATATATATTCTTTTGCATTTTTAGATAGAACCAGATGGAAAAGCAGGAATCAATGGAGGATTAAAAGTTGGAGACCATGTAATAAAAATCAATGATGTCCTATGTCTCTCATTAGATGATGCACTGCAACTAATAGATTCTGCTTTTCGAACATTGACTGTTCTTGTTTGGAGGTAATTGATTACTATTTTATTTTCTATGTAAATATATTTTTGTGAAAGTAAAAATATGATTTGTAAAAATGTTTATTAAAATATCCAATCTGTTTTCGGTGGAACGGAATAGTCTATGTGCAACCAAAAAAGCTTGATTAATAGATAAATATATTTGGTAAGAAGATTGTGATTACCAATGTTATCAGCAATATCTTAAATTTTCCCAACTACAATAAGCAAATAAGCAAAAGGAGATAAGGCAATAAGCAAAAGGAGAAAAACTTGTTATCATGTGTAAAGAATTGTTTATAGCAATTTATTTATTGAAAAATGGAAAACTTTGGTTCCAAATCACTTTAATAGTCTGGCTTGCCGATTTTATGCCTTTATGTTTGAATATGAGTTAAAGAAATATGCGTAAAAGTTTCACATTCTTGAATCTGAGAACCATATCAATATGCCCATGTGTTAGGTATATTATTGCTACATTATGTGCTTATCTGTATCTATTGTTCCATTGTTATAATCAACTAAAAACAAAGGTAGTGGGTAGAACATCTCATATATTTTAATCATCAAATTTCTTTTGAAATAATCAATAATTGGAAGTTGTCTTATTTCAATTTATGGTAAAAATATAAGCTTAGTGGTCTTTTTCATACATAAATGTACCAAACTCTGAATTTTTTAGTGCAAACATGCTTTGGGATTTTTGGTCGATTTTGCTCTAGGATACCAAAAGAGATTTCATTCGGTCAAGTAGTTTAAGAATTATGAACGTTTAAATTTTGGAGCTTCTGTTGTTAAATATATTTATGATCATTACAATATGGGTAGTATTTTAAGCATAAGTCAAGAACTACGTGGCAGAATGAGCTGTAATTTTAGTTTTGCATATTTAAGGAGTTTGGTTATCGATTTCTATCAGAAATTCATTGGTTTCAACTCATGTTTTTTTTTTTTTGAAATAAATATGAATTGTAAACTTGTGATTTTTTTTAAATATACATTGATTTCTAAGAGTTTGAAATGCAAAATTAATAATCAATCTCATTCTGCTAAGAAGATTTTAAGATATACTTAAAATACTACCTGTGTTGCAATCTGTTTTACTTGTATTACAGATACATTTAACATTAGAAGTTCTAAACTTTAAGTGCATCAAGTTCTTAAAGTACTTGACCAAATCACTTCCTGTTTATTACCATGGAATAAAATTTATCAACAAAGATGAATATAATGTCAAAATTAGATATTCCTACCAAAAATTTTAGAGTTTGATACTATTTCGCTAAAAAGATGATCTATACCCAATCTGACCCTCCTGTCAGTTGCATTATAGTTTTTCATCAAGGATCAAGTTGACTTCTACCATTTTTTTTCCCTGCTGCAGTCTCAGTTTAGATCAGATTGATTTTCATTGTTTCAGGTTGGGTTTTAACTGGAGTTAAAAATTAGTGGACGTTAATTGCCAAATACATCTAAATTGTTAAATTTTGCGACCACAAAATTATGCCTAGTCATCAAATTTGACACCTAGTTTTTTTTTATGTAGATGACATAATGGGATTTTTAATTTAAGACATCACTCTTTCATTTAAAGTAGCTTCATTTTCAATCTTAAAATTAGTTTTAATAAACATATTTTGCTATAATTTATTTCAATTTTTGTATAATAAAATATTTCTTCTTTTACTTGATGCTTAATTATGTAATCTGTCATTTTTAAATTTTATCTCTTACATATTAAAAAGAAAATAGAATAAGATCAATATTCTTCTTAATCTTATCAATAAATATGTAATTTATCTCGTCAGATTTAAAATATAAGTTAAATGATGTATTATTAAAAAATTATTATAGTAAAAACCACTGTTATATTATAACCTTCTCAGTTCTGATGTTGCCTGTTGGAGACACTAAAGAACTACCTTTAAATCAATTTAAATGTCTCTAGAATTCATAAAATTAATTCTAGACATTTTTAATAGATGTGTGCAGATCATAAACATTGATATATAGTCTGATATATCTTTGGAGATGTTTTATAGTAATTTTAAACTTTTTTTTTTAATCCCTTGTATGTTTGTCCTCTGTTGGAGACTGGTGAAATAAAATTATTGGAACCATTAACTGGTATCCCCCATTAAACAAGATTAAATAACTATATAAACTAGAAATCATGGTCCTAATGTATCATAGATAGGGGAAGTGGGGGCACATTGGGACACTTTTTATAAAATCATATTTTTTTCAAATTTAAAAATGATTTAGTACTTTGATGTTATTTTATCTTATTCCTTATATTATTGGTCATCTTTTAAATACTAAATGAACAGTGTACCATTAATATTTAAGTAGAAATAATTAAAACAAAAATTATGAAAACTTGTCTCAATGTGCCCCGTGCATGGGGCACATTGGGACAACCATCTTATTTTTTTATCTAATGACAATATTACAAAATAATTTCTTAAATGAAATGCTTATTAAACAGTAAATTAATACAAAGAAATGATAATGAATAATTGATTTAATGGAGAAATGAAGTTGTTACAAAATAATCAATGAATAACACCCACATTTTAACGCACATCATAATCTTGTAAATCTGTGCAAAATTTTAAAGTTGTATAGGATCGTGTTGATGTTCCAGGCAATGATATTGGGGATGGTAGTTTTAGAATTATGTCATTTAAATTAATTGCACTTGCATCTGCAGATTCTGGGAAAATGAAGTTCCATAATTTACCCTTTCTTCTTAGAAAAGACACATTAATTTCTTTCTTCCCTATCCTATCAATTTGACCAATATAATGAATTGGCTTGGATCCTACAAAATTTTTTGCAAGGAATTTCACCAGTACAAAATCATTAACCTGCAATGCATCTGTTGATGGATCAAATATCTTTAGCTTTTGATACAAGTCAATATCATCGTATGATTCACATTCTGAATTGCTGTCCACATTAAAATCTAAACTTCTTTCAGAGTCACTATCTGAATCAATTTTTATATTATATTTAGCCTTTTTAGCTGCTAAGACTTCTTTCTTTGGAACTGAATGCTTCTTTTTTGCTTTCTGTTGATTCGCTTTGTCTTCAATGAGATTTTTTTCAGGGGTAGAAGTTAAAATGCATGTTTTACCACATTTCCTACCTCTTCGTTTTATAGCATATTTTCTATTGTATTTAGGCAATGGTTGAGAGATTCTGGTGTCGTTAATGAACTTTCATTTGGTAACAAAGTTGTCTGTAGATCACATATCAAAGATTGTTGTTGATTCATACATAATGTACCAGGCAGATCTGCTTCAGCAGATACCGTAACAGATTCTTGACTATCCAAATCTTTTCTTGCAAGTTCAGCAGAAGGACTTGAATTCACTACATTTGATTCCGTCTTATGTTCCTGAGTCACTTGTGATGGCAAAAAATCATTTTCATCGAAAATGTTGTGATTGATAGGCCATATGCCTGCAGATTTAAATCCACTTAAAATGTTCTTAATTGTAAATGAAGCTTTGTAAGCAAAATTTGATATTTCTGGAATATCATATATTGTGAGTCTCTTTCCGGGGTTATTCATCATCCAATCATTCATTGCAGATTTTACATTGGCTTTGAAAGCACCAAATACTGCAACATCAAGTGGCTGTAGTCGATGTGATGTGGGAGGTGGAAAAGTCAACAATTCAATTCCATTTTCTCTACAATATAAAATAGCTTCTAGTGCTGTATGGCTTTCATGATTATCCAGGATAATTAAAACTGGATGCTCTTTTGAACTTCTGGAGTGCTTCTGAAAGTGTTTTAAAGTTTCAAGAAAAATATCTCCATTCATCCATCCACTAGGAGTAGCACAACCTTTACTACCGGGAGGAGCACCTTTCAAAAAATAGTCCTTGTATTTATGTCTGGGAAATATAAAAACTGGTGGAAGAGAATTTCCAATGGCATTGACAATTGAACACATTGTAACTAATTGCTCTCTTTCAGATGATGCTGCTTGTGCAACTTGCTTTTGTCCACGTTGCAAAATCACTTTAGGAGGATCCATTACAGTAGTAATTCCAGTTTCATCTAAGTTGTATATATTTTCAGGAGTAAAATGGTATTTTGACATGACTGTGTCATAATTATCCATAAAAGCTTTAACTGCAGCAGCAGTAAAAGCTGAAGCTCGCCCTACACTTGTTTTCTCTGGTTTTCGTAGTGAAAGTTCAGTATGACGATGCATAAAGTGTTGTAACCAATCAATACCTGCCATTTTATTTTCTTCCCAACTTTCAAGAATAAAAATTTTCAAATGATTTGCATATTGGTATGCAAAATTTCTGGTATTTGCACAGGTTAAACCATAATTCAATTGAGAACATGAAATCAAATAATTTCGCAACAAGAGTTCTTGTTCAGCTGTGAAGATCTGTTGAGATGTATATTTGGACTGGAACTTATAATTTATATTTGTTACACAATCAGTCTTGTTTTTTCTCACCTTTTTCAATCTATTAAATAATGTTGATTTTGATAGATCATATTTTATAGCAGCATCTCTCACAGAAACTTTATTTTTCACAATATCATCTATTGCTTTTTCCATATTTTCTTCTGAAATATTAGTCCTTTCAGTTTTTGGTTTATAATTTCTCACCATTTTCCTGTATTACAAGAACATCTGAAAAAGAAATTGATAAATAATTAACATAACTATAAAAATAAATAACAAATAGAAAAAACATAAGAAAGCTATTAAAATATGTTACATTGGTATTAGAAAATGAAATTTATAGGCTAGAATATCTATTCAATAATTATTAATAAAATAAATTTATGAACTAGAATATTTGTATTAAATAAACAAGAATAAAAATAAATTTAGAATATCAACTAGCATACAACTATGAAAAAAAATAACAAATAGTAAAAATGTATAAAAGAACACTATTAAAATTTGTTATATTGGTATTAGAAAATGAAATTGATAAACCAGAATATATGTTCAATTTATATTAGTAATAAATAAATTCATGAACTAGAGCATTTGTATTAAATAAACAAGTATAAAAATAAATTTAGAATATCAGTTAGCCTAACTATAAAAATATATATGTATATATATGACAAAGCTATTAAAATATATGTTATATTGGTATTAGAAAATGAAATTAATAAATTAGAATTTATATTAGAAAAATAAATTCATGAACTAGAATATTTGTATCAAATAAGAATGAAATTAAATTTGGAGTATCAGTTAACATAACTAAATAAATAGTGTAAACTAGCAAACAAACAAAGAAAAAAAGAAAATCATTAAAATATCTATTAATTTCATAAAAAAAAAAAAAAAAAAAAAAAAAAAAATGATAAACTAGAATATCAATTAGTAGAACTAAAAAAGAAATAGATAAATAATTAGCAAATTAGAAATCTTAAAAGAAAAACTATTAATATATCTATGAGATTCATATTAAAACTGGATGGAGGCAGATTGAGACTGTCCCGATGTATCCCATGCATTACTGTCCCAATGTGCCCCAATAAGTCATTATTAAAACAAATGGTTAGGCCTAATTTTCTAGAGCACATGGAATAATGATTTATGGTGGAAATGAAGGCTAAATGTTTATAAAAACATAATATATATCTAGAATTTTAAATAATTTTTTCCATAAAATTTAATACCAACATTTAATGAGTTTTAAAAATTTACTTTTGATGTGATAAAATAGACTTACCTTACTCACAGACAGCAGACATGAATGAATGAGCTGGAAACACAGGTGCAAGCATATATCAGTAGCGCCATCTAGTGTGAATTTTTACAAAATTTATTTTGCAATAATAAAGGAATTAGAACCTTTGTCCCAATGTGCCCCCACTTCCCCTATCTTTTAACTAATTTTTACAGGTACAACTTTGAGAAAAAGTTTAGGATGGTTGCAAAAATAAGATGGATGCCTCAAAATGATAGCTTTTGTGTTCTCAAAAGTTTCTTCCTTGTTAAGTTTGTTTTAGGCTTTCTAGTAGTAAATAAATAGACTCCAAAATAAAAATAAGTGTCTAAATTACCATTAGGTGAATTTACTTTGCAGAAATTTACAAGAAAATACTTATTTGTGTATTGTAATTAAGAATGAAAATTACTTCATGATTGTGTCAGAAAGTAGCCCATGCAAATTAGCAAAAAAAAAAAAAAAAAAAAAAAGGGGGAAAAAAAACTCTTATCCTGAATTTATTTGGCAAGATATCTTGCAATATTTGGCTACATATCTCAAAATATTCAGCTAAAGCCTCAGCCAAAAAGCATTCAATTCAGAGTCGTTCATTTATTTTTATATTTGGAATTTGTACTATTGAATGGCAATGGTGAAATGTTTGTTTATTTTGTTTATAACAGCTTATTTTTAAATTGGAACTTAATGTACTGTAATTGGATATGACATACATGTTTTATAGAGAAATATGCTCAACAAACATTATTTCAAACAGAAGAAATTATCATTTAGCTGTCATATGTTGACATGCATTTTCCATTAAGCCTAACATGGTGTTTAGCTATGGTTGATTCGCAGACCAGAATGGTCCTTACCGGACTGATTACCTAAATTTTTCTCCACTCAGATTTTAATATAAGTAGATAGATCATTTTCGATAATATGTTTAAAAAAATAAGCTTTTTATTTAATGAATTAACTTACAGTGTGTCTTGCAATAGAAGGTTAATATATCTAAAAGTAACACAAGGTGCATTTCTAAGATTTTTACTATGATTTAAGAATCAATAAACATTTCTCAGTCAGCTTGAATCCAGCTTAACATGGATAGCATTATTATCAAGTTCTCCAGAATTTTGGAGTTCATTGAATAACACAACATGGAAAATCTTCTTCATATTGTTTTTTGTATGTTTTTTAAAAAATAAATAAATAAATCTTCCAGGAAAAATTCCCCATTAGTAATAAATATTGAACTCTAAATGTATTGTGAATAACTTCTGTTTGTTTTTAAGGTTTGTGTTCCTGCAAGTGAAGCACTTGCAAGCTAATGCTCAACCTATCGCAAAGTTATTTTCTTATATCTTGTTTGCATTGGACAGCTGAAATCCATCTCTAAATCACTCCTCTTTCATTTTTTCACACTTTCCAATAAAGTCGAAAAATGTTTATGCTTTCGGTTTCTGTCTGTCTGTCTGTCCATGCTGTAACTCTCGAAGATATTTATCCTGCCAATCATATTAAAGTTTATATGAATGTACGAAGAGCACTAAAATATGCATTCTGTAAAATATGCAGAGGGAAAAAATCTCTTATTATTCATTTACAGGACAACACAAAAGAATTCCATTACATAAAGGTAAAGAGACAGGGAGATTGTTTGCAACATATTTTTATTATATTAAACTAGTTCATGTATAATAAAATTAATATATGTTGCTGAGGCTTAATATAAGTTATTTCATGCATAATACAAAGTGCATAGTATTTACAAGGACCCGCAAAACATTTCAAATAGTATATTCTGTCTGAAGTCAATAACGGCTGATCGATGGATGAAATGCATTTTTAATTATAAGTACTCTTAAGTTACACTAAGTTTATACATATTATATGGTGTGAATATATGATAGAATTGATATACAGGACTACACAAAAGAGCTTGTAAAATATGAGCATAAATTACTTAAAAGTGACGTTTAAATAAATTATGCATTTTTGTGCTGAACTGCATTCATTTCACTAAGAAATGCCTGTAAATTAAGATAAAATGAAACATAGGACCACATGAAGAATTGGATATGTGGTCGCCTATGGATGATAATTTCTCAAAGTGATTTCAATAGTTTTAAGAGTATTTTTGTTTGAATTAAATTTTAGTTACATACTGGCATGTAATAAAGGTACTAAGTAGACTACAGGGCTGAACAAAAGTAATCAATTACATTTCCATCTATTAGTATAAAAAATTGTTGAAAGAGAAATTTCAACCTGTTAGGCATTTTCTTGCTAAACTAAATTTCCCCATTATTCATTATAAAATTGCCCCCATTATATACAGGGTGTCCACTCTCAATGGTGGCCAATGGCTAATTTCTAAACTGTTAGTTATAGACATATAATTCCAGTTGCAAAAATGCTTTGAAAAAGGTAAAGAATTGTTTTTTAAATGATTTAGGCCAAAAAAAAAAAAAAAAAAGTAAAAATTTATGAAAATTAAATTTTTATTTGGTACCCCGGTCCTATAAGTGGTATTTTGTAAATTTTTACCACTAATCTAACAAGTTAGACAAAAACAGTCCCATTCCTCTGCGATTAAAACTGACTGAGTAATAGCTGTTTAAAGTTGAAGCATCTTTTTTGCTGCAAAAGAGGGGTCAGTCACAAATTTACTGGAAATAAAAATAAACGCCAGATGTAAAATTTAACATTAACATTGGGAGTAAAATAATTTTTACAATATTATTTTTAAATTATGTTGACGTTTACATATGAAAGCAAAATATACAACTTGTACTAAAAATATAATTAAAAGAATAACAGAAATTTTGTTAAATTAAATTATGAAAAGCAACAGTCACAATTCGTTACAAAATAATACATATTTAAAATTCTATTAGATTACTTAATCTAATAGAGTTTGCTGTACTCCTATAAAATTAATAAATGGTACTCACCTAAAATCATATTAATATTATATTGGATATAAATAAGTATGTGAATTAGACCTTGATCAGATATTTGGAAGTAAGTTAAAATTTTAATACAAATTTTGAACTAGGTAAACATACATAAGAAAGTTGTAAGTAAAATAAAAGCTTATCAAAATAAAACACCTTTTTAAAATAAAATCATAAAAAAAAGCAGCTTCATTTTCTTACAAATTATAACATATGTAAAAATACAATTGAGGATGTTAATTTCAAAACTCACCTTCTGTATCAGTCTCTACCAATCTGCACTAATGTAACACTACAATATCCAAATTTATAGTGAAAACTAATGGATGCATTTAAAGTTTTTTCGCAATTTCCTAAAATTTTATTTTCTCGATAAAGAGAATTTTGAAACTCATGTCTTGAATTATTTTAGCCTATCTAGAAGTTAATTAATTAAAATTAACACTACCGTAAAACTTATATGGTGGCTGCAACTTCAGTTAAATCACTTTAAAAATATTTCTTTACCTCATTTAAAACATTTTTGTAATTGGAACTGTCTGTGTTATATGGTTTAGGAATTAGCCATTAGACAGTGTTGGAAATGGGCGACCTTTATAATACTTTAAACACTCAGCATACTTTCCTGTAAAGCTTAGTGCAACTCTTCCATTTTCAGTTACAGAAAAGTGATTTAAGTCAGGAAATTTAAAGTTTCATAACTCAGTCAATTTTAGTGTTAGATGAATGGGACCTTTTTTGTATTGTTTGTTAGTGATGGAACAATAATATCACTTATAGGACCAAGGGACCGTATAAAAATTTAATTTTCATAATTTTTTAGTAAAACTTTTTTTTACCTAAATTGCTTTAAAAAATTGCCTTTTTTAAAGCATTATTGCAGTTGGAACTATATGTCTATGACTAATGGTTTAGAAATTAGCCATTGGCCACCATTGAGAGTGGACACACTGTATATCAACCGGCAGATCAAATAGAGGTCTGTTTAAAAGTATTGGAATACTTATTTAGTTATGGACAGTATTACCTTATTTCCCTAAATAACAAAGTTTTGTTAAAGATTTCAGGAAGTGTGGGAAAATGTTTCATAATCTATACTTAACGCATGATTCTTCTTGTTTGATTTTGGTTTCAGATTTTCTTTTTAGAACACTTTCATTTTTAGATTTGTTTTTGAAGGTGAAAGTAACTTTATAAAAAAATATCTGCAATCAAAATCAAAAAATAAAAATGGAGTGATGTAGAGATTTACCTCAACTATCTAATGAAAAAAAAAAACATTTAAAAATGTCAAAATGCAAACAAGATATTAGAAAATAATCTTGCAATATGTTTAGCATTAGTTTGAGAGTGTCTTTACTTGCAGGGAGAAGACCTTAAAGGTTTCTATGGTCTAAAATCAGGGTTGGGTTTTTGACATGACAGTGGTAAAAACTGTGTTTTTACCAGCTTATTCCATCAAAAACCTATTATTTTTTATTTTTCTCTGATTTATAGTATAAGTGTAGTGTACAATACATTTTTAGGTGGATTTTGTCGTGTTGTTATTATTTTTTAAAAATAAATTTGTTAAATTTAATTAGAAGATAAACATTTACTAAATGGGAAAAATTAAAAAAATACAATAGTAAAATGAAAAAACAATATTTGACATAATTTCCTTATTAACTGCAAAGAACATTAATATTGAATAATTATAAAAGATTATACTGTAGATTCCCTCAAATCCGCACTCCTAAAATCCACACATAATTTATGGCTGTAAACAATGAAACATTCAATTCAGATGTATGAGCAGAATTTGACTTTTTTAGTCTTATATCATTCCATACATTTTTTAATTTGTAATTTTTGTTAAGGTTTTTGAATTCATATTTTTTCATGAAGAAAGAAAAATTTATTTCTGAAAAAATCAAGATATTGCTGATATCATTGGTAATCACAATATTACCAAATATATTTATGTATTAATCAAGCTTTTTTAATTACAGTGAAACCCCGATCTATCATTCCCACATCCATCGTTTTCCTGCATTGATAGTTTTATTTCTAAGGTCCCTGCACAAATTATATTTAAATAATGTTAACGAAACCTGCATGCATCATTCTTTAAAAAATCATTTTCCCACATTCATCATTGTAAAATTTCTCTCCTCTCGGAAATGAAATTGGATGTCAAGCACATCCATATGACACACAAACTGAAATTATTTCTTTTATCTTAAAATGTTTCATTGGTGCATTTTTAAAGAGAAAGGGGGGTTGGGAACAAGGTTTAATGCTGATATTATGACATGTATGTACGTAATGAGGAACAGGTGTTCTTGTTTGAAGAATGGGTTATTCTATTTTGCGTAAGGGGGACGATGGATGGATGGATTTTTTAGCCAGCTGCCACATTCTTGGGTAATCTGTTGTATGCAATGCAGGTGTTTAATTTCAAGAATGTGAGTTTTTAAATTAATAAACTCTGCTCTAAATTTTATGCGTTCGGTGAATTTTAAGTATGGCAAAACAAATCCGAACCTTAGAAGAAAAGCTTCACATCATGGCTGAAGTGGGAAAGAATCAGTTTGAGGGAAAAAAAAATAGCATCACTAAACGTTTAGGTATATCGTCTTCAACCCTCAATTTGATAATTTTGAAAATGAAAGAAATTAGAGAACAGGCTGTTAAGTGTGGAATTTCTGCAAAAAAAAAAAAAAAAAAAAAAAAAAAACAAGCAAAATGTCTACTGACAGTGAATTGGAAAGAATTCTCTTCACTTGGTACTAGCAGGCTCGGGCCTCAAATATTCCTGTGGATGGGAATATTCTTCAAGAGAAAGCACTTGAAATAGTGGCCTCATATGGCATGGATAATTTTTCTGCTTCAAATGGGTGGATTTCACGTTTTAAAATTCGGCATGGATTGGTATCCAGGAAATTATGCAGTGAAAGTACAGCAGTAATAAATACTGATGAAGTGGAAATGTGATTCAAAAAACTTCCAAAGTTACTAAAAAGATACAAGGATTGTGACATCTACAATGCCAATGAAACAGGCCTGTTTTATAAATGTTTACCAGACAGAACGCTGACCTCAAAGGAGAGTCTTGTCATGGGGTTAAACATTCGAAAGGAAGACTTAGTGCTACTATGCACAAATTAGACGGTTCTGATAAACGAGTAACCTAGTTATTGGTAGATCTGCTAAACCTCAATGTTTCAAGAATGTAAGAAACTACCAGTTGTCTACCTTGTCAAATTTGTTGTTTAATTTAAAAAATGAATGAAAATCCCACCATAAAAATACTGATGTTTTTAAATAAATATCAATGTTAACATCGATTTATTTCTTTAGCAGTTTAGTAAGTTACAAATCCTGATGTGAATTAGTAATGTACCTTTAAAAGGCAAGTTTCATAGAATAATTTAGGTAAAACACATTTCATCTTTAGAATGAGTATTTAACTGTACATTATTGATTATTAACTTGACCTTTACTTTTAGTATTTTAATCATTTAAAAAAATATCTAAATTTTTATTAGTTTATTATTTATTTTAATATTTTAGTATATTGTAAGCATTCATTATACTTTTAATTTCATTATTAATTACATTAAAATTATTTTTTTTAAATGTAAAAAAGCTATGACTAGAAATCTGCAAAATTCTAAAATCCGCACAACCTCTGGTCCCAAGCTGTGCGGATTTGAGGGAATCTACTGTATTATAATTATTAAATAACATTCAATATACATTTTGAATAAATAACTCTAAAATTCTTTTAGAGATACAAAAGTACTGTTATATGGTATGATATTAGATGCCAAGCATGGACTAGTCTCTGAATAAATTTAATTATTCTCAGATATAATATTTTAAAATGCATATCTTATGCATTTCATAAATGCAGTTAAATATTGTTTTTCATTTTCCCTTCAATAAGCAGAAACTTAAAATTTTTATACACACGTTTAAGACAAGTGAAGACTCTTAGACTTAAAATCTAATGCATAACAGAACAGTACTAAAGAAAAATCAGAATACATTAATTTAAGTAATTATATACCGTAGTATTTATTTGTTAACTTTAGTGTAAATACATATAAATCTTATATATCATTCCAGTACCATATATTTTTACCCAAATAGTCGTGAAATATTTTTTAAATCGAAATTTATTAAAGTTATCATAAAGTCAAACTACACTATATTGCCATTGATTATGGGACACTTGCGATTTTAGACATTTTACTAAATATCTAGAAAAACACATGAGGAATCATCTCAAAACTCTTAGTGTATAAATATAATAGTATACGTCATACATCTCCGTGAAGATTTTTTACCGAAACTCCATAGGGGACCGTCAACAAATTAAAAAAGAATGAATATCTTTTGAATAACCCTGTCAAAACTAATGTAGCAAAAGCGCTCAAACTCTAGATTATGATTGAATGCCATATTGTAATACGCCTTGTTCATTTTTATGCAAATAGCATGCATACTCGCAGAGTAATTAAAGTTTTTATAAAAATGGTCCCAAATTTTTCCAAGTTTTTTCCTTATAATTTTCAGAGTTCTTAATATAAATTAATATTTTTTTCAGAAAATATGACAAACAGCATTGCACACAGAACCCTGTAATCAGAATTAAAAAATAGTGAAAATTGTACACAAAATGAGTTGGTTTACTAAATAATTTTTTACTGTGCATGCGTCAACGATATCAAAATTTCATTTGCATATTATGTTAGCTAAATGTATAGAGCAACTTTTGTGAAAGTCACAAAATCATAACTTGAAAATTCTGAAAATAATCGTCAATTGAATAGGTTGGAAATCCGTTATTCTCAAAATGAAGCAAAAACAAGAGGGGTTGTATCCATATATTCATTGATTAGTGTCAATATAGAATACACAATACAGGATGTACTACTACATTTGGATAAAATCCCTCATTTTTTTGCTTCATTTTGGAAACAACAGATTTTGTCCTTTTTCTATAGACAATTACTTTCAGAATTTTCAAGCTATGATTTTGAGACTTTTACAAAAGTTGCTCTGTACATTTAGCTAACATAATATGCAAATGAAATTTTGATATCTTTGACGCATGCGCAGTAAAAAATTATTTAGTAAACCTACTCATTTTTCATACAATTTTTATTATTTTTTAATTCTGATTACAGGGTACTGTGTGCAATGTTGTTTGTCATATTTTCTGAAAAAAATAATATTTTATATTAAGAACTCTGAAAATTATAAGGGAAAAACTTGGAAAAATTTGGGACCATTTTTATAAAAACCTTAATTACTCTGCGAGTATGCATGCTATTTGCATAAAAATGAACACAGTGTATTACAATACGGCATTCAGTCATAATCTAGAGTTTGAGCGCTTTTGCTACATTAGTTTTGACAAGGTTATTCAAAAGATATTCATTCTTTTTTAATTTGTTGACGGTCCCCTATGGAGTTTCGGTAAAAAATCTTCACGGAGGTGTATGACGTATACTATTATATTTATACACTAAGAGTTTCGAGATGATTCCTCATGTATTTTTCTAAATATTTAGTAAAATGTCTAAAATCGCAAGTGTCCCATAATCAATGGCAATATAGTGTATTTATGTCCTATATACATTTTATTTAAAATTATTCAGGTATTATTTAAAGTGACTTGAAAGAAATAACACGTTGTATATTTTTATTACATACATATGATTGTATGAGTAAAAATTTTTTGCCTTTTAAAATTATTATTAAATTTAGAGATATTCTTAAATGCTTTATTTTTTAATGCAGTTAACTTTTTAATTAATGGTTGGTTCGTTAGGGGTCTACATTTCAGCTTAAAAATAATATTTAATTATTTATTTACTTATTTATTTTAAGGAAATAATACCAAGACTAAGAAATAATAAAAGTAAAATAAATTACTTGACAAAAGTATAGTAAAATAGGGTGTATTCACATAATTTAAAGTTTAATATTGATTTGCAAATTTTAATCTCAACAAGATTTAACTTTGAAAAACAATACTTATTAATATCTCCCAAAAGATTTATGTAATTTTCAATTATTAAAATATATTTCATTTCATTATATATGTTTGTGTGTGTGTATAATATATAAATCAAGTTTTGCTATATATAAATAAAAATACTCAATGAATGGATAAACACTTCAAGAAAAGTTATTTCTCAGGAAATTTCAGAAAAAGCTATTTTGTTTTAAACAATGTCATAAATTTTGATGAAGTGATACATATTTTTTAATCTAATACTTATTGGTTAGAAATTTTTGTCAAAAAATCCAATTTTTTTAGACTATGCCAAGTAGCTTAAGGTTATTGTTTAAGGGAGACCCGTAAGAAAAAATCCAAAATTTTTATTATTGATTTTAAAGTAATGAATTTTGGTGTACTATTTAAGAATCTTCTTGTAAGGAATAATTAGCAAAAAAATTCACTTTTTATTAAAAAGTATATTTTTTATGGGGATTTTTATGATTTTTTTTGTCGAAAAATACACTTTTTAAAATTACTACTCCTCATTCAATTTTCAATATTTTGGTATTACTAAAATTTCTTAAATAGTGTTATAGTATATAGAAAAGAACTAAAGAGAGATATTTTTAATTTTCTATTTTAATCGGCTAAAAAAAAAAAAAAAAAAAAAAATGCATGTTAAATTTCCTTAAATTTGTTATAATTTTCATGTTTACCAATTTATGTAAAATTTTTAGAAATAGTTAAAAAAAAATATCTCTCCTTACTTTTGTTGCAATTTTTTTTAAGATTCTAAAAACATAAACACTTTGTTTCTAAATCATTTTACCACTGAGCCTTAGTACTTTGAACTTAGGCAAAATATGAAAAAAGTCATTTTCAGGAAAACACGTTTTAAATGGCCGTTAGTCCTTTAAACTCTATGGTGAGTACAATTTAAAAAGCTCATTTTCTACCTGTTCCAAGTGTCCCCGAGTTCTGAAATTTTGCATGGATATTCGCAAATATGTATTTTATCGTTTTCTGAGGAAAATTTTTTTTTTTTTTTTGAACTTTTGATGATTTTTGGCCAAAAATGGGATACGGGTCTCCCTTAACATAGTATTCTAATACAATTCTTTCTTTTTTTTTTTTTTTTTTTTTTTTCTTAGAATGATAAATTAGATACTTTAGAGTATTTTGGTATTGAATAGTTCATGTAAGATAACTTAATATGTACTAAAGATAGAATGAAAAAAATAATAATATGTAAAAATAAACTACTAAAAAATGGGTTTTTTGACAGTTTTTGGCAAAGAGGTTTGTCACATGTGGTAAAATCCAGTAAAAACTGTCATGTGTCAAAAACTTGCCAACCCTGTCAAAAAGTAAATTTTAACTTAAAAAAAATCTTTTTTTGAAAAATATCATTTGATTTTTGCAAAAATTAAAGAAAAAAAATGTTTAAAGACTTATTCTTATTTTTGGTGTGTATAATTTATAAATTGCTCTATGAATCAATGAATGTGATAGCTTATTAGTGACATACTTGTGTTATTTATCTCTTTATTCTGAAAATCTTATTGATAATTTATTAATTTATTTTTATTGACTATTGATTATGGTCAAAGTATATAAATGTGATATTTTCTCTTTTTAGGCCAAGTTATTGTTCTCCAGATAACACAAAAAACAATAGTAATGAACTGCAAGTGCCTATATACAACAATGTTCCATTTTCATCGTCAGTTCAAAGATTAAATGAACCTTATTTTAAAAAATTTCACAATTTAAAATCTAATATTGCTGTTCCTAAGCTCAATGAAAAACTTGCCTCAAATTCCAGTGAATGTAAAAATACTGAATCTGTAAATTCATTGCAGTATCAGTTTTCCAGTTTTTCTGAAGCATCTCAATCTGTCTGTATGCAAGCCCCATCAAAAAATTCAACAAAATTATCTTTGACGGATTCTGTAAATAAAAATTACAATGATAATAGTAGCCAGGAATCTTTTAAACCATTGTTAACACGCTCTCATCAGAGTGCAAATTTACAATATATATGTGAACAGTATCCACTGTCGGAATTTTTCTTCAGTCAGAAATCTGATTTAAAATTAGAATCACTTGCATCGCATTCTAAAAGACTGATAAAAAAATATCAGTGCACTGAAGCTTATGCAAACCCACTAGATAACATGATTGATAACCAAAATATTTCTAAAGAAACTCACATTTCAAAAATTCCAGATTCAGTGTGCTGTATGTATCCAAAATGTCATAACAGTTATGAAAACTGTAAAATGCACTCACCTCCTGAAAGAGATGTCACAGCATCTCAACCTAATATTGTTAAGCATGCTGCTAACAATCTTCATATAAATTATAGCCAAAATTTTAGTGAAAAAAGTGAACCTCATTTAGTGAAAAAACTAAATTATCCTTTGTACAAAAATTCATTTAAAATTAAGGAACATGGTTTTAAAAATAGTGATTTAAAAATATTTAAACCAGTTGAATTACTTGCTGATTCTAAACTCTCTTCTAATTCTTGTGATCTGAAACAATCAAAAAAGGGTGAAGTATTTTGCCATGAGCAAATTCCTTTATTATCCCCTAAATGTAATATATATTCTAATTCTTATAAATATGACAACAAAGATCAGCAAAATTTCAGAAGCAATATTAATGTTGCTTCAGCTCAAGAACTGTCAAATGAAATAAATCCTGAAGTACCTGTAGGATGTGCATTTCAAATTAATCATTCAGTTGAAGATAAATCAAATGTGTATGGTCAAAATATTTTACAAAAGAATATTTTTTTTGAAGCATTAGAGCAACAATCAGGCTATAGTAATGTAAGAAAACATCGAGTGCCTTTGTTTGAAAAAAATGAGCAGACCATGGTACGTATAATTTCCCATTACTTTGCTTGTTTCATGTTCTGTGTAATTATATGTTTATTATTAATAGTCAAATTCTAGGATATAATGGTTGTTCATCTGGTTTCCTTCTGTGTCTTAGGGGCAATGCAAATATAACATTATCAACTTTTCTGTAATTTTGGACCTCCTTTCTCTTCCAGTATCATTCGTTATCATTTCTCAAACCCCTTCCCCCAGTAATAATATCGCTATCAAACTATAGTGGGATTTTTTTTTTTTTTTGATTTTTAAAAACTTATTCCTTTTGTTTGGAATGATAAAGAAAACTGGTTACATTTATTTTTTGCATGCTTTATTGATTCAAATGAATAGACGTCAATAAAATATAACTTTATTTCAAATAACACTTAAAAAAATAATTACTATTTAAAAGTATTTTATAATAGCTTTTTGTTACACAATCCAATCGTAATAATGTCTTGTTGCACTTGCCTCCACCGGAGAAGAGGTGGGGCACAGATTGAAATTCTTTTCAACAAACTAAGTGGGCAACACTCTTTCTCTTTTATTTATTGGTAAATACAAGCTTCATTTCAAATATACTTCACATTGGTTTATTGTGATTATATATACAGACACATATGAAGAGGAATAGGAATGTCAAATGATGGGGATACTTTATAATTTAGAATTAAATAATTTGAAATTAATTTAGTGATTTTAATAATAGCTTTGTATTTTTAAAAAATCAGATATCAGACTAAAAGAAGGTAAAATACTATTTTGAAGCAAAGGCTATGTTACAAATAAAAAGAAAAATTTTGATAGGGTGAAAAATGATATTGATAACAAAAGACAACCCCCCTCTCCCTAGAGATATCTTACAATATCATGTGACAGACCCTCCTCCCCCCTAAAGTGGTGATGTTATACATGCACAGCTTCTTAAGTACAAAACAAAATTGAATATCAGTTTTTTAATGAGATGAATCTTGTTGCAGTTTACTTTTAAATATTAAGAAATAATTTTGCAAAATGATATCTCAAAAGAGATATGAGTATTATATATAACAATAAGCAATAATTTTATCATTTATTTAATTTCTATATTTTTATTATAAACATTTTAATGCATTTCATCTGTTAGGGTCATTTTGCAACCTTATTCCCCACAGTTCAGAAACTATAAAAAACTGATATTGCAGACTCTTCTTTGGGTGTGTGTGTGTGTGTGTGTGTGTGTACAGTTTCCAGATTATTTTCAGTGTGGTATATTCAAATTAAAAATATGTTCAAAGCATTTTAGTTTCTAATGTCTAAAGTATTTTTTAAATAAATTTTCATTGTTAGTGTTTTAGTAAGAAATTCATAATTTTTTCACAAAACCATCAAGAAAACTTACTCTTTAAAACAAATAATTAAAATATTTAAAATCTACACATCATGGAGTAATGAATAAAACATACACAAAGTAAATTCAAATTGAGAGCTAAAAGGCATATTAATAAGTATATGTTAAAGCTTTATACATAATTTTTCAAACTTAAATGATCATATTAAGAATCATTATAAAAAGAACATTGCCCAGTTAAACTGATGGCATAGAGCTCACAGGCTATTTACACTAATTGTATATTACAGTCTTATATTTTCAACGAATACTGCCATCAAAAAGCAAATTAAGAGGGGATTAGCTTCTCATTTCCTCACTTTATACTTAATCATTAAACTCTCAAAACTAATCTGGGATATAAATTACCACAATGGACCTATATCGAAAATTCAAAGAAAATCTGATAATTCTGCATAAAAACCCATTTATTTAATTTAAAGGAGTTATGGCCCATTCCCCCCTTTACTTAATCATTAAACCCCCAAAACTATTTAGGAATTCGCCTTTTCAGAAAGAACCTATATCCAAAATTTGAAGCAAATTGGGTATTTCTATATAAAAACCCATTTACCTAAATTAAGAGGGTCCCTAATCCTCCTTTATACTTAACCAATGAATCCCAAAAACAAATCAGGAAAGCACCTTATCAAAATGATCCTATATCCAAAATTTAAATCAATTCTGTATTTTCTGCATGAAAAACCCTAACCTAAACCTAAATCAAGTGATCATCTATAGAATAAGCTCAAAGCCCATTATTCCCAAAATAAAGCAAAAAGATGAAGGGTTGTATCCATACATTCATTGATTAGTGTCAATATAGAATAAACAATATGGCACATTCTACAATATTTGGATAAAACCCCTCATTTATTTGCTTCATTTTGGGAATGACGAATTTTGAGCTTATTTTATAGACAATCACTTTCAGATTTTCAAGCTATGTTTTTGAGACTTTTACAAAAGTTGCTCTATGCATTTAGCTAACACAATATGCAAATAAAACTTTGATATCATTGACACATGCACAGTAAAAAATTATTTAGCAAACCCGCTCATTTTTCCTACAATTTATATATTTTTTAAAATTCTGATTACAGGATATTGTGTACAATTTTGTTTGTCATATTTTCAGAAAAAAAAAAACATAATTTTATATTAAGAACTCTGTAAATTATAAGCAAAAAACTTGAAAAAATTTGGGACTGTTTTTATAAAAACCTTAATTTCTCTACAAGTATGCATGCTATCCACATAAAAATGAACAGTTTATTACAGTAAGCCACTTAATCATAATCTACAGTTTGAGTGCTCTTGTTACATTAGTTTTGACCACGTTATCCAAAAGATATTCGTTCTTTTTCAATTTGTTGACGGTCCCCTATGGGGTTTCGGGAAAAAAATCTTCATAGAAATGTATGACATGTACTATTATATTTATACACTTAAGAGTTTCAGGATAATTCCTCATGTATTTTTTTAGATATTTAAGAAAATGTGAAATCGCAAGTGGCTGGTCACCTTTGGCCATATAGTGTATATATAACATTTAATAAAGTATTATGAAAAAAGATAAATAGTTGAAAATGTTTAATAGAAGGTAAACAAACCTGTTGAACAGAAAAATAAGTGTATTTAATAAAGGTTAATAAAAGATAGATATAATTAATAAGAATAAATAAAGATAGGAAAAGATAAATGGGGATATGGCTGTAAAGTATCAAGAACGGGCATAGCAATTTTCCTGTCAAGATTGATGAATTGATTTAGGGGAATTCCATAGGGAAAAAAAAAGCTTCACAGTCTTTCAAAAAATTTAAAAATATACTCAACCATAGATCAAACCATAAGTCTATCAAAGAATTTATTGGAGGAAATACTGCACATCATTTTTCATTATGCAGGACTTTTCTATTCTGTTTGAAAATTGTGTGATCCCATGCATTTTTTCAAACTTCACTCCGCAAAGAACCCCCCCCCCCCTTCTGAAGAAACTGTTAAAATGTCGCTCTTGTTTCAAAAGAAGGGAATTCCTAAATATATTTACAGAAAGAAGATTCATTCATGGTTAATATCTATAGGGCAAAATTGGGAAATTTCATTAGCGGCCACTGGCCGGTAGGACTAGTTTTTTAAGTGGCCACTTTCTTTAAACTAGTGGCCACTTTTTTATTTAAAAATAATAAACAGTAAAAACTTTATAAGCATTAATCTAAAACTAAATAGCCCAAATAAATATGTTAATATAAATATATTAGAACAAAAAAAAGTAGAATCCTTGATGAAATGCAAGAAAATTTTATTCTCACCATATCAAAAAATGGCTGGGAGGTGGCCGCTGATAGTTAAATTTTCACTAGCCACTTTTTCTCATTTACTGGCCCTGTGGCCGGTGGCTAGTGCTAATTTTGCCCTTTATATAATATCCATTAAGGGGCCGTTCATAAATGATGTCATACTTGAAGGGGGGGAGGGGGGTTCATGAAATTGTGACAGTTTTGGATAAGGGGGTGGGAGGGATTAAAAAGAAATGTGACATCACATATTTTGATTAAAATAAAAGCATTAAAATTCAATATATTAAATTATGAAGTTTGAAATTATTTAAAAATTAAAATATTTTGTGTTCATAAAGATAATATTTAAAGACAAATATGTTAAATTCTATTTCAAATTCCAAAATATTACTGTTTTCAATTGATCTTTTATATTAATATTTTATTACTATTCTATATTAATAATTATTATCATTGTAAACCTTATTTCATGTAAAATACAAATCATTTTTATTGTTCAGCACACAAATGCCTTTAAAACACATAGTTAAAATTTAAAAATAAAATTTGAAATGTGATCTAAAACATAGAGCTTTATTTCTGAACTGCAAGTATATGCTTATGTAATATAATGTGAGATGTGACAAGAGGGGGGGGAGGGAGTTAAATAGGGAAAAAATGTGTGACATTATTTATGGATGGCCCCTAAGAGGTTTTATGTTAAGAAGTTTGTTTTGCAATCCAGATTTTTTGTTTCTCCAATGAGCATTTTTTTAATGTCTGACTTTTCAAACTAATGACCAATTTTTTAAAACTTTCAGAAGCAAGCACTTTAAAATTTTGAAAGTTTCTAAACAGAATCGCTCCTAAGAAAGAAAAAAAAATGCTGTGTGGGCTAAAAATCACAAAAAGAAAGAAAAAATGGCATTTTTGTTTTTTGCAAAAAATTGTAGTTTAAGACCAATTTTCATAGCATAGTTTATAGATCCAAAATGTAGCAACTACGATTTTTGCATAGAGTTTGGCAGGTCTGCATTTGATTGAGCCAAAGACAAAGCAGTGCTTACAAATAAAGTGTCTGCATCTTCTTTTGCTTGCTTGCTTGTGATATCTGCTAATAAGAACTTGTCAATCATCATAGATATTAACTGGCCATTGACTTTTTGGGTTAACAACAAACTTTTCTTTGGACATGATGGTATCATTGTGTTTCATGCCAAATGAAGCATGTTTTCTTGATTTGATTATTCACTCAGCAGATTTTATACATCAACAGGACAGCCACCAAAGATTGTTATTGCCTTGGTTAATATTTTTACTGCAGTTGACATATTTGGTGATGTTTGAAGAGAAAGGCTGATTATTAGGTTAAACAACTCTATGCAATAAAAAAAATAATCAACGATGAATTGAACCCTGCTGTGGAACTGCTTGTTTGTTAGGGGTTTAAATACCTTGTACAAGTACATTGGCTAATTTTTCTTCTTAAGCCATTGTTTATGGATATATTTCAGAATATGGGTGTATTTTGTCAAATAAGAGCCATATGTCAAAAACTCCTCCTCAAGGTCTTCATCTGAATGCTTTGCAATGGAAACTCATTGGAACAAAATTTTGGGATTGATAAGAACCAACTTTTTGTTTACGTGTATTACACATATTTACTATATCCCTTAGTTTAAATTTGACAGTTGAAAATCAGCACCAACAACTCGGTTAATATCTTTAATGCATGTTTCCCAAGACTCGATTCCCCCATCATCCAAAACACCACTGCTTATTGAGGGTTACCAGGGTTTTCAGGGAAAAGGAAATGCTGTAATAATCATTTGTACATCCTGGTACCATCCATTTTGTGCTGTACAACTGTTAAATATGTCATGCTGTTCTGAATAGTGAAATTGAACACCACAGGAATTTTCAATTTGTTCAGAAACATGCTTCATACACATCATTCCCATTTTTCACCTTGCTAATAAACCTTCCTCTCTTCATGCCTGTGTGTGAAATCTCTTTGAAGTTTCATGTTTTTCATGGGGTACTGTTCAATGATCATGCTTGTCACTCTCAGGGTCTCAGGGCTAAACCACAGATCTGAGAAAAAGCTTTTAATACATACAATATATGAAATTTGATCCTCTTAATTTATACACTGCTCAATTTCATATGAAATACATAATTTTAGAGTTATTCTGAAAAAAAAAAATAGTTTTTTATACATAAAAAAATACAGAAAAATGTAGTTTTTTTATACATAAAAAAAGCATATTTTCTGGGGAAAAATTTTTGGCAAATCAAATTTGTTTTCAGTGACCCAAAAAACATAAGGGTATCAAATATCAAAACCACGCCAAAACTTTCTTTTATTTTCTAACAAGTTACTGGATTATTAACTATGAAAGCAGAATTAAGTTGATTTCTAATGTGTTGCTTACAAATTCATTAAAAAAAAAAAAAAAAAAAAAAAAAAAAAAAAAAAAAAAAAGTGGCCAAGTTTGTTTTATTATTTAAGAAGTTTTTGCATTAAAGAAGTGTCTAAGTTATACAATTTTAACTATAAAAACATAATTTAGGTGTCCAGTAGCAGAATTTTTTGTGCTAATCTGCAACAAATCAAAATTCATCTGAGACTCAAGAATGCTGGACCAAGCTTACAATCATAAATTTTAGTAGCCCACAAAATAAACAGAGTATGCATTTACAAAGGAAATATTAATAGAAAAATCGATAAATTTAGAAATAAAAAGTAAATTTTAGCAATTTTTCTTAGCCCAGAGCGTTTTAAAAAGCTATTAGATTGATCTGCAAGGTATATAAAAAAAAAAATCTGCAGCACTGCTGCACAGTTTCTGCTAATGGGAATAGGTGCATTTCTAATAGGTTGCTTAATGACCTTTTAAAATTCATAAAAAAAACAATTAGCCAAGTTTGTTTTATTATTTAATAAATATTGATAGTGCCAGTCCTCACGTAATGTGTCCAAAATTGGCTGAAGGCTCGAATAATAATAATTTTTTAAAAAATAGAGTTTTATTAATAATTAAATGCTATCAAAGATTTAAAAAATAAAGTTTAAAAATGTTAATTAGCAGTTAAGGTTTAAAGTGAAAGAAAACACATATTTACTTAATTTTGCTTACATACTAACAGATTTTTTTTTTTTAATTTTTACATATAGATGTTTCAGTGAAATTTACTAGCTACCATTTCAGGAAGCAAAGAACCATATACATTTTCTTTTAAATAAATGTTACATTTCAAGCATCTTTGGTAAAAGTGTTAGTCTGCATGTTACAGAGATGACAAAAAAATTGATAGTTGACTTTTATCTTTATATGCATTTATATTTAATCAATAAAACAATTATTTGCAGTGTGTTGGAAGTGATGATTCTATGGAGATTTCAAATAAAGCTGAAATGGTAAATATGTTTGCAGCAGAATGTTCAAAATCAGATGGAGATGAGGTAGATAAAATGATATTTGTTTTCACTTTTACTTATATTTAACTATTTTGTTTATTTATTTATTGTATTCTTAAAATGTGCACCTATTCATGGATAAAAAGTTTCTTTTTCTATATGTAATTAGTTTTTTATATATTCATCATAAATGATCATAAGCAAATTATTTATATGATGTGTGGCTTTAAAGGTCCTGTCCCTGCCCAATAAGACACTCGTGAGCTAATGCTATTCCTATGGGGAGGCATTTTTCTAATAACTCTTTCGCATTTTGACATTTTTAAATAATTTTTTTTGCATTGGATAGTTGAGGTCCCTCTCAAGATCGCTCCTTGATTACTTTTTCAATTTTGGTTTGAGATATTTTTTATGAAGTTACTTTCATTTCACTTTCAGAGCCGGTTCAGAAAGTAAAACTGTAAAAAATATCTGCTGTCAAAATCGAAAAAGTAATCAAGGAGCAATCTTGAGAGGGACCTCAACTATCCAATGCAAAAAAAATTATTTAAAAATGTCAAAATGCGAAAGAGTTATTAGAAAAATACCTCCCAATAGGAATAGCATTAGCTTGCTAGTGTCTTCGCGGGCAGGGACAGGACCTTTTAACACAGTCCATATAGCCAGTGGCGTAGCTAAGGATTGGGGGGGGCAAGGGGGGCGTCCGCCCCGGGCGCCGAGGCCTAGGGGCACCAAATTGAGAGAAATTGTTATATATCTATATTGGGGTGGGGGCGCAAAATTTCTTGCTGGCCCCGGGCGCCAAAAAACATAGCTACGCCACTGCATATAGCACAAATAAAATTCCTTTCATTTTAGTTGAAATATATAAAATTTCAAGAGATTTGTTTGAATAAAGTATTTTATCTTCTAAAATTACTTTAAAAATTGATTCAAGCAAAATGTTGAATCAAATATAGTAAAACTTGATAAGACAGAATTTCAAGAGACTACAGGAATTTCTTCTTAAGCAAATTAGCCTTCACCTATAAATGATTAAAAAGGAAGGAAAAAAACTTGTCATATTTGTACTAAAAATGATCAAACTATATGAGAGCAATTGCTAATTATTTTTAAAACTGTAGTCATGGGTTTTCTTGATTTAATGGCACATAAAATTTATGTTCTCAATCAGGTGAAAAACACACCCAAGAGGTAATCTCTATAAATCTTTTAGGTAAAACTGACAATATGTGCTATTTATAAAAGAGATAAATGTATCATTATATTAAGGCAAGGTTAAAAAACTTTTTTATCACTTTGGTTTAATCATTGCTTCTATTGCATTGATTATTTTTTGCTGTTGTTGCTTTCAAATGCAGTTTGTTTGGTATAGGTATCCAACTTTGGTTTGTGTAATGTTAAGCACAACTGACCAATCAACTACCATTTAACACTTCTCATGCATGAATTATTTTAACCTTTTATCTACTGCATTATGATCTACTGAAAAATTTTTCACGTATATTTTTACTTATTTTTATTTATTTATTTATTTTTTTTTTTACAATGAAAATTAAAGCATTTACATAAAAAAATTCTCATCCTTGAAAAATTTAATTCATAACAGGTAATTAATTAAAGCGGTACTTTAAAGAACTGTCAGTACACTATGCCTAAAATATTCTCATAAAAGAAAACTCATATACCTTTCAAAGAAAATTTAAAAATGCTATAACAAGAGGACACTCGCAAGTTAACAATAAAAAATGTTAAATTTGACATAGTTTTATTTTACACATAAAAAATAAGCAAAAATTTAAAATTGAAATTTCAAAATAATTAAATTTTAATTTAAAGTTTAAAAACTTTTGTTTTACGTTTTGATCTTGTTAGCAGTCCTTTAGTTATGAAACACTTATATTTCATGGAAATGTTTTCTTGCATCTTCACATATGCAATGTATGAATTTACATATGTAATTGTTATCATAACAGAAAAGAGCCGGTACCACTACTTTTTCAATATCCTATAAAAAATAATAATGAAACAGAAAAGAAATACTAAGAAAAGCATTACTATTCACAATTTAGTAATTACATTATAAAGCATATAAAAATTATGGATAACTGTACAGACAAAATGTAAACAAGAAGTTCTTTCCACCACCCTGTGTACTGGCAGTACTTATAAGTATCACCAAGTAATTCAACTGTTAACTCAAAGCCATGCACCATTCATTTTAAATAGCTAGTCAAATCATATTCTAAGATCATAATGAACTCATTAAAAAAAAAGAAAAAAAAAACATGTATTTTATAACCTTTATTATGTTTGTAGAAATAAAAAGACAGGCATGACAATCTGTTCAAATTAAGCCTCCTTCCTTCCTAAAATAATGAACCTAAAAAAACTACTGCCCTGTATCTTGAAAAAGTGGAATTAAAGAATTGATATATTTTTCTTTTTTTCTTCAAAGTATTATTAGTACATTAATAATATTCACTATGGGATGAAAGTTAGTGGTACTTATAAATATCATCAGTTGATAAAGTGTTAAGATAAACAAAACATATTCTGAACTTAAAATAGATATAAAGTTTTATTAAGACCGAGCAAAGAACAAGCAATGTAGAATTTTTGAAAATCTTACATTTATAACAAAATTATAAATTGAATCTCATATGGGGTTTACAAGCAGCGGGAATTATTATTAATAGTTACTAAATATTTTTTTTTATAATCTAAACTTTTGATACATTAATATTAAGTAGAAAATTTAAGAAAAAGGTCATGTTTTTGTTTAGATCCAAGAGCAAAAGTTTTTTGAAAGAATTTTCTCATGTAGAAACAAACAAACAAACAAAAAAACTGCCAAATACAATTTTTCAACTGCATATTTCAAAAGAAAATGGTTCTACCTTCTATTCCTGCATTTCATAATCATTATTGGACTGCATATGAAGTGTATTTGTGATAAAGGAGTAAAAATAAAATCTGTACATTTCTCTGAGTGTTGTTTTTAAGTAAGCCAGAATTAAAGTTTTCATGCATAAGAGAGCTAAAAGCAAAGAGAGACTTATTAATTTTCAGCATATATTTGTGCATTTACATTTTGTATATTTATTTTTCTTATCTGTGTTCAGTGAACTTAATTTGTATTACCTAAGAAAAAAAGAATAATAATAATAATACTTTATTCTGTTCTTTATTGATTTTTTTGTCATATTAGTGATTCCGATATCTGTGTGTTTCTTTTTTTTCCTATCAGGATGAAGAGTTATGTTTGATAGAGGAAAATGCTAAAAACAGTTATTCTTCAGTTACTGCTAAATACTCTTCTATAACACCTGATATTGATTTGCCTCCTCCACCTCTTCCTCATGATGAAACTGAAAATGTTTCAAATGATGAACCTTTGCCTTCACCCCCGTAAGATTTATTTTATTCTAATAATTACTTACGGTTACAACACAAAAGAGGAAGCTTTACAAATTTCAAGAATTTAATTTTTTTTTTCAGCCTGCTTTTAGAATTGGCATAGTTTTTAATTTTACAGTATAACTGCATTTGTGCATGTTAATGTTATACTGTAGACTTGTGGCATGGAAAAAGCATGGAAAACAGTTTTCAAGGTTTGAATGACAACCTTGAAACCATTGTAAAAGCTCTTGATTACTGATAAAAATTTGTAATTGATTGTTTCATATATGACCCAGTGCTATACAGTACCTGACCTCAAATCCAGACTGGTCGGGACAGCAATCATTCTGGATTTTAGGTCCTCAACCAAAACAATAAATAAACAGATACAGTGTATGCCCGTGGCAAAATTTTACATGCCGCAAAGCAATCTATTTTATGAATTGCCATGTTGGGCTTAGTGTAAATAAAGCAAAACATACAAATTAAAAAAAATAATCCAAAATAAAGATAAGAAATTTTTTTAATGCTACTGCATGTTCTTAGAAATATTGAACATATTTTGGAAAATTAAAATGCATTGTTGCTAGAGGTCTGCACGGGCCGGGACCGGCGGAATCGTTTCGAATTTTCTAACGGGCCGGGCCGGCAAAAAATTAAACGGGCCAGATGCGCCGGGCCAATAAAAAAAAATTCAGGCCTGCCGGCCCGTTCTGAAGATTTAGGCAGAAACAGTAAAATATGAGCTATTTTCTACGAAAATGGTTTTAACAAGAATAAGTATAAATGTGGCCATACTAGTTTGACAGCATCAATATAAAAATGCACAGTGTATCGGCATCAGAGAATTACATTATGTGTAACCCATTTTAATATTTTTTTAGCTGACTCATGCCGGTCCGAGATAACACTTGCATTATTTTTCTACATATAGACTGGCCGGACTGGTACTAGACTTAATTATTGGCAGAAATAATGATTTGTAAAATTATTAACAGTGATAAAGAACTTATGTTAGCTTAGTCTTCGGATATATATTTCTTGATGATTTTTAAATTAATTTCTCAATAATGCAAAAGTTTGACACATTTTCTGATTAATTTTAAATTGTAAAAGTATAAAAGTGATAAGCCTAACTATTGAAGGGATTTGGAATTGAATAGCGTTTTTCATTTTTGGTAAATAAAATACTTGTATAACCTTGTTGAGATATAATAGTTTCTCAAATGATTGCAGGTTTTTCTCCCTTCCCTTGCTATTGCTTCCGGAAATTCTATTCAAAACGCTAATTATGACAGTATTTTATTTGTTTGCAGTATTCTTAAATTGCTTGTATCAAAAAATGGATAACGCCATTCGATTATATAGTTTCTGAATAAAGATATCTGCTAATCTTATGCGTTTCTGAGAAAAAAAAATGAATTTAGAAATGTATCAGAAAGGAGCTTCTTTGAATTTAAGAATGAATTTGGATTTGAAATCTATAATAAAATGATATAGAAATATATTTATAAATCTTCTTTTATTAAATAGCTTCAAAATTGATGATGTTTTTAGCTTTCTTTCTTTTTCTAATATTTTCTAATTAATGAATCTTTATTCGAATGTTGAAAGCCTAAGAATCTAAGTAATCATTAAAGTTGTTAATATGTATTTGCTGTAAAATATACTGTAAAATCATTCCATAGATATGCATGCAGTATTCTTTAATGGAATCTTAGTTATATGATAAAAATCTGAATTGTTCAGAAATTGTAACGGGCCAGGCCGAGCCAGGCCTGGGCCGAACTTTTGACCTTTTGAGTTTTACAATGGGCCGAGCCCGGGCCTGGAAATTCCAGCCTGTGCAGACCTCTAATTGTTGCTCGTGAAGGCCAAGCAAAATTTGCCAAAAAACCATGGAAAATACAAGAAATTTGTCAAAACATCATGGAAAATATGCAAAATTTGTCGAAATATATAAAATATTGTAGAAAATATATGAAATTTGTCGAAAAAAACTTAGAAAGTACATAAAATTTGTCGAAAGATTGGCCAAAGTATGCGAAATACGTCAAAAGAACGTGCGAAAGTGTGTGAATTTCATCAAAAGATCATAGAAAATATGCAAAATTTGTCGATAAATCCTGAAAAATACTTTAATTTTGTGGAAAAATCTTGTGAAAATACACAAAATTTGTCTGAAGATCATGGAAAATATGCAAAAATTGTAGGATCACGGGAAAAAAATGTGCATTTTGTAAAAGATCAAGAAAAACGTGCAAATTTTGTCGAAAGATTGCAGGAAAATGCTTAGTTTTTGTCAAATGAAGGCAGTAAATACACGAATTTATCAAAAGATCACAAAAATATGCGAATTTTGTTGAAAGATGGGAATTTCTTCAAAAGAATTGCAAGAAAAGTGTGATTTTCATCAATTGGTTGCAGAGAATGCCAATTCCATCAAAAGATAAAAATAAATAAATAAAATAAAATAAACAAAAACACTAATTTCTTCAAAATTTTGAACAAAATAATTTTAAAAATGCGAATTTCGTCAAAAGTACATGAAAGTTTAGCTTTTTTTCTGAACTTGTACCATATCTGAGTTTAACAGATTTCTTTATTAACCACCATTTGTCCCCAAGTTTGTTCTGAAACTATAGCAATGAGCTTCCAGTGACCGAGTTTCTTTCCTTTATTAAAAAAATATATTTATCTCTGTTGCAAATTGACGAATTTCTTTTAAATTTTCAGGAAGTTGCAATAACAATAAATTTACTTGTGTTACAAATTTTTATTAAAGTATAATAATTTATTCGTAAATTAGGATACCCCTAAAAAACGGCCGCTATAGAGAAAAAGAAAGCAAAAAAAGACAAGATATCTATCTGCTGTTTGTTTTGCTTATTCACTTACTTGTTTATTTAACTGTGTCAATGTTATCAGAATGAGATCATTAACTTTATATGGTTGAAAAGGAAAATTAGAAATTGATTCAGTGAAAATATCTCTCTTATATATTGTAGATTTAATTTCATTCACTTAATGTAAAGCTATTTACAGTACAAAATACAAGCTTTTAAAATTTAATTTACAGTAGTTTTTAACATCAATGCTATAATTTCCTATGTTCTATGCCTGTTTTATTGTTTTGTGCCATCATTAATATTATATAATAATATCTTAATGTATTTTTTTAGGTCCTTTACCCCCGTAAAAGAAGTTATATATGAAAATATTGCAATCAACAGTGAGCCTCATGAAGCTATTTATGCAAATTTAGAAATGCTACAAATTCAGTGTTCTGTTGTGAACTCATCAACTCAAACAAACTCTTTAAAGAAATCATTCAAAGGCAATGATGTTGAATCAAAGCATTTATCTAAACAAAGTTTTTCATTTGTTGAGACAGAAATATTTAGTAATGTTATTGGTAAGTTATATTTTATTATATATTACTGTATTTTATTTTAATGTTTCATTCTGTAATTGAATATGTTTTTGCAATAGAATTTTTATTCTGAGAGTTTTTATTATCATTGATTTAAAATGCAATGTTGCAGAATCATCTACTGGTCTTGCTGCAAGGCCAGATGGAAGGAGACTGTAAATGGGTCCATACTTATAGAGTATTTTTCCTTCTCTCCCTTCTCAAGTGAGATTTAAAAAAAAATTACCTGTAAAACAAAATGTTAAGACATTGAGAGCCCCACATCTAATCCCCTGTGCTTATACAAGCATCCATTGAAACTAAAGAGTAATTTATAACTTCCAAAATCTTCTTGATAATCCTCTTTGAAGCTTTGTTGGTATGTCTTCAAATGATGGAAATGTTTTCTGTTGCATGTTTGATATGAATGAATGTATAGGTTGATTTCAAAGTTGCATAAGAAATAAAATTTCAATAATATGAAAAAACATAGATAGTAGCACAATACGGTTTTCACAGAAATACAGTAGTGATTGGTTAATGAACACTTTGGTCAGAGATTTTTATATTCAGATAACAAAAACTTCACCAAAAAAAGCCAAAAAGAAGTAATTCTGTGTTTCAGATTTGCAGAGATGTATTTAACTGCATCTACTATCGACTTATAGAATGTTTTAACAGCTGTGTACTTATGGCCTAATTAATTCACCTGGCTTCCGGGGGCTCCCAAATAAGGATAAACCAATTAAAAACATTAATTTTTATATTATGTCCCTTAAAATATCAAATAAAGCCTTTATGCGAAAATGTTTAACAATAGAAAACCAGCAATTACAAATGCACAAATAAAGCATGAAAAGGTAGTAAACAGCCATTTCAAATCTACTGTCAAGAATCTTCATCAGTGCAGCGAGTTAGAAAAAGCAAAATTGAACAAAGAGACAGAGAAACGACGGCTTAACCCTTTCACCGTTCAAGGGTTTTCATGTATTTTTATAAAAATGCTTATAAATTGCAAGATATTTATATTAATTAATCTCAGTTTGATGCTATAATATCTTTAATATCATTTCTTTCTATGTATGATTCAAAATAACATTCTGTTCAAAATATTTTTGTCTGCAGCCATTTAAACAAGATTTCTAGAAACGGAAAAAGCCGGGACAAACGGTTAAAGGGTTAATACCATTAAATAACATTATGAGTACATTCTGCCAAAGGAAAAGCAACCAATGAGAAGAAGGCAGAATGAACAACTTGGTGGACAAGTAGAGGCATCTACTTTAAACATTTTTTAAAAAAGCATTAAATTAAAGATTTCCAAAAGCTTAGAAAATAAGGAATACTTGATAAGTCATTGACTAAGGAGTGAGAATTTTTAATGATGTGGTAAGCCTCCCAAAAATTAAAATCAAGAATAGAAGGACACTTATGGATAATGGTGGCTGAAGAAAAGTTGAACTTATGTTGTGAAGACCAACATTGTTGAGTAATAGAAGAGCGTTTGGACATTTACAATCCTAGTTGCTTTGTGAATTGTGCTATTTCACTGATGACGCAACTGAAACAGCATTTTTTGTTGAAAAGTATAATTATTCTGGCCTAAAAACTTCTGTTCTCATAAAAAGCCCATGTCTTTCTGTACATTGCATTGAAAAGTGCATCATGGTACAGTCTATATTTTTTGAACCATTGAAATTTTATTTATGTTCTAAGTTTTGGATCACCCAGTAGATTATTATAATACAGTAGACTCCCTCAAATCCACACTCTTAAAATCTGCAGTTCTCTAAAATCTGCACATAATTTACAGGTGTAAACAATGAAACATTCAGTTCAGATATAGGAACAAAATTTTACTTTTTTAGCTTTATATCAATTCCATATATTTTTGTATTTGTATTTTTTTTTATATATATTATTGAATTTGTCTTTTTATAATGGATAAATAAATTTATTTCTAAAAAAATTCAAGATATTACTGATATCACTGATAATTACAATCTTCTAACCAAACATATTTATGTATTAATCAATTTTTTGGGTTATTAAGTCTGACTAAACCTGAAATAAAACTTCCTTATTTTATGATTTTTATATATATTAGTAATGTATTTTTATGAGGTAAGTTTCATTGAATAATTTATGATAAATACATTTAATCTTTATAATGAATATTTAATAATATTTTATTGGTTATTAACTCAACCTTTGCTTTTAATATTTTAGTTTATTACATTTATTATATTGTAAGATTTCATTATAGTTTCGATTGCATTATTAATTGCATTCAAATTACTGTTTAAAAAATGTAAACAAAGCAATGACCAGAAATCCACAAAATTCTAAAATCTGCAAAACCTCTGGTCTCAAACTGTGTGGATTTGAGGGAGTCTACTGTATATAAATATTATATTCACTGGTTATATAACTTTATTTCAGATGCAATACATTTATTATTTTAAATACATTAGCTATGTCAGTTGTTGTATATAATTTTTTCCCTTGTAATTTTATGTTGTTGCATATTTGCAGGACCAACATTTGGAAAAAAATTTAGGAAAGATTATCTGCAGAGTTTTTTGCAGTCACAGATGGAAACATATTCATCAGTTTTAAAAGAAACTGTAGAAAAAGCTGAAAAGATTTCACTTGAAAGGTAACAGTTGAATTATTTATTTGAACTGCTACATTTATCTTGCTAATGATTGGCTTTAATAGTCTCTTTAAAAAAAAAAAAAAAAAAAAAAAAAAAAAAAAAAAAATGAAGGTTTAAAACAACCATACTCAACTTTTTTTTCCTTATGGACTGCAAACATTCAGTGGTGGACAAAAAAAAACCTGCATCATGATTAAAAACTGGAAACTGTGCAAATAATTTCATGTATAGATGATGTTAGATTAAATAAACTTCTTAAGAATACTTCTTAACTGCTATTTTCATTGTTTACATTTTGAAAAGCATGCAGTTTCAGAAGATTGCAGATTTTAGAGACTCGTGTACATGTGAAAAGAATTTTTTAACACTTTGAGCTCCAGTTTATTGAAACTTTAAAAATATGCTAGTAAAACACTATAAATGTGATTAGGCAACTGTCTGAAATTGAATTATATAGTTAAAATAATTTTAAAATTAAATTCCTCTTTAGCCTGGGAGTGGTAGGAACATTTTCCATCATCAGAGCTTTAGGACGGTCATTTCGACTTGCAGGCCCAAGAAATGACATTGCAAAATTATTTTAAAATAATTATAATTGTAAAAAAATAAACAGATTTTAATCAGTGATGTTATTTTAGAAAGTTCTAAGAATATTAGTTATTAAAATATTAATCTAGTTCTTAAAGCTCTGATGATGGAAAATTCAACCATCACTTATTTCTAATTTACTAGACAAACCATATATTTCCAGGGAGTGGGACTGCTGTCTAGATACAAAGAAGGAAATAAAAGTTACAAATGCAACCTTTGCATTTGATTTCCAATCATTTTCATTGAAATTAAAAATTTTTGAATTTATGCAGGTGAAAATTTACCTGGCAGAGCTCAAAGCATGCATAATGACGCTTTAATGTTCTTTTAAATTAATTATAAATAACTGGGCAGATTTTGTCTTCCTACGAAAATATATAAAGAAATTATGAAGGACTTAAATGCTTTTTATGCAGATCTCAATTTTATAAATATGGATGAATGATTGTCTTAAGTCTTGGTGTAACTAGACTGCAGGTTGAGTGTGGCTGGTTTATTGCATGTCTGATTAAATAATAATATACATTATATGACAATATTTTTAGTAAATGTTCATTATTTTTAAATAAATTTAATGTAAAGATAAATTGTTTACTAAATTTTTACTGTTTCAGGAACTGTTTTAACTGTGAAAATAAGTCAAAAGGGGAAAAATGCAAAAAACATTCATAAAAAAACTTGTATGTTTTGCTTTTAGATTTATAAGCATTGTAAATAATTCAGATTATAAATTCTGAAAAGAAAACCTCAAATTACCAATAATTTATCACAGAAAGGATTAAAATAAACTTTTTTAAAAACTTATTTATGTACACATTTATTTTTCATATTGTTTTTGCATTTTTACCTCGACACTCTATTACCTAAGGCTTGAATTGTGTTGAGAAATTTTTTTAATGTGAAGCATGTGAATAAATTTTATGTTTTATTTCAATAAAAGAAAATTTCAGGATTCTGTCATTAGTAAAATTATAATCTTTATAACTTACTTACCGCCAGAGCTTGAATGTTAGATTTGGAGTTCCCCCCAAAAACAACCTCTCTAAAAAATGTAAGAAATTCTTTTTTTAAATAAAGAAAGACCTTGAAGTACTTTCTAATACTTGAAGTTTCTTTCTAAACTTTCTTTGCATGATACATACTTCGGAGTGTGTTGTTAATTTTGCTATTCATCACTATTTTTTACATTTGTCTCTTTAGGTCTGTAATTGTCAGATTTAGTCTCTTTTCTTCTCTCCCCCCCCCCCAATCATTCCTTACTCATAGATCACCAATAATTTTCTGTTGGTTGTGGGGAAAAGATTGTAAATTTGTTATTTGATCAAGTAAAAAAAAAGTGAAATTAATCAACTAGTTACAGAAAAATCTTGCAAAATTTATCAGTTGGTCACATTAAAAAATTAGTTTAACTTGTCAGTCAGTCATGGCTAAAAATTACATTTTTCAGTCACACAGATGGAAAAAATTATGTTTATCTGTTGCAGGATAAAAACACAAAGTTTGCCAATCTACTGTGGGAATTAACGTTAATTAAGATAGTTTGTTGTGAAAAAAATACCTGAAATTTGTCCCTTGGTTGCAGTAAAATACAGAGAAATTTGTCAATTAATCGTATTAGAAATCTTGAAATTGTTCTCGGATTGCATTTCCCCTTTTCTGACTATTTGACTAAAATAACAATTTTTGGACAGTAGTTAGACAAAAGTAATTTTTTCTGCAATCATTTGGCAAAATTTGTGATTTTTTCATGACTGATTGACACAATTTGATATTTATTTACATGATCCTTTGACAAAATTTGCTATTTTTTATGTAATGGTTTAACAAATTTCACAATCCCCTAAATTTGTAGTATTTTTTTCATGAAGGATTGATGAAATTGGCTGTTTATTTTCATGATTCTTTGACAAAATTTGTTATTTTTTCTGTTATTGTTTGATGAATTTTGTGATTTTTCCCTCCCTTGAAATTTTTTGACAAATCTTGCGATTTTTTTTCCTGTTATCATTTTAAAAATAACAAAAGAAAATTAAAAAAAATACACTGATGGAAAAAAATCCCAACACCAAGGATTAGATATTGTGTTAGATAAATGAAATTTGGTAGGCATATTTATACATCTGAAAGATGATATTGATTCAAATTTTGTGCTTAACACATAAGTGTAGTGTTAGTAGCACCACTCACAACTTGCAAGCCATGTTTGCTTTAAATGCATGCTGTAAAGTTCATAAACATTATTTGTATTCAAAATTTGACATATTAAGTTGATTTTAGCCAAGAATGCCTTTAAGAAAACAGAGAAGTCATCATCAACAAATCACCGAGTTTGAACGTGGTCTTATAATAGGGCTATAAGATGGTGTATTTCCTTTCTGTGATATTGAAGAAAGACTTGGCCAAAATGTATCCACTATGTATGATTATTGGAAACAGTAGTCGAGGGATGGTACTGCCTCAAGAAGACCATGCTCTGGGTGGCCACCTGGCACTACTGAAAGGGATGACCACCATATTCGGCATACGACTGTGGCACATTCTACTGTCCCTGCGGGAGAAATTTGAGCTGCAGTTGGTACCACAGGGACACAGCGAACTGTTAAAAATCGGTTATTTCAAGAATTGCTCCCAGCCAGACACCCTGTAGTGTGCATTCTACTGACTCTAAGCCATTGCTGTTTGCAATGCCAATAGTGTCAAGCCAGAGCTCATTGAAGGACAGAGTGGTGGTGTTTTCTGAAAAAAGCAGGTGCCAGTGATGGTTGTGTGTTAGTCAGAAGGAGGTCAGAGGAATAACTGCAACCAAACTGTCTGTGGCCTAGACTCACTGGACCTATACCTGGAGTCATGGTCTGGGGAGAAGTTTCCCATGACAGCAGGAGCACTCTCATGGTTATTCCAAACACACTGCTTGTAAATTTGTATGTCCATCTGGTAATTCAACCTGTAGTGCTGCCATTCATGAACAGCATTCAATTGGGAATTTTGCAACAGGATAACACTTGCCCTCATACTGCTGTTGTAAAGCAACATTCTCGACAGTGTGTCAACATGTTATCTTGGCCTGTGAGACCACCAGATCTGTCTCCAATTGAGTACATATGGGATATCATTAGATGACAACTCCAGCATCATTTACAGCCAGCACTGACCATTTCAATATTGATATAACAAATGAACAAGCATGGAACTCCATACCACAAAGTGACAGTCTGCATCTGTGTGACACAATACATGCATGCTTCTATTCAAAATTCTGGAAGTTACACCAGTTATTAATGTAACAGCATTTCACATTTCAAATGCATTTTCTTGAACTTAAATTAACCTGTGATCTTGAAAATCTAATCAATTAAACATATTAACTAGACAAATGCATTGTCCAAGTTTCATTATTCTACAATGATTTTTTCTTGGTGTTGGGATTTTTTATTTTATTTTTTGTCTGCGTATATGAAATGTAAAAGAATGCTTAGAAGAAGTTTCTTTATAATATTAAAAGTATATCCTGAAACTTTCTTTAAAAAAGGGCATGAAAATGTAGACAATATAATTATTATCAGCAGTTAGGTCTCTATTGTTACTTTACTACTAATGATTAATTCTGCTTTACTCAATACAGTATATTGTATTTTAATAGAAATTATTATATTATTAGAAATTAAATTTTAACAGAAATTAGGATAATACTGGTTTCTTGCAAACCCTGCCTTAAATTAACCTGTTCCAGAATTTTTTGTATTAGATGATGAATTATGCAAATGAAGTATATTGTTTACATTTAAAGTATATTATTATTATATATTTTCTTGTTTGTTTTAGACATGCTGTTAGTTTACCTTTAGCTAGTGCCTATTTCACTACATCAGAACCCAAAGCAAAACTTTTAACTCGATATATTAGCAGTCTTAAAGATGGAGATTCTATAGGAGGTGAACTGGCAAATAAAAAGGTAATTAACATTGATTTATTATTAGTACAAAAAAAGGTATATGTCTTCTATGCATTTAATCTAGACATAATCATAGAACAGCTAAGTCATGAAATCTTAAACTTATTTCTGCTTAGAGCCAATTTTTGCACATGTGCATTTATGTAGCTTATTAATAACATATACAGTAATTTTTCTTTAATCCAGCATCCTATGGTGCAGCCCACTGGGTAATCTGGCACAACTTTCAGAAAAAAATATTTGTTTAATTACTTCTAATGTCTATAATAATATGATGGAACTTGAAAAATTACATAACAGTCCATTACAAAAGTAGTTTTGTTCCTTATTTCTGCTATTGTAAAGTTTGAGAATGAAAAATTACATAACAGCCCATTAAAAAAGGAGTCTTGTTCCTTATTTCTGTTATTGTAAAATTTTCGTTTACAATGAAAATGTATGGACTTGGAGGTTTTTGACAATTCTCCAAAACTTGATTTTCTAGATAATGTATGTTTCAAAACTCGCATCCTCATATTTTGCACTTCACATCATTGAGTAATTTTGTTTTACTATAGTCAAGCTGTTTAAAGAATAAAAATCATGTTTATTGTCATTTTTAGTTTAATTATAAGCTTAAGAATTTTTCCCTTCTATAATCCGAAAAATTTCTTAATCTGGCATGAGTCAAGCCCCAAATGTGCTGGATTAGAGGATGTTTACTATATTGAAATTGTACTGTTGAATATTTCTTTTTATTTATGTAATTTTCTAATGTCCTGGTAGCATATATGCTATAATTAGTATCATTTGCCAGTTGGGCAATATTTTTTTATTCAGATTGCTTGAGTGCTACAACTTTTTTAAAAATAGTAATATTCATCTTATTTAATGATACTTTAAATAAGATGAATATTATTGTTTTAAAAAAATGGTGGCAAATCAGTTAAGCTAAATAAGAAAAGCCACCTAACTGGCAACTCAAGGGCATTAAGGGTTAGAAATAAACATTTTTTTTCTTCAAATATCATGTTAGATATTATTCTGCAGTAAGGGAAAAAATAATTTTTATGTGTGAGATGCATTTAATCAATGAGTGACTTTTGTGTTCTTTAAATGATCTTATCCATTAATCTGTTATTCTGTGAGAATATCTTCACCATGTTTTAATCTACTTACTTAGTTGGTATTCTAGGACCATTTAAAAGAATAATAATTGATCTATTGTTTTCTATTTTTAGGAAGAACTCATGTCTAGCATCAATAAAAAGTTGGGCATTTTAAGGTTAGAACAAGTAGCTTTAAAAGAGGAAATGAAGCAAAATGATGAGTTAGGTTCTTTGCTCATGAGAAAACTTGAAAAAGTTGCTCAGCATAACGAAATTGACAAATTCAAAACACATGTTGAAGAATTAGAAAAAATTACATATCTAATGATTTCTCTGTCTGGAAGGTTAGCAAGGGCTGAAAATGCATTACTGATATTACCCCCTACTGCACCCCTGGAAGAGAAGGTATGTAATGTGAATTCCTATTCTCAAATCATGTCTCATTCTGTTGGTTTTAAAAATGTCTATTCTATATAACTCTTTAAATATATTCTAAAGTGTCCAAAAATGTTTCAATTTGGGCTAATTGTCATTATAAAATTTCCATCAATTTTGTTATCTCTTTTTTTTTTTTTTTTGGTTTTATACATTTTAAATCATTGATTTCAGAATGTCTTAAGATTTTGTTGAATTTGATTTAGAAGAGATATTATATAATACTCAATGGATGTGGGAAATATCTTAATTTGGTATGCATTTTCTTACCTAGTAACTGCAAAGCATGATGTCATTTTCTTCCATAAATTTAACATTCATGACCATGGCTTGTCTACTTAAATGTTTTAATTGCCCCAGGGTTCCAATAAGCTTACTATTTCTAGACTACTTTTATAAGCAATAATCTTTGTAGTATATTGCTTTAACATCTACAATAAAAAATATACTGCAAAGATATTTTATAAATAGTAATCTACTTTACCTGGAATCCTTCTGCTTTAAACTTAAGATCCTTGATTGAAAGCTGTTTGAACAATGTAAACATTTTTTTTTTCATTTATATTTTTCACTGTTTGCATGTAATTGAATTTTTATTAGTTAAATTACAAAAACAAAAAAAATATTTCTTGTGTTTTGTCTTTATCCATTTTATACTAAAAAATATTTTTAACATGTTCTACTGTAACAAAATAATTTTATGCTTACATTGCATAAAATTTATAATTCAGATTCCTGAGAACTATATTATTGATAATTTGATTGTATTTTTTCAAAATTGTATAACATTTTCTATAATATGAATCACTTAATGCAAAAAGGGCTTCAATCAACTAAATTTAGTTTTGAGAAAACTGAAAAAACTTTCTTGTTTTGAAAATAAAAGACAAAATATTTTTCCTTTATAGAAAAAAAATTATACTAATGAGAACCATTAAGAAATTTTTTTCAACTGTAGGTCAACTGTAGGCCAATTCATGATCAACTCATAAAAGTCTGTGTTGTTTATTAGGAATATATGGCAAAAGGTTCCTAACATCATTGATTTTTGCTCTTTTGATCAGAACTTTTATCAGCTTCATAAGTTACAGGTGGTGACGACTTTTGTTTTTGTTGCTCATCTTTGAACATTTTAAATGAGTGTGCCACTATACTGTCAATGGTTTTACTTGTAATTACTGTACCAAACTTCGCTGTATAAAAGGTCAACTGCATGTAACTGCTTATTTCAATTCGAATTTTGTTTGCTTTTGAATCACTCCTGGAGCATGTTTCTTGTGATATACATACCTTTTTTCATGAAGCGATTCATATTTGATTATTGTATTTTGCAGTTTTAATTTTTTTAAGTCATGCTTGCAGGTGGGGAGGGGGATATAGATAAAAATACTACCACCATATCATTTTGAACACCATTTAATTGGTAATCGTTGTTATTTAATATTAAAATTTCTCTTTTGGAGTTATTTGCATTTTAAAATAAACAAAAATTTTTACATTTTCAATATTAACTTTCAATTTTTACCCAATAAACATACCCATCTTGAATTAGCCTAAATACAAATTTCAACTGGGTGTTGATTAGTTTGATTTAGTAACTATTTTATAAGGAACTAGAAAACCCTGTGGTTTTGCTCGCATAATAGTCAAAATATTTAAATATTTATATGTTAAGCAATATTTATATGCTTAAATTTAATTATAAGAAATTGCACTTTTAGGAATAATTCAGAAATTAACATTTAACCCTTTCTGGCACACTGTGCCCAGTCCGAGATACCTAATTTTGATTCCAAACTAGCAAACGCCACCAATAATATTTTAATAAAATTTTGCTTTTACAATGAAAGCCTAAAATAGGAGATTCTTAATTACTAATAAAATCGTTTGAAAATTCTGGTGTCTATCGATAGTTACTCATTTTATGTGCAGAATTTGCCCATGCTGGAAAGGGTTAAGCTACAAATTGACTAAACTACATTATTGCACTGCTTTAGACAGAAAAGAGATGAAGTAAATGAGAAGAACTAAAGCTAATTCAGCATAAATGATAATTTAGAAATTATTTTGAAACTTTTATGATCAATCCATACATTTATTTCAGTATTCATTTGAAGTTTTGAATCTTTTAGTAACCATCTTCTTAGTGTGCTTTTGCATCTTAAAATGAACCATCTTGACGAATTCCAAACTTTTTCTTCTAATGTCTACCGTCTCTAGGACTAATGGCAACATCTAGATCCTTCCATAATAAAAAAAACCCCTGCAATTTAGAATGTTTTTTGCTTTTACAACCTCAAGGTGGTATCGACATGAAATGGAGCTTATGTAATAGCAAGGGCTATCACCATCATTTTGTCACATTTATTTTTTTAATTGATTTGGTACTTCTTGAGATTGCAAAAATTGTTTAGAATATATTTAGTGTGTATTTTCTACTCTTTTAAATTTCGTATTTTTTAGGAAATGTTCTTAAAGATCATTTATATCCTATAATTAACTTATCAAATATTATGTTTCTATGCCCTCCAGTGACACAAAACTCTTCTTTTTAGAAAGTTTTTTATTCTTCCAACCCCTTTGGGTTAGTTGTATCAACATAAGATATAGTCTATGTTGGAGCAAGAACTGTCACCATCATTTTGATATCATTATTTTTTTAATCGGTTTGTTAGTTCCCGAATTGCTTAAAAATTATAATTTAGAATGTTTTAGAATGTTTTTTGTGCATTTTCACCTCTTTTAAATTTTGTACTTTTTGGGAAATGTTCTTAGAAACCATTTATATCCTTAAAGTAATTAACACACCAAATTTCATGTTTCTAGGCCCTTATGTAACACCAAAATCGCATTTTTAGAATGTATGTTTTTTGCTTCTACATGCCTTTTGGGTTTGTGGCATCAACATATAGCCTATGTTTGATTTGGGGCAAACACCATCACTTTAGTACCATTACTTTTGAAATTGGTTCGGTAGTTTCAGAGATTACCCCCTACAAATAAACTTTACTTCTTTATAATATAGGTATAGATAAATTTCAGGGGGATTTCTCCAAATTGAAATCCAGTGTTTTACATCAAGTATACTGGCAATGAAAGTGACTATTTATGCACATGGGAAGAAGGCTTGGTGCTTGGTTTGAGGAAAAGGATTGTTTTCTTTAAAAAAATAGTCACTGGAATCTGAAAAAGGGTCCTTATCCTCTCAAAATAGTTGCTTTTTATTTTTTTTTTTGCCTTGTGGTATGATGCATCATGGGAATGATGTATGAGATATATTTTATGAACTTTCTTCCTCCAAAGTAAAAATTTTTCTGTTTTGCATTTTGGCTGTTCTTATGCCTGTTTGGATAAACATTTATAAATATTAAGTGAGTGATGTATCAAAACCAATGGATAAGTTTTCTGATTGATTTCTGTAAAGCATGTAGCATAAGGCATCATCTTAAATCAAGTCTTTAAACTCGGACTCCATTTGCTCCATTTTAGTGAAGGCATTGCAAAAAAATATGCATGTAAAGGAAGCAGAAAACTTGGATAAATATGATTCCCTTATATTGCAGTTTAGATAAAGTTTCAAGAATGTTTTGATAAAGTTTATCAATAAAATGGTAGAAAAATTTCTAGTACAGCTGCAAGTAACAAAAGCTGTATCATTCTTTGATCCAAATTTGCAGAAAAGTCTTGTCAGTAAAAGTAAAATAGAATTATTATGCCAAGTAATGATTGCATATGTAAATATAGTATTAAATTTGTGTTTGTTGTACATGAAATGTTTTATCAGTGTAGTCTGGAAAACTTAATTATCATCAAGGAAAGGCCAGGGAAATTATTTAAAAAAAGAAAGTAAGTTACCAGCCTGCTAAAAAGGAAATAACCACTCACCCTGATTAAATCTGTCCAAATATATACTCTATAGCAAAAAAAAAAAAAAAAAAAAAAAAAAAAAAAAAATGACGCATTAAGAAGGAATTATCTGATTGCTTTGAAATTTCACATGTATAAATGTTTCAACCAAACATGCAAATAATCAAAACTTGATGTTCAATGAATGAATATTGCTATCTCCAATGTGTCAGAACTGTGTATCCAGCAGATGTATATAAGGAGCTATTCTCAATCTTTTTTTTTTTTTTAATTTCTGTCTGATTGTGATTTAGAAGACCTTTCAACAACTGTAAAAATGCCTCGCTGCAGGATTTGAGCTCATTATGAGCAACTTTCAGAGTTTAAAAGAGGTCATATTATTGAACTAGTGGCAGGTTGGACAAATCGAAGAATCGCTTGACATCTAGATTAAAGCAATGCAGCGATCAGGAGATGCTGGAAAGAATGGATGGACAATGGCAGATTTCAATGTCATGATGGTAGCAGTCGACCTATGGCCACAACAGTTTGGGGGTATAGAGTGATTGTGAGCCCAGCTGTCACAGCACCTGATTCATTGCTATCAAACATCAGATGTGTGACCCGCACACAAGTGTCCACCATAACCATTCAGATATGGCTGAGAGAACAAAATCTATGCTCCTACTCAGCGCCGAAACTAGCCTTTTTTGCACCAGGGGCAAACATGGATTTTGGCACCCTCCACCCTTCCCACATGTATGCATTCTTTATAATAAATACACCAAAAATCTTAATTTGGCTCCCCCTTCACCTTCTGTTCTGTTGGCGCCCGGGGCACGTGCCCCCTCTGCCCCCCTCTAGTTTTGGCCCTGCTCCTACTTACTGTTAACTCACCTATCACTCATGCCTGCACACAGTCAAGCCAAATTACAGTGGTGCTTGGCTCAATAAGGTTGGAATGACGCTGACTGGGGATGTATACTCTTTAGCACCGAATCCCATTTCCAACTGTGTCCTGACAATCATCAAAGACGTGTCTTGAGATGCCCAGACTAACATGCCAATCATGCTTTTACTGCAGGTTTCACAAACAAGGAGTTATGGTCTGGGTTTCTATTCCCCTTGATAGCTTGACCCCATTGTAAGTGTGTCATTATTAAAGGCATGCTTATGGCAAATTGTACATAGATGACATTCTGAAACCTGTTTTGCTACTGTATTTTTCACAGTATCCTGGGCTTAATTATCAGCAAGATAGTGCCTGACCAAATATGACACTTGTTGCTATGAACTGTCTTCAAGCTTGTTGAACAATTCCTTGGCCAGCCAGGTCGCCAGATCTCACTCCCAATGAGCATGTTTGGGAGTGCCTGACCAAATATGACACTTGTTGCTATGAACTGTCTTCAAGCTTGTTGAACAATTCCTTGGCCAGCCAGGTCGCCAGATCTCACTCCCAATGAGCATGTTTGGGATATGATGGGAAGGCGACTGCATCTACCAGAAAATGTTGATGACCTAGCCCAACAATTGGAGCAAATTTTGCAAGAAATACTGGAGTAGACCATCCAGACCCTTTATCAATCGATGCCATACGGTAGCTTGCATCTAGCCTGGAGATGAGTCAATCCCCAATTGAGTTTGTTGCTTTGTAACTATGCAACTCTGAAATAAATCATTCAATTGTTCTGAAATTTTATTAATGTTTTATTCTGTATATAATCTTCCTATCCACAAATTTTTGTCTCCATCAAACAACTCCTACTTGATGTGTCAATTTTTTTTTAATAAAATGTATATATTTATCTTTAAAAAAAGTTAAAAATATTAAATGTTTGGTTTATTAATAGATTTTGGTTTAAATTTGTCATGTACAGAAATGTTATCATTTCCCATTCCATATGTTTATGTAACTTAGATTTTAAAAGATCAGGCACAAAGAATATGATTCATAAAAATAAAAAAAATTAGATTTTTATTTTTGGTAGATGTTGGCTTCCCCCCCCCCCCCCTGCCTCAATAATTAATATGCCAAACTTATTCATTGCTGATTCTTTCCATTTCTATTTAAAGATGCTCTAAAGGTGATAAATTTTTCAAAGAAACTTAAAATTTGTACATCTCTATTGAAAAGAAATTTTACAAACCTAATTTACTGGAAATATGGCATGTAAAATTATCTTCACACATAACATCAACTCAGAAATTTAACAGTTCTTTTTTTATACACTTAAAAGTATGTTTGAACTATTATAAAAATATTGATAGATATCTAGAATATTCTTGTTATTTTATTTTGAAATATATATTATTGTTTTAGACTATTCTTGAAGACAAATATTCAAAACTAAACAAGCAATATGAAGAAGCTAAATATCTTAAAAAGAATATTGATCGACGTAATTGTCAAGTTTCTATGTTTTTACGAAAGTATTTCTCTGAAGAAGAGTTTGCTGATTATGATCATTTTATAACTATGAAAGCAAAGCTGTTAGTGGATTGTAGAGAAGTAGATGAAAAGATTAAACTGGGAGAAGAACAACTGGATGCATTAAAAAGCAGCCTTAACAGTCAGACCTTTATTAAATGAATATTTTTTACAGTGTTTTGTCATTGTTATCATTAATAACAAAATCATACATTTATTATGTCATATATCTTATATTTATTTCAAAGATTATTTTGTTAAGTATAAATACTCAAAGATTTGTTAAAAATTCATAACTAAGATGTACATAATTATAAAACATTATTCAGAAATTTTAAGTAAGAAAAGACCCTTAAGATAATTTAATTGTAAAAATGTGAATTTTATCTAAATGATTAGACTTATTTTACCAATTACATCTATCATATTATATCTCAACTTTTCTTTCTCTTCGTACTGATTCATTGAAACTTAAATGTTAATTGATCTACAAAGTTTTAAAATTTTAATGTCTTAAATTAGCCAACTTCAAAAATTGATAATCAGTAGATGAGGCACAGAAAAAGCTGGAACTAGCTCTAAAATGAGCAAAATTATTGTTAAAATCACTAAACATTTGGTTTAGTATCTTAAAATATGCTCTCAGTTTTTGTAATTTTTTTTATATATGCGTAAATTCTGAAGTAGTTAATTAGCATATAGGATTTTCTTCATCTTATATATGTTGCAGCCAATTCTAGGACTGGCCAATTCACGAACTGGCCAGATGCATTTGGCCAATTCGTGAAATAGATATAAGTACTCGGCTTAATCCTTTCTAACATAGTTGAAAGTGTCTATAAATTCAATAGTCTAGTTGTCAGCCTGTCCGTGATATAACTCGAGTAAAGTTTCCGGTTAACTTGTAATTGTCATCGTGTTTGGTTTATCAATTAATTTCGATATTGAAAGGGAATTGTGTACTATTTTTGGTTAATTTAGTTAGGTACACAAAAATATTTCGTTTCAATATAATCAATGGGAATCTTTTTTATTGTACATTTTAATGTTACATTATCTTAATTACAAAAAAATTGGTACCTATGCATCATAGTTCGGATGTTGGCCAAGGCTTTCCGGCCAGTTCGCAAATTGGCCGGCCAAAACCCGAAATATGCAATTCATTTCATGTATTTCGGGTTTTGGCCAGGAAGCTTGGCCAGTTCTACAATTGGCCAGGCTCCGGGTATTGGCCGCAACATATATACCACTGTGTTTGTCTGTTGAAACTCAAGTGCAAACTAAAAAGCAATTTATTTAAAGCTCATTTTGTCTTACATCATTCAACTTAATATTTACTTTTAATGCAATATTGAATATCATTTGTTAAGATGCAGATACATTAGATTTTGAGACACAGAAATATATAACTTGAATTAACTATGACTAAATTTAATTTTTTTATTTACATTGTACAAAAATCAAATCAGAATGAGTTTAATATTACAAAATTTAGATTAAAATTTTACAACTTGTTACATTAGTTTTTATGCATTTTAAAATAAAAATCTACATATCACTGAATTTTTTAAGCCCAAAGGCTGAGATGTAACTAATAATCTGGCATTCTTGGCGAATATATGATGTTTTACAATGAATTATACAATACACTTGAATAACAGAATTCTGTTAAAATTACAATGTAAACCTAAAACAACGATTGTTAATATTTTATTTTAACTTTTTCTGCTTTTGGTATATTTTCTGTGATGTTATCAAAATCAATTTAATTTGTCACATGTTCAATTAACAAAAGTGTTGGGGGATGAAATTTTTTTGCTACCTATAATGATGTTCTTAAATATTTTAGTCACTTTCGATTTGTTGAATTTATTTTTCTCTCCTAAAACCACACTTACAATAATTCAAAAATAATAATAATAATAAAATTAAAAATTTAACATTTACAGTAAAAATCCAATTTTTCATCTCTTAAAATTATACTTCTCTGGAATTTAAAATATTATATATACATTAAATTTCCATGTTAATATTGCATAATGTTTTTGTTGTTTGCTTCAATTGGTGATATATTTGCGGGAAATTTATACTATTCTTTAGAGACACAGAAGTTTCACATGTAAGATATAATATACTCATGTGTTATTTATTTTGCAGTCATGCAACTCACAAGATTTAAGAATACCCTTTTGGATTTAGGAATAATTAGATATGTTGGTTCTTCTAATGTTCTATATAATTTTTCATTGTGTATAGTTCTTAAAAGAATAAAGTGCATTTAATCAAAACACTAACAAAATCAAAAAAAAAAAAAGTGCATCAGTACCTCAATACAAGTACCTTGCTTCAAAGTTTATTGTATATAGTATTTTGCAACAAATATACATTTATGTTATGTTGGTTCTGCATGTTATATTTATGTTTTTCTACTGCTTTGTTTTCAGTTTATTTTTAATGAAATGTACTTACTGTTTTTTTTAAATAATATACTCTATATGATGTGATGTGATGTGAAGTGATGAGAATGTGTGATTGTGAAGATTAGAACTATATATTAGTCATGAAATAACTATGACTATTAACTATTGGTTAGTACACAACCATTTGAATAAATTATAAAATGTATTTATAGTACAAATATTATATGGTAAAACTATATAAAAGTACAACTATTTTAAATGCCTTCATTTCTTCATACCTTCCTGTAAATGAATTTACTTTAAATCAGCTGATTTTTGTATTTTTCACATTGTTCATTATAAGAAATAAATCATTCGCTATTTCTTTAGAAGGCAGTTTTGATGAATATTAAGTTACAATATCTTACTAATAGCATGTGTGATAAAATTAGTAGTTTGCTAATATAGGTATTCTTGTTAAGCTGTTAAAAGCTGATGTCAAGAAAGCTGCATTTTTATTTCAATATTTCTAAGTTTTCTTATAATGTCTAGTATATTTGGTTTCAGATAGTAATTTTTAAACATTTTTTTTCAAAGCATTGCACTTCCCTTTCTCATATTAGTTTGTTTTTACTCATTCATAAAACATTGCTAAAATTTTCATAAAATCAGTAGAAATGTAATGTGTGTATATATTTTTTCTGATGTCGCTTACATTGAGGATAATATTTGCAATGGAACTATAATTTGTACAGTTTATAAAATTGTGTTTTGCTATTTCCTTTGACTAAGACTTGTATTTATGGTTTTATTTATTTAAGATTTTTAAGTGTTGATCTTTCTTCTGAGAGATCCTCTATGTATTAAAAACTGGCTATGTTTATTTTATTTGATTTAGGTTTATCATTCATTTAAGTTTATCTTCACAATCATGAACTTAAGTTATTTTGGATTATTTTTTTTTAATGTGACCAAAAGACACACCAATATTTCTATAGTGTTACACATCTTATTTAATAAAATGTAGTAAAAATTTATTTGCATGCTAGTTTTTCACATGTTAATCATTTTAAAGTATGTTTGATGCAGTGTATTTTTCTGCATATCAGTATCATATTATTTGTTCAAGAATTGTGCATTTTTTTAAAACATATTCAGAAATTAATGTAAAGGCTAAATGTGGCATCTCTTAGATGTTTCTTATAAAATGTGAAAAAAAGGAAGAGTATAATTTTTTTAAATGAATTTTAAGATACTATTTTCTTTGTACAATATAAATGTTACTATAAAACATCAGTATTATAAAGCATTATAGTAACTGTATATTCCAGCATATAATACACACTTATAACAAGACTTGCCAACTGCTATGAAAATCAAACTACAATTTTCTGAAAAAAAAAATGCTTTTGTCTTTCTAGTTGCGATTTTTAGTCCGTACAACATATTTTCCAAGCATGATTCTGTTCCAAAATTTAAAAAAACTGGTTATTAGTTTGAAAATTCTGGGTTACAAAACAAACTTCTAAACATGAAATCCTCTTATCATGAGGCTATGATGTGTCTAAAGAATTTTACAGAAATTCCCTTTCTTCAGGGGTGCTATTTTAAAAGTTTCTTGAGGGGAGGGTTTGAAGTATTGCACAGAATCATGCAATTTTCTCACAGAAAAGACCTTTATAATGAAAAATGTTTTGAAATATTTCCCTCAGCACATTCTTCCACAGACCTGTGATTCTTCAGTGAGTATATTTCAAAGTTTCTTTGAGATCTGCAAGTTTTTTTTTCTTTTATAGAATTTCCCTAAATCCATTCTGAAAATAAATTGAGAATTCTTTCAAACAATTGTGGGGAAAATATCAGGTATCATGTCAAAGAAAACAGAAACAGTGATTATCTTCAGTTGGTCACTGAATAAAATTGCTGATTTTATTCAGAGTTCAGAAAGAAATTGTGAATTTCATCAAAAAATTGTGCAAAACTGTTGCAAAATTTGCTGATCAACTGTGATAAACTATCGCAAATGACAGTGAAAAGAAAATCAAATTTCTTTAATTGGTCACAAAAAGAAAACATCAATTTTGTCAAAAGATCACAGGAACAAAACATAAATTTCATTGAAAGGTCGCAGAAAGAAAACAAATTTGTCAAATGATCAAAAAAAAAATGTGTTAAAGGATCGTGGTAAAAAAAAAAATGTAAAATGAACAAGAAAAAAATTGTGAGTTTCATCAAAATACTGCACTGGGCTAAAAAATTGGAACTAGGCTCCTTTTACAAGTGTCAAAAAAAGTTGGGAAAGCAGAAGCTCTAAAAATCATTTGAATATTTTAAGAGGAAAAATTAACTATATTGAGTGGGAAAAAAATATTCCTTTTATAAATGTAAAAGGAAAAAAAAAAAAAATTGTCACGAACATGAAAAACCAGCCAACTAACCTCCAGATTAATTTGATTTTTAAAAAAAAATGTATACTAGCAGAAAATTAAAAAAAAAAAACTCAAAAAGGATAATACATTATAAGTATTTTTCCTTTAAAGATAAAAAAAATGAAAGGCTAGAAATTGAGGCTCGTAAAATTTTAGCATACTAGGTTGACTGCTTAGTTTTACAACACTTAAGTCCTTATTTCTACTTCATATGAGGAATCGTTTACACTTTCTTCCCCTTATGTGCACATGTTTCCCTTATCTACAGTGTTGTCCAAAATTGTGGACACTTTTAGGCAGCTTTCATTCCAAAAAGTAAAAAAACTACCTTTTACAGCCATCCGGAGGAAAGTATTTCTGGAAATTTTGCTATATTTTCGCCGATCGTGACCCCAGATCAGAAAACCACCCTCCGTTGAAATGTTGACTTACATATATAGATAGATAATGAATTTTTTGTGCTGTAACTCTCGAATTCATGAACCAATTTGGATGAAATTCTTTATGTGCATAGTTGAAGTACTAATGTCTCAACCGAGTTCATTGGCCAGCTTCAACTGCCATCTTGTTTCAAAATGGAGGCCATTTGAATTTGTGGACACTTATGGAAATTTTTATGTTTTCTAACTTTTTCTTTTAAATGACCTATGTTCTTAACTTACATTGTATGATTGTTTAAAATGTCTTGATGTTTTTAACATTCTGTTTAAAATGATATATAAGAGTTTGCATTTTGTGAAATGGAACTTTTTCTATAAGTATACAGAGTTAAAAAACAAAAATTTCAAAAGAATCAAATGGCTGCCATTTTGAAACAAGATGGTGGATGAAGCAGGTCAACAAACTTGGTTGAAACATTAGTACTCCTATTATGCACATAAAAAATTTTATCCAAATTGATTCATAAATTTGAGAGTTACAGCATGACAAAATTCATATATAGAATATTTTTATTTTATATTTTTATTTCATATATAGTCAATATTTCAATGGAGGGTGGTTTTGGGATCTAGGGGAGTCATGATTAACGAAAATATAGCAAAATTTACCGATGGGCTTTCCCCGGACAGCTGCAATAGGTAGGTTTTTTTTTTTCTTTTTGTAATGAAAGCTACCTAAAGGTGTCCATAATTTTGGCCACCACTGTATATACAATTGTTTGAAAGTGTAAATTTCTTAAAGTAGTCAAAATAATAAAAATCCTTTTTGGAAGATTTTATACGTAAAAAAGAGGATATGAATAATATTTACAAGTGCATCTTGTATGATGGAATGTACTATAGGTTAAGATTTCAATAGAACATTTTAGGTTTAGCGTGTCTTGTAACAGGATGTTGTCATTAAAAATATTTTGGAAGGAACAATTGATATCTCTATTACATGAAAAATACAAAAATTTTGACTGTAACAAATTTGAGTGATTTTTTTATTATTATTATTATTATTGCTGTAGTTTTTATTAAAGGTATATATTTATCTGTGTTTTTGCTATTTTCATCATACATGTATATTTCATATTAATTTATTCTTGCATTACTCCTTTTTAAAAAAATATCCTAAAATGTGAATATAATTTACAAAAAAATATTAATGTATGATACTTTAAGAAAATGCAAAGTTCAACTTGCAAAAATACATCTGTTTGAATTCATCAGTATTAAATTACAGACTCATACTATTTTACATTCCATGAGGAAACACTTATATCCGTCCATTTTGTATGTATGTTTTATGTATTTGCAAGATTTTTTTTTATTATTATAGAAGATACTATTTTTATGTACTGTGTTTATATTGTTACATTATGATATTACAACAGTGCCTGCAGAATTAGTGCCAAGAACTTAATGTGCAACATTAAGTTATATATGAGATATATTTGAATATTTATTTTGTTATTAATATTTAATAAAATTGTTTTAAATATAACAAAGGCTACTTTATTATACTAATCTACAGGTTTTTGTTCTACCACATTCTGAAAATTTCTTCTTTTAACACTCAAAATGTATTAAAAGAAGACACCAAATATAATAATTAGTGTAGCGTTAAAAAAAAAAAAACTGGATTGCTGCAAGTTTTAAATATGTGAATCCAAAATAATAACTCATTCCAATAAGCAGTTTTTCAGTTGGACTTAGAAAAGCTTCTTGCATTACAGTTTGTTTTGAAACTTTTAAAAAGGAATTTAACATTTGCAGTAATTTTCCACTCCAATGCAGGGATATTGCATAGCCACGTGGATTCTTATATCGTGTGCAGAAAATTTGGCTTCTCTTTTTTTGATGGAAAAAAAAAATATATGCATGAATTATGGAACACTTTTTAATCTTTATATTATATACAATACAATCAATGGTAATACACCAGTATCTCATTAAAAACAAATTTGTGATTATTTACTTCATAAAAAATTTTAAATATCTATTGTCAACCTTTATGAAGTTTTTATTTAATTAAACTGAAAACTTTAGTTCTGGAAAAAAAAAATATATATATATATATATATATTTAAAGTGCATTTTACAGGGTTTGTATGGGTGCCATTAGTTTTCTAGGTTTTCCAGGTCCTATACCAATATTGTTTTATAAAAAAAATTAATTTTGTTAAAACACACTAAAATTGAAGTTTTCTAAATGAAAAACTACTACTGAAGAGTTTTCTGGTGTTGAAATTCCAGGACCTGTAAGAAACCTGATTTTAATGTATCTCAAACTAAAATTTCAATGTTTAATATATTTTCAAACGACTGATGCATATGTCACAATTATTGTGGAAAAACAACTCTTTAAAGCATTTAAAATTTATTATAAAAACATGGCAAAAAAAAAAAAAAAAAAATTCAAATTTCGGTCATCTTAGATGATAGTGTTTTATTTATTAATACTGCTTATAGAAAACCTATTGCTATAGGCATTTCTCAATAATGAGCAAAGCACAGTATTTTCTATTGGAGTATAATATAAATATGACAGTGCAGCTGATCAAATAGACATGAAGAAAATTATCCTCCTCGATTCTGAGATCAGAAAAAAAAAATGAACTAAATGAAATGACTGCAAAACAGCTAGAAAGATATCATTGCTTATGATAAGCACCAATTATTAAAAAATTCTAAAAGTAAGTTTAACAACTCTGGAAACTTAAAGCGTATTATTTAGTGTTTCTTTTTTACATATAACTTGAATAAATATAATTTTAAATAAAATGCAATTTAAAATAAAATAAAATTTACTATTTAAATTTCTCAAGAAATTTTCAACATAAAAAAAATATATATAAGAAGCAAAGCATTATGAAGGTATTTATTAAAACTCAAAAACATGAAAACAAAAAGAGATTGTTCTCAGGGTTGTTAATTATGACACATTATCTCTAATAAATGAGAAGAGATTAGATACAGAAAATAAAAATTTGACTGAAAGAGGTGCTACTCACCAGGTTCGAATACCTTGATATGAATATGATTTGTTGTCAATTTAAAAAAATGAATGATTTTAGGTAACTAAAGCAGACATATTTTGGTGCACAGGGCAAGAGGAAATTCGCCCACCACCTTAATTGAAAAAATTACCATATTTTTTCTTGACAAAAAAAGTACTTCTGGCTCATATCAAAAAGAAAAGGCAGCTTCTCTCTTCCTTGAATTTAATAATTCGACTAATTTTACTCAATCACATGAAACTAGGCAACATAAGATAAGAACATTAGAATTCTTCCTAAGAAGAGATTGGTATCTTTGTTACTTGTCAACAAAAAAAGATTTGAAATTCTGTAGAAAGACTTAATTTAAAAACATTGCATCCAACTATGATCAATTCTTTTCAGCTAGTAAATAGCTTTAGAGGCATTCAATCTTCTTCAAACTTGACTAGGGTTCAAAAAGAACTAGCTGAATGTGCATCTGATAGTGAAGAACCTCCTGTTAAAAGGCAGTGACTGTTACAAATATTTGGTGCTAAAGTAGAGTTATCCACTAAAGAAAGCAGGGAATTGATAGGACTTTTAAAAATGATTGCCTGGGATCATTAACCCTTGTCAGTTGTAGAAAACTTGGAATTTCTGAAATACTCTGAAAACTAAATCCAGTGTATGAACCACCTGATCAAAAACAATTCTTACTCATATTGTTACCAGAAAGTAAAAGATATGCTTTGCAGTTTTCAACATGTATTGGATAGTTGTAAGTCATATATCCTTTTCCGTATCTTGTCATTTTATTTACAAAAATAAATTGATTTGTCAATTTCTTAATACAAAAGAAATGGTGGAAAGTCGCACAGGAAAAAATATTGCATTTGTTCCTCCTTTGATTTTTGATGGATGGGAGATTTTTGATAAAATAGTAGCAATATTATCTGATGATGGAGCCAACTTTTAAATTTAAATGTAAAAAAAAGCTTAACAAAAACCCCAATTCTGATAGATTTAAAAAAATTTTTGAACAATAGTTTTTCAATTTAAGCATAGTCTTTTAGCTACAAATAAATTAAGGTATATTACAAGGAAGGGGTACTGAAAGTGCTACTTTTAAAAGTAAAACAGGATGTCAACACCAACTCAAATTTTATAATGGATAGATAGGCTGTACAAATTAAACCACAATTGTCTGCTGCCATCTCCCAAAAGACCTGTCATCTTTCTGATATATCAAATTGCGTTCTTCATTTAAAGCCTGTTGATTTAATTATGAAAAATAATGTTTAAAGAAACTTTTTCTACAATTTCTATTACAGTTCCACTCACAAGAGGCCTTGAGCATACGATCTAAGAGTCTGCTCCAAAAATTGAATTACACAAAGCTGCCAAGTCTGGCCTTTTGAATACTGGTATTTATTGCAAAAATGTTTTATTTAATTGAAACATTCTGCAACTTTAAAAGAACAAAATTTTCTCTAAGGTAATACTGGTGTGCAAAAAGCCAGAGACTTGTCAACTCTGAAGTTGCAACTGACTGCAAAGCAAATTATTACACTCACTGTCAAAAATTAAACAGCAGTAAAATGCAGAAAAATAAAAAACTTGGATTGGTAGAAAAGTAGCAATTATGTTTATGCATGAAACAAAACAAAGAATTACATTCAAACAATATTGAATTTTCATATGTAAGATGAAGTCATATTGGATTCATTAAAAAAAAAAAAGTTTAAAAATAAGCATGCAATAAATGATGTAATAAATGACAAACTAAACTGGCATTAATAGGGTATGTAAACATCCCTTACCTCACATACAGTTTACAATATGTAACTATACTTTCCATAAGGTGATCAACCAATGTAGAGTCAAGTAATCTCCATTCTTCCTGTAGAGCTATTTGTAACTCTGAGCTGGGGGTAAGAAATGTGTACACACAGCATGGCTAAGGACATTCCAAAGATTTTCAATGGGATGATCAGATGAGTACATTGCCACTCCATAAGTGCAATCTTATTACTCTGCGGATAGTCTGACAAAAACAGCTCTACAGAGACACTCATTATCATCTGTTAAATTGAAAAGAGGACCAACTGCTGCAGCATACAATCTCACAATGGGGTTTAGGACTTCATCCTAATACTGGATAGCCATCATAGAATCTCAACAAAATCCCTGCCCTGATGCTTTCACCTCAGAATGTGTCATATTTGATGATATACTGGGCTGATTGTGTATGTCTTGTTTTCCAAAACCTTACACACTTTTCATCTGGTTATAGGGAAAATCTCGACTCCTCTATAAACATAATGTTTCTCTAACCGGATAGTCCAAATGATATGTTGCTGACAATTGAGCCCCTCTGGTTTGGACAGAAAGAGGAACATAAACTCTGTGTACATACCATTCATGTACACAGTAAAAGAAAGAGTGCAGCATGGCAGTAGGTGCTGCAGATTAATTCAACTGAAAAGAAATGCTGGACTTTAAAATCAGCTGAAAATTATTTGAAGTCTCTAAATTTATGATATTTGTTGTACCTTTTATAAATAAATACAAATTTTGCTCATTTCAAATTTTACACTCATCTTTTAACACATAGGATGTTTGCTTGTATCTCCTTGAATAATAGCACTCAAGATACAAGAGTTTTTCAATTATGAGTTATCCATTCTACCAACTTCATTATTTGACCAAAGTACACAGCAACTGAGATAAATGGACAAATCATCATTGGCACACTCATTAGATAGTATGAATGTCAATGACATACACTGGTGGCATTCCCAGCAAACATCTAACTACCTTCTTGATGCTGGTGCATTAATTTACCATTTACTATGGTTCGCTTCTACAGTATTTGGCAATGTCATAAGGCAATACGAATCATATGTCAACAGAAGATATGGAAAAGTGACTATAGTTTTTGATGGGTATGCAAAATTTAATATGAAAGGTACACTATATGGCCAAAGTTGACTGGCCACTTGAAATTTTAAACATTTTGTTAATTATCTAGAAAAATACATGAGGAACTACCTTGAAATTCTAAGCATGTAAATATAATAGTACAGGTCATACGTTTCTATGAAGATTTTTTCTTTAAACTATAGGGGACCATCAACAAATTAAAAAAGAATGAATAACCTTTGGATAACCCTGTCAAAACTAATGTAGCAAAAGTATTATAACTGTAGATTAAGTGGCTTATTGTAATATACTGTGTTCATTTTTTTGTGGATAGTATGTATACTCATAGAGAAATTAAGGTTTTTATAAAAACAGTCCCAAAATTTTCCAAGATTTTTGCTTATAATTTGCAGAGTTCTTAATATAAAATAATGTTTGTTTCTGAAAATATGACAACATTGTACACAATATGCTGTCATCAGAATTAAAAAATAATAAAAATTGTATGAAAAATGAGCAGATTTACTAAATAATTTTTCATTGCACATGCGTCAATATCAAAATTTCATTTGCATATTGTATTAGCTAATATATAGAGCAACTTTTGTAAATATTTCAAAAACATAGCTTGAAAATTCTGAAAGTGATCATCTATAGAATCAACTCAAAATCTGTTATTTCCAAAGTGAGGCAAAAAGATGAGGGGTTGTATCCATATATCCATTGATTAATGGCAAGATAGAATGCACAATATGGCATTTATTACTATATTTGGATAAAACCCCTGATGTTTTTTCTTTCATTTTGGGAATAATGAATTTTCAGTTGATTTTATAGACGATCACTTTCAGCATATTTAAAACACATATTTCATACTCTACAATATATTTAAAAATAACCAAAATCTGCGATTATCAAAGTTGGCCCTCTCCTTGTAAGCCAGAATCACATTGAAAAGAAATAAATATATTCCCTTTTTAGCAGGTGTAAATGATATATTTTTTTCTCACATATTACTGTATTAATTTTGCATGGATGAACAGTTTAAAAGAAATTTCCAGTTTTTAGTTTAAAAGAAAATTCCATCATATGCAGGTTTTTTTTTTCCCTCCCATGTTTTTAAATCTATTTAAAAAATTCTAAGCCTAGAAATTTACGATTCCTCAAAAAGAATAAATTATAATGGTTTACTTGTAGAATAATGATGACTTAAAAGTATATGCCTTTTTTGCAAAAATTTTTGAACCAAGCCAAATTTTACTGACTTTTGAACAGACTTGTTCACGCCGAGAAAAGGATTTCAACCGGATTCAATCGTAACTCATTATTTTGGTCTGTGAAGACTAGGAAGATCGAAATCAGTCTCAGCTTCGTATGGAAAAATAAGTTAGGCCCGGCTCGATACTCTAGAAAAGTACAGCCTGAACCTTCAGAAAAAAGACCCAAGCTCAGCCCAGCCCAAATGCTGTTAATGGAAATTGGCCCAAACTCGGCCTGTGCAGATCTCTAATTGAGACTACTTGATAGCTTACTTGAATCAAGAAAACAGACACTTTGTATTAAAATATTTCAATCACTATTTTTCGACAAAACCAAAAACTTTGAATATCGGATCACAAGTTCAAGAGTTATGCAAGAACATACATAGCAGAGAAGAAAAAAAAATCTGCAAACAAATTTTATAACTTCTTACATTAAAAGTCAATAAAAAGTGATTATTTTTAAATTATACTCACAAAAAAGCTACATATTTCATAACTTTTTATACACTGAATTTATTAAAAAACAGTGTTGTTGGATGATTTTTTAAAATCTCAATTTTAAGCCTTTGCTCTGATTTTATTTCTTTTGCTTTTCCAAAACTAACAATGCTTACAACTGAGATTTTAAGATACATGGGCAGAATGAACTGAACTAGCAAGATAGTAAAGGAGAACAAAAAAATATTTGTATATCAACCCTTCAGTAGTTTCTCATTTATCTCAACCTTTAATTTCAGCATATAAATTGTCACTTGCTATTACTCAAAATGGTCATACTTTTAAAATTTAATGAGATATTATATACCCTCATAGTACACTGATTTTATTAGATCCATTTTTTAAATTGCAGCAAATACTGTCAATTTGTGACTGTTTGTATTAATTGAAAAAGATAGAAAAAGAAATTGGATTTTGTATTAAAAATCAATAAATGTGTAAAATGTTTTAAGCAAAACAAATTTAGAATAAAAGCTACTTTATATTGTTAAATAATAAAATACATATTTTAAATCCAAGTTTCAAAGGGAAAAAAAATCATGTCACAGCAAACATATCAGAAAGTATTTTTCTTTTATTATTTGGAAGAATTTAATAAAACTTTATAATTTTGTTTTATTAATGCTTGAATCATTTTGAAAAAAATGTACTCCATGAAGTATAAATAAAAAATGCACAGCATTTTATTTTAAAAATACATATTTATATTTACAAAGTATATATAATTAATTATTTATATAATACTTATATAATTAAAACATTTCTAGCTATAAACAGTCTTCATAATCATTTTATTTTTAAAAGAATATGAAATTAGGAACACATTATAATCTGCAATTTCATTCTATTACATCTTCACCTAAGATTTTTTTGCTATATTCCTGTTGCTGTAGCTCCTTCCACTCCTTTTTCACTTGAAGCCTTTTTAATTGCCCATCCCTGAAAAAAAGAAAAGTAGATATTTCAAATTTTCAGGCTCTAAATTAAAGAATTAAGTTTGCTGTTGAAAGTTAGATAAGTAAATAAATACCATTCAAGGTCAACTAATCCTCCTTGTCTGGCTATTGCAGCTTTCACTCTTTTAGCAAAATCAATTGCACTTTCACCTTCCTACAAAAAATAGATAAAATATATTATGAATTTTGTTTGATTATTAAAAACATATAATAAATAGATAAGGCAGTACATCTACCTTTCTACACCCATCTATAATATAAAGATTTACTAAAAGAGGTATATTATGCCCAACAGGTAAAAACTTTCAAAACAATAAATACAAATTTAAAACTGACAAGCATCAATCATTTTGTGGCCATCACCAGGGTCTTACTTCAGTCCAAGAGAGAAAAATACTTGTAAAAGTCAAAAATAAACAGATTGTGTGTAATACGTCACCATAACAGCCCCATCTGTACAGCTACAGTCTAACCATCCATCCTTAAAAAAGAACTTGAAGAAACCAGATTATTAATGTTGAAAGCTGCATTAGACTTCTTTAACTCTGAGTTAAATTCTATTTCAAAAACTTTAACCACAACCCAACCTAGTATACCATAAGAGACCCCTTCATTACAGACATCTCCAATTCTCAATTCAATTTCTAGGGATTCTCTATACTTTTTTCTAGATAAGTGCATGGGCAAATAACTTTGGCTTTTTCATTATCTATTGTTTTAATTGGATTTTTAGAGCAAAATTTTGCAAGAGCTGTTGATTGTTTATTATATTTTATATCTGATTTATGTTCTTTTAATCTTGCTTCAAATTTTCATTTTTTTTTTCATATCTACATAATGTATTTTCTCACTGTTATCTAAAATAATGGGAATTTCATAAACACCAGCTAAACTCAGAGGAAGGGGGGGGGAGAGTAGAATTAATTTTACTTAAAAGTAAATTAATAATGTTAGGTCTAGGAATTGCTATAAGGTGAATATTAAATGGTCTTGAGTACTTTTTTAACCTTTCATAAATACCTGTGACACAACCGGATTTTCTGTAGATAACATTAGACTTTTAATCATGAAGGAATGGTTAATATGCTTTACAATAATCTTATCAATAAATTTATTAGGGAAACCATGTTCAGACAAAATTCTTTGAATAAAACTAAGTTCTACTTGGAGGGTTGTACCAGAGCATAACATAATAATGCATTTTATAAGTAGGGAAAAAGCAGAAATCTTATAGTTAAATGGATTATCAGATTGAAATGGAATGACTGTGTTTGACTTGACTGGTTTTCTGTAAATATCATTGATCTATTCTTAAAATATTCAAATCAAGGTAGGCTTAGGTCAATCAAGGTAGGTCCCACCACTTTTCTAGGGATTTAATGCTAATTTATCCTTTTAAAGCTAACCTTCAAAATTTTGAGAATCAAACATAATGAACAATATATTTTTTTGCCATTGATTTTTTTTTTCTTAATTTTTCTGCAGTTGTGAAAACAGGATATCAATTCTAATTTCATAAGGAAATGTATGTGAGACAGTAAAAATTACATTAAAATGAATCATTTGGAAATAGAAGATTTTGCATGTGATGTTTATGTAGAGGAGCATGCATAAAGGATGAAATCTCCACCATCTCAGATGATACTGTAGCAATTCATGTAATTAGTAATTTTTTGTCTATGCAAACAGTGGGAGAAAGAGTGTTGGAGTCATTTAATGTATTGGACAAGGAATTCATAACATGTTTTTGAAATCAGATCATGTCAACAGAAGATTACCAATTATTTTTTTAGCAAAACCGTGAGGAACAATTAAAGGTAAAATTAATTTATTTACACACGTCTTCATTTTCAGTTAGTAATGTATCAGATTAATGTAATCGATTTTAGTCAATTCATTAATGATCTCATTACTAGTTCATTCAGGAAAATTCATTGATGATCACTTTTAATAGATTTTATCATTTTTAATATACATGCTTATTGAAACCATAACAACTAATGAGTTATACAATTTATGAACTCAAGCATTTTTCTCAATGTTTTGGATAAAAACGAACAACTGGATATAGTGAAAAAAAACTTTTGATCCCTTGAAGTCTGTTATAATGGGGTTTGACTACATTGCATGTATTCAAGATATGTATTTTTATACTTTTATTGTTTTTGTCTTTTTTTTTTTTTTTTTTTTTTTTTTTTTTGTTAATAAAATTAAGTTTGAGTTTCAAATAAGCTTGTTTTTATTTTACAGAAATAACATTTAATTTATGGTTGATGGAATTCCCTTATTTTAGAACACTTATTACTTTTAACCTTGGGTATAATATTACAGTGTTAATGCTCCATTAGCATTTAACTCCCTGCAGCCTATTTATATTAACCTGAAACTGCCTTTTTGGTAACTCCTAACAAATTTATAAATATTGTCTTCTAAAGGTTTTGGGATAAATTATGCTAGGAATCTTGATACTGGAGAGCCTATAGGCACCCTCCTTGTCTGCTCATAAAATATCTTGTTAAAGACAAAAACATTATTAATCCAGAGACTAAGTCCTGATTTTAGTGAACTCTGAATGTGATCATTATAGTAATCAATTTTATTAATTATCACAAAAATTCTACTTAAAACAACTTTACTATCAATTGCTGGAAAAAGGGACACTATGTTGACTTGCAATAATTGTACCTGGTTTTAACTGAATCTTTAATTTTAGTAATAAAATCAACAGCAGAGCAAATGGTTCTGTTGAATACAGGGAGCATGGGTTTCATAAATGGAACACCAGACCTTTCGATGAAATACAGAAGGACATCTTGGAACATTGGGTCTAGGAGGAATATTTTATTATCTTTAACTCTCCTTACAAGGCCTGCAGTAATACTCGTGGGATTAACATTAATACCTGTTTACATAAAATCTAGCCAAGTAGCTATCTTTATTAATTTCTACACTTTATTAACAAGACTTGCATTGGGATCTTCCTTTAAAACACAATCTATTTTATGGACACAGGTTTCCATTTCCACAATATAATCGGATTTGTCAAGAATAGAGTTTGTATTAGATTTTTCTGTTTTCAAAAATATAATATTAGAGTCATGTTTAAGCGTCTTGATAGTTTTTATATAATGTTGTAGCTTATTGGGTTTGAACCTGTATTTCTTTAAATAAAATATGCCTTGCCTCCTGTCCTTTAAATCTACAATTTAAGGTATTCTGAAGGATAAAGTCCATAATAATTGATTTAACACCCATATTAGCAAGAAAGAAAAACTTAGGTCCCAATAATAAAGCTTCATTTTCTTTAGCTGAAAAAACTGTAGATGAATAATTTGAATATTAGATAGGTTTAACATGAACTTGGGAAGGCGGGGGGGGGGGGGGGACTTTTTCTTGTTACAAATCCAGTGCAACAATTTTCTGTCTTTTCAATACTTTTTGTGAAAACTTGATACAGTAAAACCTCTAAATAACGGACACCTCGGGAATGCAGAAATTGTCCACTATTTGGAGGTGTCTGCTATTGGAAAAACATCAAAGATTCAAAAATCGCTTAGAAATGCTTAATGTTTCATTAATTTACTTTTATATGTCCTAAAACCTCTATTATATTATTAATCAAAAATTAAAATTATTTTTAAGCAAAAAAATTTAAATAAAATTGTGCACATTTTTATCCACTGTTTATTATATTATTGTTAGAAAAATCTGTTACAAAAGTTTATTTTTGCTTGCGATTACATGTACTAATTTGTTTTTTGTGTTATGTTATTAGAAATTGTAGAGTTCCAGGAGAGGAGGGAGGGATTGCACTTTTTGATCTTTAAAAGCATAAAATCTCAAAATGTTCTTGGATGACATTTCAATAGTCTGGGAGATTCTTTCTCCCAGGCAACCCCTAACTTTAGCACTGAACGTTGGGGGGGGGGGGGGGAGGGTTCCACAGATCTTTGTTTACATTTAACTGTGATCACAAAATTTGTGACACGTTGTCTTGATAAATTCAGAAGTTTTTTTACTTTTTTTTTTCATTTTTTTTCTGTTTAAAAAATACTTTTTCATCCTTTATTGCCGAATAAAGTGTCCGCTATTCGGAATGTCCATTATTCAGAGGTTAAATATACAAAAATTTAAGTTTTGGGAGTGGGGATCGTAAAACTGTCCGTTAAGTAGAGGTGTCGGCTTTTGGGAGTGTCCATTATGGAGGTTTTACTGTATTGCCTAAACAGTGAAAAAGAAGAACATCCTTCAATTAAAATCACCATAATTAGTAATTTCCACTATTTTAAAATAAAGTCTACATATATTCAATGATAATTTATCAATATAAGCATGCTTTTCCCTAGTCAATGAAGAACAAGTTGATTTCAAACATGAAAGTTAAAATTTTTCCCTTAGCTGCCAGGAAACGACAAATAACTAGGCGATTTTTTACTACTAGAAACTTTGAAATAACACCAAATTGTAAACATTTATTAAGAAAAGATACATTTAAAAATTCTCTAGCCTGAGTCTAAAAATTGTTAAAGAGTTCATCATAGCCCAGTATTGGTAATTAATGTATACAGGGTGTATCTAAACTACTGGGCAAAACTTTAAGGGGTGACAGTACACATCAAGACAAATAATATTAACAGGGAAACCAAGGGTCCCAAACGTCTTCCGAAGGAGATAGGCGCCATCAAAGTTTAGGGTCCAAAATTTGAAAGGTTTATAAAAAACGGAAAAATTGGTCGATTCGTTTGCAGTTTTCACAAAAACTATTCTTTATGTCAGTATCATCTTGAAAATAAATTATAAATTTCAAAAAATGCCGATAGAGGGCGCTTTAGACTTTGGAGTAACGAACAACTATTTTTTACCGTTAGTTTTGCATCTCATTAATTTTTTTTAGAAGTTTAGACATAAACTTAAATTTTGAGCTCAAAATCTGTGGTTAAGTAGCGCAAACTGATTTGTGTTCAATGTGAGTGGGTAGGTTCAAATTTCAAATGATTATAAAAAACAGAATAATTAGTCAATTGATTAGCGGGTTTTCACTAAAACTGTTGTTTATGTCAGAATGGTCTTGAAAATAAATTATAAACATAAATTTCAAAAAATGTCGATAGAGGGTGCTTTAGACTTGAGTAACGTACAACTATTTTTTACTTTTATTTTTTGCATCTCATTAATTTTTTTTTTTAGCTTAGACATAAACCTAAATTTTGTACGTTACTCCAAAGTCTAAAGCGCCCTCTATCGACATTTTTTGAAATTTATCTTTATAATTTATTTTCAAGACAATACTGACATAAAGAATAATTTTAGTGAAAATTGCAAATCAATTGACCAATTTTTCTGTTTTTTATAATCATTTCAAAATTGAACCTACCCACTCCCATTGAACACAGTTCAGTTTGCGCTACTTAACCACAGATTTTGAGCTCAAAATTTAAGTTTATGTCTAAACTTCTAAAAAAATTTAATGAGATGCAAAAAATAACGGTAAAAAATAGTTGTTCGTTACTCCAAAGTCTAAAGCGCCTTCTATCGGCATTTTTTGAAATTTATCTTTATAATTTACTAGCTGACCCGCCCGGCGTTGCCCGGGTCCGTATTAGCAATATTAAACGAACTTGAAATTTGTATGATTTTATCAATAACTGGAAGCATGCAGAAATGCATTGTCTGAAATACGTCATTTTCATCGTTATAAAGTATTAAAAGGTTCTGAAAAAAAAAGAAAACTTTTAGTAATACAATTTTTAGTTTAAATCAAATGTTTTCAATATTTTATTTAATTTTATTCAAAATGAAAAAAGATTTTCTTAGCAGACGATTTTTTGTGATAAATACATTATCTGTTTTATATTTCTTCTGCTTTATTCCTTTTATTTATAGAGTTCAAAATGAAAAAAGATTTTCTTAGCAGACGATTTTCCTGTGCCTCAATTAATTATCCTCGGAATTCCTTTTATTTATAGAGATTTTCAAGACAATACTGATATAAAGAATAGTTTTCGTGAAAACCACAAACGAATCGACCAATTTTTCCGTTTTTTATAATCATTTCAAATTTTGGACCCTAAATTTTGATGCCGCCTATCTCCTTCGGAAGACGTTTGGGACCCTTAGTTTTCCATTTAATATTATTTGTCTTGATGTGTACTATCACTTCTTAAAGTTTTGCCCAGTAGTTTAGATACACCCTGTATATATATTTAATGTTTTGAAAGCTTGTACCTGCTGTGTGTAATATATATCTTTTTGTAAATCTTTTTATTATATAAGTGTGAAAATTTCAAGACATAACAGTCCTTTAATTTACTTACCTTTCTAGTCATAGGTGGTAAATACCAAATTTCACATACTATTGCCCATGATGTCATCATCATAAATAAATAGTGTGCATAACCTTGTTTTGTGCTATTCCAAAAAGGGTCTCCAAATCTTGAATCATACTATGAAATAATAAATTATGATTTGAAAGATTAGTCATGAATATGTAAGTATATGGGACCGTTCAACTATTACATAAGCATATTTTTAGTCATTTTGTACCCCCTCCCCCCCCCTTTGTAAGAAAATATATGCAAATGCTAGATACCCCCCCCCCTTTGCTTACGTAAGATTTTATGACAGTTTATACATCAATACTTCTTGATTTATAAAAAGTTACCAATCATTTACATTATTAATCCTACACGTAATGCTTACGTAAGAATTGTCGTGACCCTCACCTCCCCCTTGTCAGAAAAAATAAGCAGACTCTGGACCCTCCCCCTTTAGTGCTTACGTAATACTTGAACGGTCCCTATGCAAAAAAAATATATATATAAGAAGAAAGTATGTAATTTTAAAGCAGATATACAAATTAAGTTCCAAGTAGATTTAAATTATAACCTTTACTGCAGCAGGATATATTGTACCACCAACTTCAAAACTGCCTTTCTTGAACATCATAACAGATGTATTATTTATACATGTTCCTAAAAGAATGCATTTAAATACAAAATTAAAACATGGTAATGATGTAACTTTACAATATTTGCCATAATTTTTAATGCAAAATTCAAATTACTGTATTTTCAGCAATAAGTGATGTGGCACATACAAGTTTAAAAGTAAAAAATTTGCTTAGTGCATTGCTTCTGCCAGGGCAGTGGATATGGTGATTTTTTTTTCCTTGTATCAATATATATTAGAGCTGATTCTGTTGCCAATTTTTCTGAAAATTGTGAAAAGTCAGCCATCAGTATGAAAATTACATAGAAAAATGGTCACAAGTTTTGACAAACAATTACCAATTATTGAAGAAAAAATAGGTAGTTTCATCAAAGATCGCAGAAAAAGTAAGAATTTTATCAAAGGATAGGGCGAAAAACAAATTTTATCAAAGGTCATAGGAAAAAAAGCAAATTTTAAGAGAAGACTGCTGGAAAATGCAAATTTCATCAAGGGATTATTAAAAAATGTGTATTTCATCAAAGGATAGCTGAAAAAATGCAAAATTTATGAATGGATTGCAGAAAAAACATGAAATTCATCAAAGAACCATATGGAAAGAAAGTATTGCACCTGAGGATTGAGGAAAAAATGAAGCATTTCATCAAAGGATAATGAAAAAAAAAAACCTCCAATTGCATCAAAGGACCACAGAAAAAAAAAGAAAGAAAATTCCAAAAGGACCATAGAAAAATGCATATTTCGTCAAAAGGTTCACGAGGAAAAAAAAACAGGAATTACCTCATAGAATTTTTTGATTTTGTTTTGTTCTTTATTTGGATACTCTTACTTTCAGAAACAAAATCAAAAGAGAAAATATCTCTATTAAAAAACTTGCAAAAGAAATCAAAAAAGTAGAATGTGGCCTTTGTAAAAATCAATCCCTGCTACCTAATGCAAAAATAGATAGATAAAAGAAGATAAAAATTTTGAAGTACTAGCTAGACATTTTTTAAAAAGTCATCCATTATATTAACATTAGCAAGCCAGTGTTCTCCTATAAATAACTAACTGATTGCATACTCAAGTTGAAAATTGCCCAAGAATGACGTGTGTTTATTTAAGCTCCTCAGGATTTCACTCTTTAAGTTATGCTTTCATTATAATGCAAATGGACATTAAAGGAAGATGTTATTGAAAAATGATTGCATTGATTATAAATACATAAAAAATGCATTATGCATGAAAAATAATTTATTGTTTTAAATAAACACCCTTTCCCTTCTGTTTCGCTTCATGAGATATTTTTGATTTTAACTGTTTCTTTTTTTGCATAGCAAAATATTTATCAATGGAATGCCTATCTGATTTTTAAGATGTCTGAGTTTTCAGAACTAAATAAACAAACCACAAGTCATTGTGAGCTTTTTTTATTGAGAAAGTGTAATAGTAGGCTTTTATATGGATATCTATAAATTTCTTAAAACTTACATTTTAATAAAAATTTGGTATGTAACCTAATTTATTATTATTGCCAGTTGCTGAAAATTTGAACAAAATCAGTCAATTACTAATGACTATATCATTTTTCCACCATATAACCACCATCGCACTGAAATTTGCTGATGAATGTGATTAAACTAATAAAGTTTGGTGAATAATCTTGTAACATAAATATAGATGAAATATTAAAGAAAGTTACCATACCATCCTTCGAAATAGTCACCTCTCATAACTATGGACCGCTGAGATCTGCTATACATGTCCTGGAAAATTCGCAAGAAGTGTTCTTTTGGGACGGAGTTCAAAAGCTTCGTCAAGTTTCTTTGGTTGTCAGCAATATGGTCAAATCTCTTTCAAAGAGAGTTTGAGTCAGGAAAATAGGAAGAAGTCTGGAGGATAGAGATCTGGCGAGTATGGTGGATGTTTAATTTGCACCACCACTCATGAATTTCTTTCAGTCTTAAATCTTAAAACCAAACTTTAAACTGATCTTTTGTTCTTCCATTTTCTTGCTCTCAGTTAAGAACCAATACACTGAACAAGCACTTTGTAAAACATGTCTTACGCAGAATGTAAATGACTCTCAATTGAACAATGTTGCTGAAAGATGATCAAAACTTGCCTCTATGCATGTGTAGCGTTTTGTTTCCCCCAGTGTTGCTAGAAGTGCAGAATATGTCTGATCCAGTAATTGAGGATCAGGGGAAATTTTTCAGAAACATATATGATTTAGATTTTAACAATGAATTGTTCTTAAAGATAGCAAAATTTCCCTACAAATAAAAAAAATCCTTATGGTAACCTTTATAAAGTCGATCTCAGAATAATTGTGATTATATTCCTAATTTTCTGAAAATTTAAAACATTCAATTATAAAAAAAAAAAAAAAAAAAAAAAAAAAAAAAATCGGCCATCAATTTGAAAATTTGGACATAAAATATTGCGAATTTTGTCAAAGAATTATGAAAAAAATGCCAATTTTGCCACAAGATCACAAAACAGCAAGTTTCATCAAAAGACCATGAAAGAACAGCAAGTTTCATCAAAAGATTGCAAAATTAATGCACATTTTGTCAAAAAATTTTGGAAAAACCATGTATCTTGTCACAATATAGTTAAAAAATCACAAATTTCATCAAAAAGGATGAAAACCACAAATTTTACAAAAAAGCGCAAAAACCCCCACAATTTTTTTCCAAAGATTGCTAAAAAACAAAAATTTCCTCAAAAAGCCTCGAAATGGATGCAAATTTCCTCAAAAAATTGCAAAATAAATGCAAATTTCCTCAAAAGATTTTCAAACAACCATAAATTTCTTATAAAGCCATGAAACAACCAACTAAATTTCCTCAAAAGATCACAAAACAATGACACATTTTGTCAAAACGGGCAAAATAACTGCAAATTTCATTAAAAGATAGCACAAAAACTACCAATTTTATCAAAAGGTCACAAAAGAACTGAGAATTTTGTGAAAAAAGGACAAAACAATCGCAAATTTAATCAAAGAATCATAAAAACAATTGTGAATTTCTTCAAAAGAAAGGCATGATGACTGCAAAACTCGTCAAAACATCACAAAATAGCTGCTAATTTCATCAAAAGATTGCTAAAAAGTGCAAATTTTGTCAAAAGGTTGCAAAAGAATAAAATGCAAATTTTGTCAAAGGGCGTGAAAAAAAAAAATTTGCTAATGCTGGGAGTAGATCCTCCCACCCCTCATCTCACTCTGCTGCAACCTTTCAGAAAATTTTCTGTGAATTTCAGAATTTTTTTTTCACTCAAAACAATTCCCTGCCATAGATATTTGCACATAAGTTGAGAAACATTGGAAAAATAAATTGTCCATACCTACAAAAATGCATATATAAATTAAATATAATATACTGTAAAAGGTTAGGAAATTTTTCATGAGGGTTGGGGAAAATGTTAAGACATTTTCTGCACCCCTGCATGAAACAAGAAAAAAAACCTACGAAAATCATAAAAAAATTCATGAAAATTAAAAATCACTGCATAAATTCAGATTAAATTTTATCATAAAAAAGAATAAAATGTACTATATTGTACTAACAGTTTAAAATTAGATTCCTTTTACAAATATAAAAAAAAATTGACACAAAACACAAACATGCAGAAAATAACAATTTTTAATATTTTGATATACTTTTATAAGTGTGACGCTTTTGATGAATATTTGTTTTATTTTAATGTATTTTCATAGGTGTGGCGCTAACGATGGATGTGGTGCATATTCCCAAAAATAGGGTAATAGAATATATTACATTTTCAAAAATTTCTTACCAAATAAAGGAAACATGAAAAATATTAATAACAATTTACTTAAAATTTTGCAGTGTAGTAGAGGAACAAAAATATGGGATATCCTCAACATAACAAAATACATTTCACAAAAATGAGGAAAAAAATTTACAAATCTTTGAACACGAGATATAACCACCAAAAATGTTTTTGAGAGATAAAAAATATAAAAAAGACCACACAGCATGTCACTTTTTAACTATCTTCAAACAGAATACTATATATAAAATATCTTCATTCTCGAATACTTCTAAAATATATAAAGAATAATAGCAGTTAATTTTAAGTAAGAAATCATCCAAAGATAAGATTCAGCAAGTTAATAAAATCACAATTTTCTAAAAGATAATGCAAAATTTCATAGTGCTTTGTTTTAGACGCATGTATTTGTTAGAATCGAAATCATGCATTTCCATAAGAACCAGATATTGAAAATTAAAATATTCTAACCTTCAGGAAAAATTAATATTGGTAATTTTTCAGGATCTTCGACATGTTCCCTCAATCTGAAAAAATAAGTAATTTGGTTATTATATTACATACATTATAGTACTCTTAATTAAAATATTTGATTAATTTTAATTGCTAAATAGATTATACAAGTGAAAATTTTTTCAGAATAGGATTTGAGCCAAATATTTGCATCCAGCATTTATTTGGAATTTCATTACCTGTGATTAATCCTGTAGAACTGTTTCAAATAACAGACCAGAAGCTCTTATCAAAAGGTTGTCTAGGTGAATTATGCTGCTAGATTTGTCCAGGATAGCTCAGCTGACAGAGCATTAGTAGTTTAATCAGAAGTTCCCTGGTTCAAATTTTGGCCTGGACAATTTTTCACTCAGTTTTAAAATTACAACTTAGTTAAAATACGTTTTTAAACAAAACAATGCAATACAATTTTCAATATGTAAGAATTGTAATAAAAAGAAATTTATTAAAGTTATATTTATTTGTGTCTGCACATGCACCAGGAGAGTAGAGAACTGCACGGGCCTGGCCCATGGACTGTAGAAGTGAGGCCAATTTTTCAAATAGCCAGGGTGGCAGAATTAAGACACTTTTGTTAATGAGTCGGGTCAGGCCAACAAACAAAATAAGTGGGTCAAGCCAATCTGCCAAAAAAATTGAATTGGCCAGCTGGGCCACTAAGAAAATTTTGCAGGCCTACCAATCTGGAATAAAAATTTAAACTAAGCCAATAAAATATTAACTACTATCAATGAATATGTCTTTCACAAGAATAAGTGTAAATGTGCATTTCAATCCAAAGCTTGTTTGACAACATCATTACAGAAATATATCCACTGTAAAGATGGGCATTGGACATTGTGGTGTTCAACTTTTTATTCAACGTCCGTGCCGTGTTGAGATCAGACTTGCATTTTTTTTACTGGATAGTCAAACTGGGCCAGAACTGAACATAATTGTTCCCAAGATATGTAGAGCAAGCAATATGTTTTATAAAAATATTTTTAACAAGCCTAATTATTAAGGGTTTTTGGAATCAAACAAAGCTTTCCATTTTGGCTAAATAAATTACTTGTTGACATAGAAAAGATTCTTATCATAGCCTCATTTTCTGTGATGTCACTTATGGAAATTAGATTCAAAACTACAGTATTTTAATAGAGATGCATTGTCATTATCAAAAAATATACAATGCCATACAATTACATAATTTCTGAATGAGAACACTTCTCAATCCTATGTGTTTCCAAAAAGAAATGAATTGAGAAATGCGTCCGAAAGTATCTCTTGATTTTGAGAAAAATGTTAAGAAATATGTTCACAAATCTACGTTTTATTAAACAGCTTCAAAAGTTATGTTTTTAACACTCCTTTTTCTTTCTTTTATTCTAAATTCTATTAATTTTTTAATGAATCATTCGATGAAAATTGTTGTATTTCACAATTGTTTGACAAAAATTGCTGTTTTATTTTGCGATCGTTTGGTGCAAATCGTTGTCTTATTTTGTGATCGCTTAACAAAAATTGCAGATTCTTAAAAATTAAAGAAATCCCTCATTTGGTGGAAAAGTGGCATCCCTACAGAATTCTTTAACTAATGACATAAAATCAAGGTAGATAAGTAAAAAACTGCACTGAAAGTAGCTTTAATAATTGCTAAAAATTTCAAAATAGTAGTAGAAAAAATTTACTATATTAGGCAAAAAGTTTGAAAACAAATTCCTATTAAGAATGTCAAAAAAAATCTCTGAACACAAAAAAAGTAGCTAAAAATTACAAAATAACTGTATGAATTACAAATAAACTTTATTGAAAAGAGGTCAATGTTTACTATATTGGGCTAGAAGATTGAAACCATATCTATTTTACAAATGTGGAAAAATTGCAGTAAGAATTAAACAATAAAAAAAAAAGTTGCAATTTTAAGTTTTTTCTTTTTTACATTAAAAAAAAGTATTCCTCTATTAAAATATCTGCTTAAGTATTATCTGTTTTTAGTATTGCAAATGCTTTCCTAGTGTAAATAATTTGTGGGGTGAGGGGGGGGGGGAAGTATTAGATTATCATCATTATTATTTTGACAAATAAACTGTAGACAATTCAAAATTTTGAAAAGTCCAAATTTGGAATCCCCAAGGTCTAGAGGATTCCAAATTTTCCATTTTGTGTTTGCACAATACTTGTCATGCTTTTAGATCAAAGAGAAACATTTTTTATAACAAGAAACAGAAACAATGATAATGCTGCTCCTACTCAAAGACAATAAATGAGCAATTTTGAAATATCTACAGATAAAAGTAAACAAGTTTCAGGTTTTTTCAGGGTAAAAACAAATCTCTAAAAGAAAAACCCATAATCAAATAAAGTATATTACAGTAAACTTGTTGTGTCGATCCCCAAATTAAGATGGGTAGACACGAACACGTGGTAGAATAAAATATATTCTACCGAACTTCAACATAAATATAAACTAAATTTAAATAAATCTTCAATCATCATACCAAAAGTAGGATCGTATAGTGAGAATTAAAAATATCATTTGCATATTCAAAAGCATTCTAAAAGAAAATAAGCTGCTGTGGGAAAAGATAAGTAATGACTTAAATCATGGATTAAATTTTAACTTATGTTTATTTAAATTTTAAATAAGAAATAAATTAACATTAACGAATTACAAAATTAATATTAATAGATAATGCATGATAGTAAAAGTACATTTGCATACATCCCCGGGGAAGAATGAACTATATAGATACCTTAATAATTTTTACATACTGGAATCATACATCAAGACCTTGAAATGGACATTCGCATTAGGAAGATAATGGTGCATCTTTATAGAATCGGACATCCTCTTTGTAGTAACTTTGATTCCTCGATCTTTGGCGGTATCTTTGTTCAACTCCTAACCTTACAGCTCACATGCTCTTCTACGATGTTCCACGCTACGCTTGGCGTCTCCAGCTGACCGACAATCCTCGTTCCACCACCATTCGCTGAAACCAAAAGTCTCCTGGCAGCGCACCTTCTCTTCGTCGCTAGCCAAATTCCAGACTCCCGTTTTGCTCCTTCCCGTCACGATTGATGAATCCTCACTCCTTCCCGTCACGATAGACGAATTCTCGCTCCACCGCCGCCGTTTCGCCTGAAGTCGGTAGTCTTTCAGTCCCTTGCCGAACTGCTCAGAAAAAAACCTCCCGATCCTGGTGTGTCTGCTCCTTCTATTCACGTGCCAAATCACTTCATTTCCATCGCGTAGGCAAAATAATCCACTTGATGTCCGACATGTATATTAGTTATTTGGGTTTTTCAACAAAATTTCTCAATTATTTAAACAAATTAACGGCATTTCCGTTTATAATTTTTCTTTGTTATTAAAAAAAAAAAAAAAATTATGAAAAGAAAACCAATTTGTTCGTCAAAACATCGGACACCTGCCGTGTATGAATACATTATTTGATGTCCGGACCATGTGAGTCTCAAAATATTGAAATATGAAATATCTTTGTATATTTTCAAATTACACATTACTACAAACTTCCAAAACATTATTATTTTAAATCTTAATTTCATATATATTTTAAATATCTTTCAAGGAAATATCGATGTATCGGCCGGCACCTTGCCGACACAACAAAACCCCCTCAAAAATATTAAAATATTATTAAACATTAAATATATTTACCAGATATTATATGGAGTAATTTGTAAATTATTTGATAAAAAGAGATATATCCTATTAGCAAGCAAAACTAGATTATTTAAATAAAATAACCTATTATTATTATTATTATTTTATATAATTTTAAATTATTTTAGACCCAAAATAATCAACATAACAAACTCTCTGTAAGATGAAAATCTGTGTAACTGGGAAAGATTTTCAAGTTTTTACGAATACACAGACATAGGGTACAATTTGTTTATGCAGAATATTTTCTACTAAAAAAAATTTTCTCAGTCCTGATCAATTCTGCCTTAGACAAAGTTTACTGTATACTTAAAAAATTATTATTTCTAATATGAAATAAGAAAAGGAATGTCTTTTCTGAAATCTTTTCTAAAAAGGAAACATTTATTTTTATTCCTAACATTTAAGACATCTTACTTTATCTTTCTAAATATCTGGTGCATCATGTCCTAAATGTGCTATTAAACTCCAATAAATCAACCAACTTTCTAAAAACATTGAAATCTAACTTACCTTCTGGCGACTGCTGCCCTGTCTTTTACCTCAAATCTTTCAAACCAAATATGAGACGTTGCTCGATTTAATGCTCGTTGGAGTATTCCCAAAACTCCGGGTTGTTTTTGACCTACCTGAAATTGATACAGTTTACTAAAATGGAAAAAAGGCTAAAATATTACCAAATTGAAATATGAAATCCAAAAGATTAAAAATATATATATTTGTCCATTACAGTCTTAATGATTTTTAGGAAGATTTGAAAGATAACATATGAAAATATCTCAGCAATAATAATAAATCTGGCAACTAAGTATGATGCTTGGGAAATATGACACTATCATTTTCTATCAGTTTAATTAGCTTATTGTTTACACACACTAAATAATAACAACAATATAGATGTTTAACTAAGAATTTTTTTTTTTCCTGGCAGAAATCAATGAAAATTTTTATAATTTATTTTGTTACTTATTACAGTTATTAACTTGTTGCTTAATATAAAGCAGAAATTCCTTTTAATACTATGCTAAAAGACTTAATTACATTTATGGCAGTTTTAATCATAACAATATGCATAAAGTATTTTTTAACTTCATCATTGAAAACAAAGTTTCAAGATTTAATATAAAATCACTTTGAGTTTGGGGGGAAAAGAAAAGGCAGAATTTTTTTATTTGTCTTTTAGCAAATCTTATGAGGGCAAACTAGAATAATACAATGCTACAAAATCAGTAGATATTTTAATTAGATTATTTTCTCTTAAATAAATAAATTCTAATTTAAAACTTCAGTTAAGAAATTCTAATGTGACTTTTGCTGCTCTAACAATGAACTAGAGACCGAGAAAAAAGCTTTCTTAATTATTTTTTTCAAAAATGAGAAGAAAAAAAACTCCACAAAAGAAAATTTTGCTGTTGCCAAGCTGGAAATTTGGAGAAAGAAGGTAACTATTTATTAGTTCTATAGAATAATAAATAAAGCAAAAATTTTTTTTAATTAAAGATTTAAATTTTATTTATTGAGTGGAAAGTGGAAATTTGAGGAAAGGAAAGATTGAGGATTATTTTACATTACTAGAAACAGAAATAAAACATGAATTGTTGATTTTAAAATGAAATTGTTTTAAATGATTTTAAATTTAGTGTGCATATTTACAGAGTTGGGGAGGTTGGGGGGATTGAGATTTTGGGAGAGAGTGGATTTAGATTTTTAAAAAGTATTAAGTGGAAATCCATCAAAATATAAAAGATTATCACCTACGTTTGTAAACAATGAAATTCAGCAACTTGCTGTTTAAAATAAATGCAGTTTAAAACTTTTACATTCATAAGAATACATATATGAAGAATTTTCTTGTTTAATAATTAAGAGTTAAATGCAATCTTAAGACTTAACCAATTTTAACCTTACTTAACTTTGTAACAGATAACAAAATTCTCTAAATTAATCCAACAATGTAAACGCAGAAGATTTTCTTATCAATAAAGAAAGATGTCAACTTTTTTACATTTATTCAAATAAAAGTAAAGTAGAGTACACTCCCTTAAACCAGTAACCCTAAAATTCATGTACCATTCCACGTGTAGACAGTGAAATTTACAATTAAATTGCAGAAATAAAATTCAAGATGGTGCTCAAAATAGCAGTGATTGCAACATTACTGTTTTTATCATTTTTATTAATTCACACTCTTTAAGTTATTACATCAGATTATTTAAAAAATTAAATTACATTGCTTTTGATTTTTATGCAAAGTACAGTATCTATAGCAAAAACTCACCATATTATAGTTTCAGTACAATATTCACAAGTGTAAATTGTAACTTAATTATTTATTTTCATGTTCTCAATATTTATTATGCATTCCCCCTCCGAAATTTTTAGAACACAAAATTTAATTATGAAAGTTTATCGAAATGTAACAAAATCTGCTAAAATGTAAAAGGAACTAGAAAAATATTCTGTTTTAGGCAAGTTTTTATTTTAAAAAGTGTGTTTTTTTTTTTTTTTTTTTTTTTTTTTTTGTAGAGACCACAAATTAACAACTTCAGCCAAGTTTTCAATATAACCAGGCTCTCTTTACATGCCATAAAAATCATACTAGTTAAGATCAAATTTTGCTTAGAAGGAAAATCCAGTCGAATGCAATTCCATCCTAGCAGTTTCGATATTATAATGCGTGCATTACCTGCAATGATAAAAACCCATTTAAAGCGAAAATGTTAATATTTTTGGGATTTCTTCTTAGAAATTTTTAGTGTATCTCAGCCCCTTCTGAAATGATAAGTCAAGATACACCACTGACTGTAACTGTTGAAGTTGCATACTTTAGTTATTTCATTTGTTTTAATGTGTAATGATTTTAAAAAATTTTTGTGATGAAATTCCAATATTTCTAATGAAAAAAATACAAGAAAAAGAAAACATGTTAGTTTTACAATAATTCAAAAATTAGATATCATAAAAAAGCTTAATTCGGGTTAACTTGCTCTTTTATTGCACAATCATATGGAATAAACCTTGGAACAGTGTATGACAAAAAAAAAGAGCTATTAATCTAAAAAATTTCTACATGAACTGTTACAGCAATGCTAATAATATTTCAGAGAGATTTAAAAATATTTTTTAATCTTTTTTAAAAAAAAATTATTATTTTGCATAATTATTTTATATGATTATTAATAAATTATTTTAATATTTTACTTAATTACTTTCATATTTTACTTAAATGTAAGTATTCATTATAATTTCCAATGCTTAGTTACATTAAAATTACTCTTTAAAAAATGATAACAAAACAATGACCAGAAAGTCACAAAATTCTAAAATCTGCATTACTTCTGGTTTCAAGTAGTGAAGAATTGAGGGAACCTACTGTACATGTTTCATAATAACTATCATATAAACAAAACATCATGTGATATAGATTTTTAAAAAAATACTTAAAAATAATATAAAATAAATAACAAGCATTAAATTATGAAACATTATTAAAGTTAATAAAATTAAAACTGTTTTTTGTGACTAGATGATTTTATTTTTCATTCAAAATAAATAAAGAAAAAAAAATTACCAAAGCATAGCAATTGTCACTAGCAAGGATAACAACATCAATAGGAGATGTATGATTTGCAACACATATTCCACCTCCTTTAGCACGGTTTTCTCTAAAAAAGTATAATTTTAAAATTAAATTTCTATGTATTAAAAATATTTGGGCAAGAGTTATAACACCATATTATTTTTAATATCCATTGAACATGTATATGAATATCATGAAATCCCAACTTTAACCTCCTCACTTCAGAAGTATCACATGTGATACTTCTGAACAAATGAGGTCAGAAATTCCGAATTCTTACCAGAAATTTTAAATGAATTACTTTTACTTTAAATAATTATGAAATATCTGTCATTAAATAAAGAAGAAATTATTTTTGGGGATTTCTGGTGTGAATTTGGAATTTCTAATTAAAACAAGAGGCCATGCTAATTTACCTTCAGGGCTGAGGAGGTTAAGGGCCCCTTTCCCACCCACTTATAAACAAATTAGTTTTTCTTTTCCATTCCCCATGTAGAAACACCTAAGCTAGGTGGTGTCTATGCCCCTTAGAGGGAGTTTTCTCAGGCCCTCTGGGTACAGCAACGATACACCTAGTCCATATCTCTTGCACATATGTGTGAGAGAGTGGGGATGAAAACCCACAAGCGAGACTGTGTCTATGCAGTCAAGGAGGGCTTTCCCTGTCCCCTGTGGTTTCTTGCAAGGGGTACCTATCTTTCCCATCTGGCCCCAACAAATGTCTTTCCTTATTCATAGGAGTTGATCTTGGGGGTCAGTCAAAAAGCAAATACCCTCCTGGGTGCTTGGCATATGGGAGGTAGGCCTCGCCATCCCTATGGTTGTCATCGTCCTGCCGCTCATCAGGTACTTTATGAGGGGGGAGATTCCAAGCAAAGGAACCATTAGGTCTTCTCGGAGTGGGATGGCAAGTGCTGTTGCAACTGACTGTTCATCCCTAGCTTGGGAACAGTGGTCAGTGTCGTGATGTGCGTCGACCATTTGACAGTAGACATCCGACGGTGACGGGGGACGAATCAGTGCAGCCATGTAATAGCCGCCTAGCAGTTTGTGAACTGGGACCGAGTCAAAGTCCCTCGTCAAAAGAGTCATAAGGGCCTGAAAAGGCCCAGGGATGGAATGAGGTGCCATCTCATTGATCGCCATGTAGAAAATAGTACAAATTAAAAATAAAATGAGAGAGTTAGCTAGAATATATGACAGCCCGAAAGCAGAATACTACGAAATTGGCAACGTACGTCGCAGAACAGATGCCTGAGCTGCAGAACAATTCTGTTCTAAAGTGGGGGGAAAAATCTTCGGAACAACCGCGCATTTTCTGAGAACGGGGAAAATGCCGTGCCGAGTCGTAAGATGTTTTGAACAATACTATCTCGGAACTCTCCGATGTTTTTAACCAACATTTTATGCATAGAGGAAATATGTCAAAATATTTTTCATTTAAAGTTATCCATAAAACTATGAATCATGGCTCGAAAAATAGCGATCCCTGGAAAAGCAGAAATCCTTTCTGAGAGCGTATATTTTCCCACTCAAGTTCCCGTCCGGGAACCTAACAAGTCACCGTAGCCGCCAGTGATGCTGGACGCGTTTTAGTGCGTAAATTATGCAAAAAATAGCTCTTATGCGTCCCGTGGGATGCGTCATTTCGTCAAAATATGACCAAAAAAACCCGAATTTCGTCAAAAAATCGTGATAAAACGGTATATTTCGACAAACAATCACGAAAAAAACGGTAAATTTTGTCAAAAAAATCTCGAAAAAGCGATAAAATTTGCCAAAAAATCGCGATAAAACGGCAAATTTCGTCAAATCCCTTAAAACGGCAAATTTCGTCAAAAAATTCGTGGAAAAACGCTAATTTCGTGAAAAAACCCCGATAAAACAAGATTTCGTCAAAATATCGCGGGAAACAACGCAAAATTCATCAAAATTTGCGAAAAAAAGACAAATTTCGTCAAAAAATTTGCGAAAAAACGCTATTTTCGTAGAAAAATTACCGAAAAAAAACAAGATTTCGTCAAAAAATAGCAGAAAACAACGATAATTTCATCGAAATTTGCGAAAAAACAGCAAATTTTATCAAAAAATGGCAGATTTCGATAAACAATCCCGAAAAAACGGTAAATTTTGTCAAAAAAAATCCCGGAAAACAGTAAAATTTGCCAAAAAATCGCGATAAAACGGCAAATTTCATCAAATTCCTTAAAATAGCAACTTTTTTTTTTTAAATCACGATTAAACGGCTTATTTCATCAAAAAATTCATGAAAAAACACTAATTTCGTAAAAAAAAAACCCAAAAAACAAGATTTCGTCAAAATATCGCGGGAAACAACGCAAAATTCGCGAAAAAAACGGCAAATTTCGTCAAAAAATTGCAAAAAAACGCAAATTTTGTAGAAAAATTACCGAAAAAACAACAGATTTCCTCAAAAAATAACTGAAAACAATGCAAATTTCATCAAAAATCGCAAAAAACGACAAATTTTGTCAAAAAATTCGCGAAAAAACATCACATTTTATCAAAAAATATGGAAAAACGGCAGATTTTGTCAAAAGATCGCGAAAAAATGAAAAATTTCACGAAAAAATCGCGATAAAACGGCAAATTTCGTCAAAATACTTACTCATAAATTTTCCAGTGATCCTATATTTAGTAAGATTCGAAAGGTAAATTGAAAATGTATGAATTTATCTTTCAGAACAATTTTGGTCAAATACATTTGCATTGCAGAACATCACAAAGTATTCTGCTTTGGGGTATGACAGATGACGGAGATACATATCATTTTGTTTACTTATACATCACACAAAATATCAAATAACACACAGCTAAATACAAAGCACATAATCTGTAAATATTTACATTTAAGTTAAAATTTGTTTTATACCTGCATATTTTACATCAAAATAAAAACAGTAGCTTTCACATTCTATTACTATTGCTCAAAAACTTTTGAATTTCATTCTATGTCAACAAATCTGTCATTTCTATTTGCAACAAAGTGAAAGTGGCTTCCAAGGGTTTCTTCTCACAATGTCCAGATATAAACCAAACCTCCAAACATTTTTTTTTTCAGAGAGTTTCAATTTCAATTTTCTCCCTTCCCTTCCCAAGCATGAATTTTTTGCTTCTTATTTTTGCACCCTTCCTCCCAAGTGCAAAAAGTTTAAAATATTGAGAATCTTTAAAAAATCTCCTGACTTATTTGTTGCTCTCCGTCTATTTATATAATACACTAATGCAATGATACTGGGTTTCTCATTCTGCAGAGAAAGGAACTTATCACGGCCATGTTAGGCATAAGTAAATATTCCAATTAAGAACCTATAGAAATATATGCCTAATCTGCTTTGTATCACATCTATACTTCTTCATTTTCTTAAAAACCTATCCAATTATAGTATTTTAAGTTCTAAATTCTAAATAATGAATAACCAGCTATCAAGAATTTTCATACATTGAAATACTTCATTCATAAATATTTGTTTGGTGCAGCTATTTATCGATAATTAGTTTAAACAAAAAAAAAAAAACTTGAAATTATATTTTTTAATTTTTTTTTTTTTTTTTGCATATAAAATTATTATTTCTTTTCAATTCTTATTGTAATTAAAATACAAGAAATGTATAATATCGGGTACAACATATTTTAATTATATCCATACAGATAAAATTTTGAATACACATACTATGACATGCATACTACACATACATACTATACATTATCGAAGTTTAAAAGCAATCGGTTCTTTAGTTGTTCTAATTTTAACTCCCTGACCGCTGAGCAAAAGAGCAAAATTGTAATTTTTTTTCTCGGCAATTTATTTTTAATGTTAATAAAAGAGGGATTTTCTATCATGGTATAATTTTTTTTGTTATGTATATACTTATAAGCCTTGAAAGTATCAATCATAACTTAATATCTTAAAATTGGATTATATTTGTAGAGTTATATTAATTTAAATAAAGCTTCAACTGCAGTGAAACATGTGGCCTAGTGAACAGATATATCCGGTCGCGACTGTGGGAAGGTTAACAAATTCCTGTCAACTGTTGGTGAGAAAAATTTCCTTTACAAGTTTAAAAATTGATTTTTTCTTAAATCAGAAAGTTGTGATCCAATCTTTTTAAAATTTAGATTTTATGAATCAGCATAGGAAATAACATCCAGATACTAAAGAACCAAACTTGTAAAATCAATAAAATTTTGTACTGTAATTATCAAACCCTAGCATATTTTTTTTTCTTGTGTCACATGGCCTGCCACGGAAAAATGAAATTTTCAAATTAATTACCAAAAAATTAATCATCTTCATTTCCAATTGTCAAAATTAAAAAACAAAGACATATTCTGAAAGAGAATAATAGTTTACATGGGATGGCATAAAATTGTAATTTAAAAGATTCTTAGTCCTGCATAAAAATTCTAAGTCCATTTCGGACTGCAAGACGCAACTGTTTTATACTCTCTCATTATCACCAAAAATCCAACGCCATCAGACATCGGACACCTTCACAAATGAAGGAAAATAAAATATTTTTGTCTTGATTTTTAATGAATTTGAGTTTTTATGGTACAATCTAGATAATTTTTAGAATTTCTGAAAGCTGATTTCTCCCCCTGTCTTGTGATATTAATTTCAAATTTCTGGAATGCATAGGAAAAAAGAAATTGCCAATCCTTATCAGCCATTAAAATAATACTGTTGTTAATCTATGGAATAAAAACAGTTACAAAGATATAATAATTATGATTTTTAAAAAATAATTTTTAATTTAAAACATCAACAAAATGAATTCTTATTTATAATTAAGTATATATTTTTTTATAATTCAACAACTTTAGCACTGAACCAATTAGATACCATTCAGTACAAATTTTTTCTGCGAGATGACTTCTTTCCAAAAACACAGAATTGAAACCGGAGGTGCACATATGTGTACCTTGCAAATTACATCTAATTTAAATAGATATTATGATTTAGCTAAAAATTTTAAATGATTTATGCAATACTGAAGAGATTATAAGCTTTCTTAAAAAATATTATGAATAAATATTAATTTTCTAATTATAAAAATGTACTTTTTCGAAGTTTTATATTTTTCGCCATTGCTTGTTCATTTTCTACAAAATCATATGAATTAAGACTGCTAACGCCAATTCTTGCTAAAACTAGAAAGGGCTAACGTACACAAACATCATCCTCTCGTCTCAATAAAAAAATTTCAAATATTAAGTGAGATATGTAGTTGAAATCAGAGGTACACAAATGTGCACCTCGGGTCTGAAGAAGTTATAGCAATATCTTGATCATTATTAAGTTATGCATTTTAATAGTAGGTTAACATATAAATTTTATTTCTGTGTGTAATGTTAAGTAAAATATTTATATATAATAATTAACCATTGTGTATTATCCAGAGAACACTGCCCTCCTCCGTAATCTAACACCTACCCACCCATCCATCCTATTATACATATTTTTTGTATAAAAATTTTTTTTATATTTTTTATATTTTTTTATTATTTTTTAAAACATTTTTTATGCAATGTGTTAATTATTTTTAAGATCATGTAATAGCTAATTATATATTAAAGAATACAGGAGTTCTTATGAATAACATTATTTAGTGCATCATAAATTTGCATTTTAATGTTTGCATTAATTGGATGAGGAGAATATTATATATTGTTTTCAACTAAACATACCTTTTTCCGATCAAACAGGAATTTTTCCGACTGACTTTTTCATATTTCCAATTTGTAAGTCCTTATAGGTAAATACCATTTTTAAGATTAAATGTAAATTTTTCCTATCGACTGGAAATTTTTTTCAACTGATTTTTTCATTTTTTCAGCTTCTAAGTCTTTATAAATAAATAACATTTTTCCGACTAAATGGACATTTTCCCCCGACTGATTTTTCTCGTTTTTCCAATTTATAAATTTTATAGATAAATACCATTTTCTGGACTAATCTTAAATTTTTCCTATCGAACGGGAATTTTTCCGACTGATTGTTTCGTTTTTCCAATTTGTAAGTCATTATAGCAAATAACTTTTTTCCAACTAAATGAACATTTTCCAATTTGTAAATCCTTATATTTAAATATTATTTTTAAGACTAAACATACATTTTCCCTATTGAACGGGAATTTTTCAGACTGATTTTTTCATTTTTCCAACTTTAAAGTCTTTATAGTTTTCCAATTTGTCATTATAGTAAATAACTTTTTGCTGACTAAATGAACATTTTTCCAATTTGTAAGTCTTTATAGGTAAATACCATTTTTATGACTAAACGTATATTTTCCCTATTGAACAGGAATTTTTCCGACAGATTTTTTCATTTTTCCAACTTTTAAGTCTTTATAGTAAATAACATTTTTCTGAGTAAACGAACATTTTCCTGACTGATTTTTTTCATTTTTTCAATTTATAAGTTTTTATAGATAAATACCATTTTTTCACCCAAACTAAGTGTATTGTTTTACCGATAAACACGAAAATTTCCAACTGATTTTCCCAAGGGGGGGTGCGGCACCTCCCATAACCATCTTGTTATGGTATATTAGCCCCAAAGCCTGGCTTACCCAGAAGCATGATAATAGTATGTTTATTATGTAATGTAAATGATAATAGTATGTTTATTAGAACATAAACTAGCTGAAATTTTAGTTATTAAAAGCTTCCATAGTGTCAATTATTTTTATCAGTTTTTTCAAATTTATGTGAAAAACAATTTTTACACACAGTCTTAGGATGGGCATCTACACTAGTTACACAGGCTTCCCAGCAAAACATAAATGGCAAATTCCCTGACTTTCCATGACCAAATCTCGAAAAATTCCCTGACCAAATTTCAAAAAATTCCCTGAACAAGCAAGTATACAACGAAATTTGCTACTTATTTTCAGAATTTTTTGCCAAAACTAGCGATTTTTTTTCAGCAATTGTTTTTCAAAATTTCTATATTTTCTTTTCCCTGATTATTTGACTAACTTTGTGATTTTTTTCTAAGATTAGTTGATGAATTTTGTATCATTTTACATTTTTTTCCAAGAATTTCCCATGACTTTAGAAAATATTTGTAAATTCCCTGACTTTTCATACATATTTTGAAATTTCCCTGACTTTCCATGACTACTTAGAAATTCCATGACTTTCCAGATTTTCCCTGACTTTCCATGATGCTGGGAACCCTGTTTTAATTTAGTTGTCAGAGTCACCATTGATAAAATGTTGACACTGCCATTTAGTATATTCTTACAATATACAATTAGATTACTATATGGCATTGCCACTGAATGTTTAGATGATTAATCGTTGTGGAAGACTGAGTAAAACAATGTATGAATATGAAGAATTCAAAAAGAATGTTGATTTAGATTAGTTACTTATTATGGTATGTCACAATGGCAGAAAAAGATCGAGCTAACATTCTAAAACACATCAGACTGGCATGTGAATATAACCACTTCTTAAATCTGAAAAAGAAAAGTCATTATACATAGATATATTTTCATAAACAGATAACTAAAGTAAAATTAACACATTTTAAAAATTTAAAGTTTATTAAAACTAGAGTAATACTTTGGCAAAAACAAATAATTATTTGTAAATGAAATAGATTGCTGTACAATAGAATTGTGATAACTGATAACTTAAATATTCTAGTGATCACTGTTAAAATATGGACAGAACGATTTACAATTATATTATTACAGTGTACCATTATATTATTTTATGCCATTACCACCAAATGTTTAAATAGGGTCATTCCACATGAATTCAACCAATGGGTGTTGCATCATAGTCACAGATTTTTTTTTAAATTTTATCATAGATAGACATAGTAGTGAAACCCTCAAATCTGAAATTTAAAAGTAATTTTCACAATATTGGTCGAGATATGGCCATTTGAAAACTGGCCATTTTTACGAAATGGCGGCCATCTTGGAATTGTATCACTATCTAAATATGGCCATAACTTGACAACTAATGGCTCAAATTTTATATATCTGGTATCAATTTGAAGCTATTTGTACAAAGAATGAATATTTCACATCAAAACAATAATAAATTTTCATTTTTTTACTTTTTATTATGTGCAAAGTGAAAATTTCACCCCAAAAAAGGGCAGATTGTAATGGCTCATAAAAAAAATGAATCATCATGAATTTTTCTGAAACTTGGTAAAAACGTTGCTCCATCTGTGTGCTTTAAATAAAAAAAAATTGGAAAGGTAAAATTTGTTGTTTTAAAATAAATGGTTTTTTACACATAAGGTGTCATTAACCAAATAATGATATTTTTAGAATCTGTAAGCATTCCTGATTCAAAAAATAATGGTTGAAATAAAATTTTCTAACATCTAAATTAATGTAAAAGTATAATCAAAACCTCATTTGTACTAATTTTGTAGGAATCTGCCCCCAGCCCCCCCCCCCCTCCAAAAAAAAAAAAAAAAAAAAAAATTTAGACAATTCAAAAAATTTTGCACTGAAAAAGATAAGAAAATAATTAAGGAATATAATGTATAATTATAAAATACCTATAAATGCAATGCATACATATGGTGATTTACTTCACATATAGGGGCAAGTGGGGTAGAATGGGACAGTAGGTTTTTCTCTTTATGTATCATTCTAAATATTTCATCAATCACATATTAGATAAAGTAATGGTACCCCAATCTTCAGTTGAAAAAAGTAGCTAATTTACACAAGCTTGCAATTATATAAAGAAAAAGATTATTTCAAGAATCAAAACATGAATTCAAAATTTTAAATTTTGAATTCAAAACATGATGTAAAAATTTCATTATGTTTCTATAAGCTGATGTAATATTGCATCATGTTCTATATAAGCTGATGCATTCCAGGGTGTCAGACAGTTCATCAACAAAATTTATTGCTACTTTGGGAATCAGTGAAATTGTCAGACCATTGACATTTAAAAGTGAACAATATGTTGCATGTATATATGGGATAAATTGGTGGATTGGGAAAATTTTAGATTACTGTGAGGAACTGAACGACTATAAAATTATGTTCATGCATCCTAATGGCCCCAATTCTTCCTATTCATGGCCAAAATCCCCAGATGTTTGTTGGATTCCGTATGAACAAATAATAAAAGAAGTGTCTATTCCTTTAACTGCTACAGGAAGAACATATACTGTTCCACCAGAGGAAACTTGAACAATTCAAGCATTATTTTTAAACTTTAAAACTAATTAAATCCATTTTAGCTTAAATCTGAAGAAAAAACTGCTATATTATAAAGTTATATGCATGTAAGTAAATATTTTGTTCTTATTTTGTCTAGATTTGTTCCATGTGTAATTTTAAACTTTGGCTTATTTCTCATCATATTCAATGTTTTGCCCTGGATTTGTATTATATTATTGTTATTTATTTTTTTGTCTCATCATATCTAGATTTTTGTTCATATAAATTTTAACTCAGTGTGAACAAAAAATAACAAATGTCAACTCAATTAACTCATTTATATATATTTATTGTATTTAAATTACACAATTGAATAATTTAACTCTGTAATTTACAGCTAGTATTTCTCCAACATTTCTGGAGAAAATATTATGTGCCTTTTTTTTCATGCATTCCATAGTAAGGTATTTAAAATATTTATGTAAATATGTTTTGAGAATTATATTATCATATTTTGAATGAAATGAAATAAAAAGTAAACTGTAAAAATGAATATTTAGTGTAAATAACTGCAAATTGATATTTCTTTATTGAATTATATAATATAAATACTTTAATTTAGATGCTAGAAAAATTTCATTTTAACCAATATTTCTTAAATTAAGAATACTTACAGATTTTAAAATAATCATTATTTGGGTCAATGACATCTTATATGTAGAAAACCATTTTTAAAACAACAAATTTTACCTCTCTAATTTTACAGTATAATGTTCCATATATAGAGAAACTGTTACATCTATGCATAATCAAATCATTATACAGAAAGCGTAAAAAGTATATGAACTAAATTTACTTTTCATTTTTGAAATAATCTTTTTCTTTATATAATTGCAAGCTTATGTAAATCAGCTACTTTTTTCAACTGAAGATTGGGGTACCATTACTTCACCTAATGTGTGATTGATGAAATATTTAGAATGATACATAAAGAGAAAAACCTACTGTCCCATTCCACCCCACTCGCCCCTATATGTGAAGTAAATTATCATATATATATATATATATATATGCACTGCATTTATAGGTATTTTATAATTATACATTATATTCCTTAATTATTTTCTTATCTTTTTCAGTGTAAAATTTTTTGAATTGTCTATTTTTTTGGGGGGGGAGGAGGGGGGCTGGGGGCAGATTCCTACAAAATTAGTACAAATGAGGTTTTGATTATACTTTTACATTAATTTAGATGTTAGAAAATTTTATTTTAACCATTATTTTTTGAATCAGGAATGCTTACAGATTCTAAAAATATCATTATTTGGTTAATGACACCTTATGTGTAAAAAACCATTTATTTTAAAACAACAAATTTTACCTTTCCAATTTTTTTTTTATTTAAAGCACACAGATGGAGCAACGTTTTTACCAAGTTTCAGAAAAATTCATGATGATTCATTTTTTTTATGAGCCATTACAATCTGCCCTTTTTTGGGGTGAAATTTTCACTTTGCACATAATAAAAAGTAAAAAAATGAAAATTTATTATTGTTTTGATGTGAAATAATCATTCTTTGTACAAATAGCTTCAAATTGGTACCAGATATATAAAATTTGAGCCATTAGTTGTCAAGTTATGGCCATATTTAGACAGTGATACAATTCCAAGATGGCCGCCATTTCGTAAAAATGGCCAGTTTTCAAATGGCCATATCTCGGCCAATACTGTGAAAATTACTTTTAAATTTCAGATTTGAGGGTTTCAGTACTATGTCTGTCTATGATAAAAATTAAAAAAAAATCTGTGACTATGATGCAACAAGTTTTCCTTAAATTGGTTGATTTCACGTGGAATGACCCAATAATTAATCATCTAAAATATTTTTTTCCAAAAATAAGAAATGCACGACTTTCTTTTTAAATGTGAAGTTAATTTTCATCAAATCCCTATTAACAAGATAACTTGAATCTTTTACTTTCAATGTATTAAATGATAACAGAAATTTATTATTTTAAAATTTTTATTAGCTTTATTTTTAATTTCTTGTGGAATTTAAGTTTATCATTAAAAGTATAGGAATTTGAGGATTGATATGAAAAATGTATGTTAAGATCCAGAGTTTAACAACAATTTTTTTTATAATTAGTATCAGGTGAAGCATACATGCAAGCTCCAAAAAATAAATTAATTGATTTTAATGTCTTTAGCATTGTGAATAAATTAATTGAACAAGATATTTGTTAAGTTCTTTTATTAATTGTAAGTACGTCATAAGGTGAAAGGAAAAAATATATATAAATGTTTTCTATTGAAAACAACTGCAAGACAGTCAATATTTTTATTTCCTTATCTTTTCCCTTTCACTTTTTGTATAAAATTTTTACAAAACATAGATTAAAGTTACCAAATTATGCATATATAATTGAACATTTTAGCATCATATTTTAATGAATCACTTTTATAAATTGAGATGAGTACATTACAATTCCTACATATCTGTAAATATGCATTTGTGTAAGTTTGTGTGTTATTTTAATTCATATTTTAATCATTTTCATGAAAAAAAAAGTTTTATAGAGGCACTGAGAGAACCTGAATAAGCTAATACAGTATTTCTTTTGATATATACAATTTTATGTAAACAATTAATTAGTTTGGATTATTGTGTATAGTAGAATACTAGATTTTAAATAATGTTATATTTTAATATATGAGTTTTGAATTTTTAATATTTTGTATTTAGTGTTCTCTAAAAGTTAACAAATTTCATTATACAGTAAAGGGCCTCAATGAGTTGGAATCCTCCCAATCATTTTTAAGAACCAGGTTAAAATATGTTATATATTCTTCATTGACCAGTTGGGTTAGAGATGACCATGGGGGTAAATATATAAACCATATATATTCTAACCCTGCATATTCAATTTATTTAGAAGTGATCATTATTCCATACATTAGGTCTTAAAATTCAAACACTCCTAGTAAAACAAAAAGGATTTAATGACTTTTTTACCAACTGCGCAAATGTGGCAACTGATAAAAATATACCTAGATTCAATAAGAACAAAATTGTCAACAGACTTTCATGTGGCTTAACAAGTGAAGTCACTGTCCTATTTGTTTTATACCAGGGTATTTTACCAGGTGTTTCAAAAGTTTGGTGTGAAAATAAAATGCAATAAAAGATTATCTATGGGTTGGAGGGGCATGCAGTCAGTAGATAGATATTCAGCATGGTATGCAGTTTTGTATGACACAAACAAAAAATTATTTTAAAATCTCAACAATAGAGGGCGTTATTGCAGATGATTCCATGTAACAATTCCATATTCTTCACATAGCGCAAGATTTGGTTACAAAAAAAGTATACATGTAGTAAGTATTCTTTAAGGGTGTTCTAAACTGATCCACTCAACAAATGCAAAACGTTTTTAAAAATTTACATATTCATTTTTTAACTAAAAGATATAAAATTGGAATGCCTGACTATGGAAGCGATTTCGAATCGAACTCATTTTTCCATTTTATGATAATTAAATTACCTGTCCAGTTCTAAGCCATTTCGATCAAAAGATCACCAGTTTTTCTGCTTTCATCGGGAAATGTGCTCAAAAGTGTCAACTTTGAAGGCTTGTAATGGAAAATCTTACATCTTTTAAAAAACAGAAAATTGAGTGCAATTAGACAGTTTCTGAATAATAACACCTGCTATTTTCATCCATTTCCGAACATAAATAAATTAAAGCATGTGTCACAAAGTTGCCCTTTTTGATTTAAGTACAGCCTTAATGTTTTTGTATCCAAATCTTGTGTTGGATGTGCAATACAGAATTATTCCATGGAATTATTTACAGTAGCACCCTTTATTGCCAAGATTTTGAAACAGTTTTTTTAAGTGTGTGTGTGTCATGCTATATTATGCTTGGTATTTATTTACAAACTGCATATAAAAATATATTACATGTTTTTTTATCCCATTTTATTTTTGCATTGAACTTTGGAAACACCCAGTGTTTTATTTATTTTTCCCCCTAGTAAAACACTTTCATCAAAAGGTTTTTCAATTAAAATAACAAACTAGCAAGAAAACTTGGGACATTCTGGTCTTACTCTTCTTTACTTAAGGAAAATTGTTCTCGTTTATTAGATTTTGGAACTGGTTAGCTTTTTTTTTTTTTTTTTTTTTCCCCAATGAGCTATTAAATGGCCATAGGATTTATTAAATGGTAAATCTAATTCCTTGTCAACCATGAAAAAAAATTCATAACTTCAGTTTGCAACTAAGTTCAATTTGGAACTAAGTCACATAAACATCATGCTGAGTTTTCTTTTTCAAATTTCATTTTTTTTTTCTTTTACTTTTTTAAAACTAGTTTTATTTTATTTTCTAATTTTTAATCAAACTTCATCAGGGTATGTAATTTGCTAAAAACTTCAACAGTTTAGAATTATACTTGCTAGGAAATACCCATCTGGTCCATTTGCATATTACAATACATTTAAATATACCATAATATTATAATTTTAACAAGTTTATATGTTTCATAATTTCAAGTATTTGTCCAAATTGAGTACTGTGTTCTGGTCGATCAGATTTAAATAGTCAGATATTCTAATAATATAAATCAATGTTTTTCATTTTTGTTTCCTTATTCTCAAATTTTGATTATACTGAATATTTTTTATATCAAAAACATTTCTTTCTTATCCGATTCTTTCATATATCGGAATCATTTTTTATTTTTAGTATTCATAGTATATTTCACAGTATTATAATTTTATATAAAAACTAGAAATTTTTTACTGTAAAGACTTTAGTAAAAGATAACACAAAAGAATGTCAAGAAAACTTTTGAAAATTAAAATTATGGCCAAAGAAAGACTTTTAAAAAACAAATTATGGCCATAAGACTATAGAACTGTACTATTTTATAAATAAGTTTTTCTATAAATTTTCTATATTATTATTCCAGCTTTTCCTTTCCTATGTTTTATGATATTCTTATATTTTATATCATTATTATTTTTAAAAAAAGCTTTTATATGGTAATGTTCAATCAGGTTGTCCCGAGAACCATATCCTAACTTAGAACTTCTAGCATAAAAACTTAAAATCTTAAAATTTCATCCTTTAACATTTAAGTTTGAAACTTGAAACTTTATTTTTTCCAGCAGTAAAATTCATCCTTATGTATTAACTTAAAATTTAACTTTCATAATACATTTAATAACCTTAAGTAAATAAAAAATCAATCTTAGCTAACTTTACATTCTTGATTTTCTGAGTGAATAGTCCCAGCTTTGCAAGCTGGGATTAGGCGAATCGTAACATGGAAAGAGGTGGGAAATATGAAATGACAAGAAAAGGAATTACTCATCATAAACGTCTTAATAATTATTAACATTTATAAAACTAAGCTCTCAAAATATAAGTTGACTGTCATGTTTATATTAGATGATTAGTCAAAGCAATAAAATATAACTTAAGTTTTTTATATGTGACATTTATTAGATTCAAGTTGTAAATTATAATTAATGTCAAAATAAGTATTTGATGATTACATTTACTGTATTTTCGGGTGTATAGCCCACACCCTGTGTATAACCTGCACCCCTAAATCGAGCAGTGCAGTAAAAAAGTTTGTGTATAACCCGCGGAGATGCATCGGTGTATAGTCCGTGGGCTATACACCATTTACTAATGTATATTTCGACCAGGGTTCAAAATTAGAAGCCATTAGTCATAATTTTTAACACAAATTTACCAAATTTTTTCGCGATGCATAATATCTACAGTAATTGGGCTAAAAAATTAAGATTATCAGTACCGTAACTTTTGGAAGAAACGCCACGGCGTTTACATGTTTTAAGATGAAATTTCAAGTGATGCGGCATTTACGCGCATTTTTTTTTTTCAAACAAGCATGATATTTTAAAAAAAAATTCCAAAAATTAAAAAAAAAAAAATCGGTGATAAAATCAAAATTTCGGACATAAAATGTATACGTATCTTAGGTCATTGGTTCCCAAAAGGATCAAATCCTCGGAATCGATCCGAAATGCACCAACTCCAAAAAGGAATGATTCCTTGGACTCGATCTGAAATGAAATGACTCCAGAAAAGTTCGATTCCTAGAACTCTTTCCAAGATGAAACGACTCTGTAAAGGAACGATTCCTCGGAATCGTTTCGAAAAAGACTGACTGCTCTGAATCGTTCCGAAATGACATGAATCACACACTTTTTTTATTCTTTGCAACATACCAACTCCGAAAAGGAGCGATTCCTCGGACTCTATCTGAAATAAAACAACTCCGGAAAAGTTCAATTCCTTGAACTCCTTCCAAAATGAAACGACTCTGTAAAGTCAGGGCCATCGCTAAGACTTTTTATTGGTGGGGGAGGAAGACCTTAAATTTCCAAGTCAAATTTTCATATTTGCCAACTTGTTTTATAATTTTGCCAAATTACCACACTTGGAAAAAGTAATACAGTTCTTATTTGTAAACAGTTGAATAAAATTCCCATTTAGAGTTGTAACTTTTGCAAGTTCTATCAAAAATAGGAAATATATTACAGTTTTTATTAAAATGTTATTTAAATTTGCCAAGTGTAAACAACATTAGCAAATGTTTGGGGGAGAAGCTCCCCCTGTCCCCCCCCCCCCTAGCTAGGCCCCTGTGTAAAGGAACGATTCCTTTGAATCATTTCGAAAAAGAACGACAACTTCTCTGAATCGTTCCGAAATGATATAAATCACGCACTTTTTTTTGTTCTTTGCAACAGGGTCGGTAGATTATTTGTTTTTTTTTTTTTGAAAAATAAACTGAAAATTATCTTAAATTCAGAATTATCGAGATTGGAAGTGTTCCGGATTTTGTACTCTACAAACACAATGGCTATTATACATCTATCAGTGCAATACTTGGCGATAGTTGCGACAGTTCTTCCAAATCCAGAAATAACTGTATTTAAGCAGTAAAAAAAAGCCTTTACAAACATGGGAGAACTCTCTAAATTTCAAGGCATAGCGAAAAAAATTTACAAATTTCGATGTTGTTTAAAATTTTTTAAGGTTTAAAAATTGTAGAAAAAATATCACTATTTCCAATTTTTTTAAAAAAAATCTTTGTATAACCCGCAGCGGTTTTTTGGCAGGTTTTTTTCTTGTATAAGCCGTGGACTATACACCCAAAAATACGGTATATGAATGAACTTTTCTCTGTCTGACAGGTATTATTAAATTTATTTAATTTATCATAAAAATCAATTGCCCAACAAATTTAGAATTGACTGTTGGGGATGGAATGGAGTAAACCAGACTGTTGTTATCACAAATTCACATCCATCAAAAGATACTTTTTCCAATTAAATTGAACATTGTGCAGATTTTGACATATTTCCCTCTGCTAGAAAATATCTCACATTTTTAGAGATTGAAGTTTGCCCTGACAGATCCAGGGTGTCATTCAAGAAAAAATATTTTCTTGGAAACTTCAGCAGATTCATGAATGTCATGTCATCAGATATCAAAATAAATAGTTTTACTTTAAAAAGCCCTGAGAATCAGTGCATACTTTAAATGCATACAGAGCTGAAGTATCACCCAATGGTAGGCAAAAAAAAAAAAAAAAAAAAAAAAAAAAAATGTGCAAAATGCATTAAATCAATTAAGGTTTAAGATGTTAATAAAACAGAATATTCAGATCTACATCAGATTAATTAATCTGTATAATGAAAAATTGGAAGTAATTTAATTAAACTGAAGATTAATAAATTTAATATTCATCTAATAAACATTTTAAAATAATTCCTTTATTTTAGTCCTTTATTATGACCATGTTTAGTTACTTTTTAAATTGGTATTATTTTTTTACATATTTTCCTTTCTCATCCAGTTTAAACTACAAAATTGATTTACTCCCTTTTATGATTTATTTAATACATAAATGTGTATCTTACTTTTTTATGTTAAATAAATTATTTTTAATTTATAGATTACAGTTGAACCTCAAAAATCTGGGCATCCAAATTCAGGAAATCTCTAAAATGCATACATTTTTCCAATTTCAGTTTTATTAATTTTTAAAATAAGACTTAACTGTAACTTTCAGCAAATACAGTTAAATTCTTTTAACTAAACACTAAATAAATAAATATAGATAGATTCTGGTATAATTTTATAATGATTGAGCATTAATTAAAGACTACTTATTACAAAAACTGGCAGGTTAAAAAACGGCGTAAAAAGGGAAGAGTTGACGTGATATGTTGATAACTCAAAACTTCATATTTATAACTAAAGAAACAAACATGCAACATCATTTTCTTTTGACTGAACTAAAAAATAAACACACTTGATAATCACTCTATTAAAACCTGCTCCTTTTTTAACAGAATGATTATTTAAGTGATACACTTATGATACAGACATTGTTTCTTTGAAAAGAACTTTAAATGCAATAGGAAAATAAGAAAACAAGATGATTTTTTTTTTCACATCTTTTGACAAAAACTCCCCCTCCCCCCCCCCCCCCACTTTTTTTTCTTTCCTGCAATCTTCTACAAAATTTGCTTTCTTTTTCTTTCAGTTTTTGATCATTTGACAAAAGTGACAATTTTTCTATGATTTTTTTTTTTGGGGGGGGGGGGGAGCGAGGGGAAGTATTTGTTGATATTTATGATATTTTTCTGTGACAGACTGGCAAAATACATTGTTAATTTTCCCACTCTTTTGATAAAATTGGTGATATTTTTTTCTCGATTGTTTATCAAAACTTGTGTATTTTTTTTCATAAGTAATGACAATTTTTTCTCAGCGACTGACAGACAAATTTTATTTCCCAACCCCCATTAAACTGATTATTGCAATTAGCAACTTTTTACAGCAATCAGTTGAAGAAAATATTTAATTCTTTCTTAGATGTGTGACAAAATTCTTGATATTTTTCCATGATCTCTTAAAGAAATTAATTTTTTTTTTTTTTTTCGGGGGGGGGGGGGGGGGTTATTTATAAAATGCCTTTGTAAAAATTTCAAAGAAATAAACATTAAATAATAAATATATATTCATGGAAAAATTGTGCAATTTTGCATGTTACCTCAAAGAACCCCATTTCCCACTCCCCCTCCATCAAGAAACTGTAGAAATGGCACTAAATTTTCTCAGATAAAGAACTTGTGAATAGCTACATGATTTCGTTCATATTTAACATACATTAAGAGGGTTTTATGTTAAGAAGCTTGTTTACTTTTCCAGATTTTTTAATTTTCTGAAGACTTAATATTTGATTTTTCAAACTAATAACCATTTTTTGGGGGAACTAAATGACTTAAATTTTTAGAAAATTTGGAATAAAATCACTTCTGTTTTATCTATTGTGTGCTATATTTTAATTTATGGGTTTCAATATGCATATTTAATCTCAGCATTAGTGTTATGCTTTAGTGTATCATTCTTATTATTCAATTTGGCAATTTGATCATCATTTATTTGAACTAGGGGGGAAAATTGCATTTTGTATGTTATTATAACGCTATGAAAAACTTTTTAAAAAGATCCCCAAAATTTGGAAATATTCAAAAATCTGAAATTGCTATGGTCTCGCTAATTCTGGATTTTCAAGCTTCAACTATAGTTAATTTTTTTTACTGTGTTTAATTACTAGCACAAATGTAGCTAGTTTTGTTATATATGAAATAAAAATATTTTATGCAACTTTGATATAGTTACATCAGGAACATAATCTGCTCTATGAATAGTTTCAGGCCATGTTCTTTCTATATTTACAATAAATTAAATGTTATTTTGAATATGTATATATTTTCAATCAATATATAACTTACACGTTAAAATAAATAATTTTGATCAATAAATAGCATAGAAAGAATATATTTTTAAAAACAGGATATCATATTATGTCTAACCTTCCTTCGGGCACATATCCAATAATAGATGTACATATAATAAGGCATGTCATAGATATGGCTGTTATAAGCAATCTAAAATAATAAAAAGAGAAAATAAAACTCAATCATTTGTAAAAAATAAATTTAAAGCAATATAGTTAACACATAAAAAAGTAACAATATGGAGGTTTAACAGGGATTGCGACTCACTGTAAGTATTCCTTAAGCACCAGCCTTGACTTGACAGTTTTTAAGGTTGGGGGAGGGGTCATTTGGAATACCCTCCAGAATTAAAACAGGCATCCAAGGATATCATTGGAGGTGCTGGGGACTACCTTACCCCCCCCCCCTCAAAGAATTTAATATTGAACTGATTTGATATCAAACAACCCAAGTCAGTTTTTTCCAGAAATCACACAAAAGCTTTTAAAAAAAACAGATCTGATTAAAATATCAATATTAACCTTAAACAGATAGTTTAAGAACATGAATTCTTAATTATGAATGATATTTGCTAAAGCCCTGTTATTGATCCATCGTCAGACAGACACATATTTATCATTACTCAGTATTTAAGATATTTTATAAAGAATAAGTAAGATCAAATTATTTATTGCTTCTCTGTTATGAAAAAAAAAAAAAAATATTGCCTCCTAAGAAATTTTAGACAATGGCACTTCACAGTTGCTTTACAAAAATATTTAAGTAAACCTTTTGCAAAGAATGACAAACAATGTTGATTTGAAGAAAAATGGGATATTATAAAAATCAGAACATTTGTTCACCCACTTTAGGGTAATGTAATAATTAAATAAACATAGGGAAACTTGTTAAAATTCTAAAAACTTAATCAGAAATATTAATTTGTTGACTTATTCATTAATCTTTAATTAGTTGATACAATAGACTCTCTCAAATCTGCACAGTTTGGGACCAGAGCTTGTGCGGATTTTAGAATTTTGCAGATTTCTGGTCAATGCTATGCTTACATTTTTTAAACAGTAATTTGAATGCAATTAATGCAATCAAAACTATAATGAATGCTTACAATATAATAAAATTTTATAATAAATAATAAACTAAAATAATAAAAATTTAGATAATTTTTAAAATGATTAAAATATTAAAAGCAAATTGTCAAGTTAATCAATAATGTATGATTAAATATTCATTATAAAGATTAAATGTATTTTTCCTAAATTATTCAATGAAACTTGCCTCATAAAAGGTGCATTACTAATTCACATCAAAATCATAAAATAAGGAAGTTTTATTTCAGGTTTAGCAAGACTTATTAACCAATAAAGCTTGATTAATACATAAATATATGATGTTATGGTAACACGAGTGTGATTACCAATGATAGCAATATCTAGAATTTTTTCAGAAATAAATTTATTCTTCCTTCATGAAAAAAAACATGAATTCAGTAATATTATCAAAAATTACCAATTAAAATATGTATGAGATTGATATAAAACTAAAAAAGTCTAATTTTGTCCCTAATTTGCAGTGCTTTTTTGCAATTTTTATGGAATTTGCAGTTCTTTTTTCAGAATCATTTGACAAAATTCGTATTTATTTCTTGATTCTTTGGTGAAATGGGCAATTTCTTTTTGTGAAAGATTGACAAAATTGGTATTTTAGCAGATCATTTGTTAAAATTCATGATATTTTTTATGGCCATATTTTCGGAACCGAATGCCTTAAGTTTAAAAAAAATTCAAAACAGAATCACCCCTATGATAGATTTTTTTTAAAGATAGTTTTTCTTAGATGTTCTTGAAAAACAAGTGTTTGAATTACATTTTGATTTTTATGGTGCAAACAATACTCATGTAAGGATAAAATGAAAACAAGAAAAATTGTTTTCTTAATATTCTCCACTACCATGATTGCTTCGTTTTTGCATATTTTTTAACTTGTACCTTTCCCAACATTATTTTCTGAACTGTATATTGTTTTTAAATTATATTACATTTTATCTATACCAAAATTAAAAGAGGTTTGCAATTAAATTAAATGTACACATTTAATCTATGTTTGTACATGTGCAAACATTAACCCTCTAAGTGTTTGGACCATAATATTCCGGTTTCATTACAAAATAAACAATATTTATCATAATATAATTCTGTAGATTTAATGAATTTTCAATGCATTTTAGAATGATTAATACCTTCAAGATTAACATTCAAGTTTGTTATTAAGTTTTTTTTCATAATGTTGAAAGAATCATTCTTTCTGAGCATTTACGTAAAACAGAATGCAGAAAAAACAACATTTTACAATTTTATCCATTTCCAAGAGACTCTGAGGATTAAACAAATTATTTTTTACTTTGAATTCCCGAGTTTTTTTCCCATATAAACATTATTGCTTTTATGCAATTTTTTTCACAAATGTGATGACTGGATTTTTTTAAGATTTAGGAGCCAGTGGCTCCTTAAAAATTTTGCTAATCTGCATCTATACGACCCAAAAAAATGTAACTATGTGGCTGAATATACAAATATATATCATTATTGCTGTATACAGATAATAACAAAAGTAACTGTAAAAAAAAAATAAGATTAAAGAAAGAACTATTGAAATTAGCACTTTTGAAACCAAACAAATAATAATGTTATGTGAACCATGGTTATATTCTATGCTACAAGAAACATTCTCCCAGATATTTTCTTTTCATTTATAGCTATAATATTAAGAAACATATCTAGGCTTTAGAGCAGTAAAAATTCGTAATTTGACATATTAGAAATAATGCATTAGTAATGTGAATTTCTGTTAGATTTAAAATTTATTGGGAAATTGTTTCTGTTTTTTTTCTCCAACAAAAAAATAGTTATACAGTAGACTCCCTCATATCAATGTAAACAATGAAATATTCAGTTCAAATATGGGACAAAATTAGACTTTTTTAGTTTTATAGCAATTTGATACATATTTTAATTTATAATTTTGGTTAATATTACTGAATTCATGTTTTTTCATGAAGGAAGAGCAAAATTATATTCAAGAAAGAATTCAAGATATTGCTGACATCACTGGCAATCGCAATCATCTCATCAAATATATTTATGTATTAATCAGGATTTTTTGGTTAGTCTGACTAAATCTGAAATAAAACTTCTTTAATTTATGATTTTGATGTGAATTAGTAATGTACATTTATGAGGGAAGTTTCTCTGAATAATTTAGTAAAAATACATTTCATCTTTATAATGGATATTTAATCATACATTAATTTTTAACTTGTTGACCTTTTGCTTTTAATACTTTAATCATTAAAAAAAAACTTTTAATTTTTATCATTTTAGTTTATTACTTAGTTTAATATTTTATTATGTTGTAAGCATTCATTATAATTTTGCATTACTAATAACATTCAAATTACTGTTTTAAAAATGTAAACAAAGCAATGACCAGAAATCCACATAACCTCTAGTCCCAAGCTGTGCGAATTTGAGGGAGCCTACTGTATGTTTCAAACACTCAAGACAAAATGACTTTTAAATCAGACTTTAAAAGTACCCTCTATTATTATTATCATCATTATTGAGGCCTCACAAAATTAATTCCAATACTATATATACATATTCGTCTAAAAATATTACACTATACTTTTTTTTATTATTATTGGTAGACTTAAAAATATACTATCTCAAGAAATGTAACATATAAACATCTAAAGTTTAACTTTTCACCCCATTCTACCTTTCCTTTTTTGGTTTTAAATTATTTAATACTAGTAAAAATAATTTAAGCTTCAGCTTTTGAAAATTATTCAGACAAAATTTATATGATTGCAAAATTACCTTATACTGTTAATTATCATAATTTTTCTGGCAATAAAATTTAGACGTATTCAAAACAGAGGGGAGTTTTGTGCAGAATAGAACTCAGAGCCATGCTACATTTACACTATGACAAGTGTGAAAGTACAAAATGTGTGTAACAAACAAGAATTTTTTGGTAGTCTTATTTAAAAAATTGCCAAAAAAACTCATACACTCTTTCAGAAAATCTACTCAACATGGCAAGTATAATGAAGTAATTCCCTAGTACATTCTGTTGAAATTGTGAAAAGATCCAACAATTATAAATATATAAAAAAAGCTCAACTCCATCCATTTCCAGTGTTCTGGTATTTTAAATTCTTTTTTCCACATTTGGGTTTTTTTAATATATTAGTATGCTCTAGTTGACAAAATTTTAGCAAATATTTTTAAATTCATTTACATTATTTTTTTTTTCTTTTGAAGGAAATCAAAATAATCCTTAAGATTCCTTTCATAAGAATTTTAGTACTATAAATAGTTCTTTTCTCTCTAATAAAAATGTTCAGTAAATAGTCATTTTTATTGTATTTTTACATATGTCATCTCATGATTTTTTTAAAAATAAAATTTTTAGAAATATAATCTCTCTCATTGTAGAACACACCTGAAAGAACAGCTGTTTTAAAAAGATGAGATGCTTAAAAGATATTTGAAAAAGTTTAAAATGTAAAAGGAGATAGGCTTTAACCACTTTACAGTTTATTCTGAAATAAGTCAGGAGAAAAAGCACTGTTTCTCCATACCTATCACAGATGAAGTGGTTAAAGTTTTTAATTTTTTTCAAAAGCAGTTAAATTTTTCCAGCTTATACACGAAAATTGCATTTTTTCTTGAGGAAATAGCTTTTTCATAAAAACCATTTAATAATGTGTCAAAGGGTATTACAATATCAGGGACTGAATAAAACTGAAATTTTTAAAAAATTCAAAGGACACCAAGCCCTCTTAAATTGCATGCTTATTTTTTCCTTGAATTACTTTTGAAGAATTTCCCCAAAATTTTCAGGAGTCTCACCCTATCCTTCTCTTTACATTCACTTCTACACTTATTGTCTATATTTTTATTTATACATTATATGAGGACATGAGATTCAAAACTCACCTTATCCAGTAAATCAAATTTTGAGAAATCATCAAAAATTTCAAACTGCATTCATCGGCTTTCATTATAAACCATGATTTTACAATGCTAGAAACAGGGGATACAATTGTTTATTTTTTTGCAGCTAGCAGTTTTTTTTTTTTTTGTGTGTGTGTGTGTGTGTACAGGTTTACCATTAGAATAGATTGACAGAGAAAACATGATTGTTTAAATTTTGAATAAGGCCAGATTTGAAACTCATATTTTCATACATTCATTATATAATTATTTTGTTCTGAGCGATATTGAGAATTGCCTCCTGACTACGCTGACTTAATATATATTAAAATGTTTCAATGCCAAAATACAGCTTTAAATTAAAATCTTCTGAAAACTGAACTTGTAATGAAGAGACATTATGCACATCAATAAACTGCTTTTATAGAGTTTGTAAATATTATTATTTAAAATATTTGATTTAAGTTTAAAAACATTTTACTTACAGTTTCTGAATTTAAAATACATAGATGGATATTTTTCTTACAAATCTAAAAGAAATTAGTAAAATAGCATACATTTTTTAATTAAATTGCGCTATTTTGTTTTTAGTCTTAAATTAAAAACAACAGCATAAAAATCTTTAATATAACTAAATGTAAAGCAATAAAATTCATTTATATAAGAACAAAACTAGGTTTTCTTGTTATCTATAAAAATAAAAATATGTTCCAACTAATATGTTCATAATACACCTAAATTTAAATATGAAAAATATTACACTAATATAGAATTACTGGATTTAAGACAATGCTAACATGACATTTTTGGTAATTTTGAAACACAACATCACTGCAAATGGAATTAAATTTAATATAAAAGCTAGAAAAAAATTAATTGAACCATTAGAAAGTTATTAATATGTTTTTACATCTGCAGTAACAGTGATCACTTACATAAATTATTTTGATGTTGCTTCCATCACTAACAAGTATATAGTTTTGGGAAAAATACTGAATTGTTACAAAATTACGCACCTAGTAGGAAACAGAATGCAGTAACGTAAAATCCATCCAATTGCCCATAACATTGATAGTCGAACACTGAAAAGAAAGACATTTTATAAAAAATTTAATAATACAAATCATTTCTTAAAAATTAGATATAAAATGTAACATAAGATTATCCTATTCTCAATCATATACAGAGCTGCCAACTACTAAACCTGAGGATATAAACTTGTTTGAAACCACAATTTTTTTTAGCAAAATGTATTCCAATTATATTCAATGTTATGTATTATAATATATATGTTCAATTATTTACACCAATTTCTGGTTCAAATATATTTATTTGACTCTAAATAGGCGTAGAAGTTGGCAGTCATGCATACAAAATATATGATTTTGCGAAATTTATGATATACAAAACTTATAAAATATCTGCCAGATAAAATTAAGAAAGGATTTTTTAGTAGATCCTTTCAAAAGAAAATAAATTAATTGGGTTAGTACATGGAAAAAAGCACATTATTTTTTAATTTAAAAGAATAATGCATAATATTTTGTAATGATTATTCTATTTGCAAACAGTATTTTTACAAGACTAAGAAAAAATATTATCACACATTACTTTTATTTTTTTTTTAAATTACTTATGTTATTTTCATCATTATAAAAGAAGGAATACATTTCAATATACTACTAAAGATTCAGTATATTCTTTATTTTTTATTATTATTTTTCTTTTTGAAAGAGGGGGAAGGAATAATTTCAAAAAATAAAAACATCAATGACAAACCTCACAAATGCATAATTTTTGTTGGTTCTGGTCAGCAAATTCCATGATGGGAGTTCTGTAATACAGAAAAAATATGCATATAAATGTCAGTCTTTTTCAACACATTAGGTAACTTAATATGTTTAAATGACTCACACACCTTCAGCAGAAAATCGTGTAGTAACTTCATCTTCAATAATAGCCTGAAATATGAAAAAAATAATTGCAGCATGCATTGAATTAAAAAAAAAAAAGCTTTAAACTTTTTAAGAATATCTATAAAAAAATAATTTTAATAATTAATCTGTGATATAGTGGCAGTCAAAAGTTTCCGACCAGAAAAATTTTCTTAGTTAATTTGTAAGTATACCCATATGAAAAGGAATCTTAAAATGATATGCATGCATTTTATTGACATAATAGTTGGGAACTTATTTGTGGAATAAGAAATAAGTATCAATAAATTTAATTTGCAAAATTAACCACAAAAGAAAACTTATGTTCTGAAAAGTTTCTACCCATCTTGGCAATTTTGGAATAAAATTATAGTATAATAGAAAATAACAGTGATCAACAACATTTACAATTAGTATTTTACTGCCATACCTTTGGTAATAAGTACTTCAGTACAGCAACGTGACATTGATTCAGTCAACAATTAAAGATTTTCTATGGTAAGATTTTTCCTCACTTGTTGCAATTTTTTGAAAACTTGCTTGACAAGCTTGCATATATTCTTTGGGACATTATGATGTTGAAACAAATAGTTGTGAATCAATTTTTACTTTAATGAGGCAGTAAATGGTCTTACAAGATATCCTTATACATTGCATCATTAGTCTTGCTGCAGATTTCAAATAACAGACTGACACTTTTTGAAGACAATGCTCCCCACAGCATAACGCATCCTCCACCATGCTTCATTGTAGGAATAACCTATCTCAAATCATATATTTTGTTGTTAGGTCTTGGATGTAGTGTCTGTTATCACTCCTAAAAAGTTTGAACTTCGATTCATGTGAAAATAGTCCTTTTTTCCAGTTTTCACTTGACCAGGCTTTGTGTTCCTTGGAAAACACCAGTTGAGTATGTTTATTTTATTTTATTTTATTTATTTTTTACTTATGTTTTTTGACACAGATTCTTCCATAAAATTCTATGTCATATCAGCATCTTGACATGGTAGACCAACTTATTTCAGCAATAATTTCATTATCTAAATCATGGAATATTGCAATGACATTTTTATGCAATGACATTATTATTTTTATTTTTTATTTATTAATTCTGTCCATAAGAATAGTCATTTTTTGGGTTATCCCAGACCACATAAAATCCATAAGGCCATGGACATCTCTATACATTTTTTAAATATTGTTCACTGTAAATTTTCTGATCGATAACTTTGTCGCAATCATACAAGAAGATTTGCCCTTTAGCGACAAAGTAATAACTCATTTATGAACAATAATTGATGACCTTTTCATTTTTGAATTTCAGCTACACTATTCACATCTTATCTATTCATTCACAAACACTACCAAAAAAACACTTTATAGATTGAAAAAACTAAGGAATTACGAATGGCTGGGAACATTTGACCATGCAAATTTCAAACTCCTCCCCTTTGCATTGAGTGTCTTCAGTATTCTATCAAAATAATCACGTGGTTAGAGGCCATTTAAATATTCCTAACTTTTCAGCAATTACAGCTCTTCTTTGATGAAACCTTTTGGCAAACAAATCAAAAAACTAACTGGCCGGAAACTTTTGACTACCACTGTAAATGTAAAAGTATGTCTATCAAAACAATTTGTATTTTTGTTATCTTTTTAACATTTCTCTACTTTTGCCAGAAATATACTGATTTCGAAATAACTCTCTCGCATAAAAAAATACTATTCTTTTATTAGAAATAGTGTTACCCCCCCCCCCCCAAAAAAAAACCCTCTAATTTTTTTTTAAACTAAAAAGTATTATCTTGCATGACTACTATGCAATGGTTATGTTGACTTTCCAAATAATAAAAAGGTCATTTTTCAGTTTGGTACATCTATCTTCTCATTATATGAACATAAAATCGATATATTTCATATAGATTGCTACATAATTTATATTCTTATAACACACTGCATAAGTTTTACATTTTATTTTTAAAAAATAGATAACTATATGAACTGTCAGGTTCAAAGTAGTTTAATGCCTTTTTATGGCTGGGTATTTTTCAGTTTTCATGCCCTTATACATTGTTACCATTCAAACTTAGCAAAAGAGGCTTTTATATTACATATAAAAGTTGTTCCCAAGATTGATTGTGATGAGACTCACCTTAATGTTTGAAAATGTTGTGAGGTCCACCTAATATTTGGATATATGGAGTGTTTTTTATAATATTATCTACAGAAGATGAATTTTCATACAAATTAAATTAAGAGAAACATTAATATATAAAAAATCCCAATGTAAAAAGAAAAATACATTTGGTAGCTAAAATACAGTTTAAAAATGAATGATTTAGACATTTTCCAAAAATGAGAGGCTAAAATGTGCTAATTTAAGCCTCAAGTCTTAATCTAAAGTTTTTTTCTGTACTTGTTTTTAAAAAAATTGTAGCATATTGTATTGATTATGGTTTTACAGCATACAGAATAATAGTACACTAGATAGTACCCATCAAAACTTGATGAAAAAAAATTTCGTCTGGAAAATTACTATCAATGGGGTAACTTTGGCCCAAATTTCTCTATTTTATGGTATTTTCAACATGTCTATTCTCTTACTTTATAAAAAAAAAAAAAAAAAAAAAAAATGAATATCTGATAAATTTTTGGGTGCTTAGAATTTTTGAAATCTCACCATTATCATAAATTTGTTGACACTTTTTTTTAAGCGAATATTGTCTTTGTAAACTTTAACCAATGTTCCTTTGAATTGGGATAACAATGGCTCATGTGTTAAAATCATGTGTCATAGGGTCTACAGAATGATGTGGGCGAATGTTAAGCCATATCCATTGAAAAAGGTGAGAGAGGGAGGATAAGAAGTGTAAACATGTAAAAAGATAGTAAATTAACATAAATTTTAATTAAAAAATTCTTACAAAACTCATAAATATTGCTTAGCATGGACTGTTCAAGCCCAGGAATTAATACTAGTTTCTCTTAGCCAGAAGTTTAGGCAGACTAATTTTTGTCACAGTGTTATTCCATTCATTCATCATCAAGAGTCCAGTAACTGAGGCCAACACTAACTTCTATTCATACAATCAACAACAAAATCCTCTTTTGATTTCAAAGTAATCCTTCCAGGATAGAGATTGCCATTAAATAGCACAAGCACAAAATTAGTTATTTTTGTGAATAGCTTTATTGTTTGGTTCAATTTGAACAAATACACAGAATGAATCTTCAACAAAATTATTGTTTGCATCAGCACAAATGTCTTTTTTCATTAAAAAAAAAACACCTAAAATAAACAAACATTTCTTCAAAAAATCAATGCTTAAATTCAACAACAAAAAAAAAACATTTTTTATGCATTGACAAGAGGAATATATAAAAATGATAATTGGTTGAGCCAATGTTATACCAAATGTTGGGCCAAAGTTACATAGCCAACTTAGAAAATGCTTTTATTTTTCATCTTAGGGTAGACAATATATAATTCTATATTAGGCCTTGATCTAATGAGGTTATAATATGAACTTATCAAAAACCAAATTAATTTTCAACTCTAAAGGAAAAAGTTGACAGAGCAAAATTATCATCATCTTCACACGTTTTTGTTCGACTGGTGTTGTGACAGTGGAATCTTGGGAAATTACTCCCAATGAGCTGCCAGATCAAGCTAATGCTGCTATCTATATTTTGAGACTAAAGCTTTGTTGACAACTCATGTTAAGTAGAAAATAAAATATAACAGATTTAATCATCTTTCTCTTTTGGTCAAAAGTTACACCAGTTGACAGCATTCATATTTTCCAAATAGAGTAAATTTTGCCTAAGGCAGACTCTGTGTATGCTGGAAATCTGTAATGTGAAAATTTTTTCAAGCCCCAGTGAATCCATAGAAAAAAAAACATTAATTAATCCATGTTGTGTAAGCCAGAATCTGCCTAACATGGAAATGGAAAGGTTTTTAAGGTCCCACTGAACTTAATATTAGGCAGAAAGTAGACTCTCTTAAATCCGCACAGCTTGGGACCAGAGGTTGTGCTGATTTTAGAATTTTGCAGATCTTTGATCATTGCTTTGTTTACATTTTTTAAACAATGATTTGAGTGCAATTAATAGTGCATTCGGGACTATAATGAATACTTATAATATAATAAAATATTAAAATAAGTAATAAACTAAAATAATAAAAATTTAGATAATTTTTAAAATGATTAAAGTACTAATAGCAAAGATAAAGTTAATAATTAATAGTGTATGATTAAATATTCATTAAAAAGATTAAATGTATTTTTCCAAAATTATTCAACAAAACTTGCCTCATAAAAGTACATTACTAATTCACATCAAAATCATAAAATAAAGTTTTTTTTTTTAATTTAGTCAGGTTTAAAAACCAAAATATCTTGATTAATGCATAAATATATTTGGTAAAAAGATTGTGATTACCAGTGATATCAGCAATATCTTGAACTTTTTCCAAAAAAAAAAATATTATTCCTACATGAACAAAACAAAGTATTATTGAGAAAATTACAAATTAAAAAATATATGAAATTGATACAAAACTAAAAAAATCAAATTTTGTCCCAATATCCAATCTGAAAGTTTCATTGTTTACATCCATAAAATATGTGCAGATTTTAGAGAGTTGCAGATTTCTGGTTTGTGGATTTAAGGGAGTCTACTGTATATAGATAGATATAGGAAAACAAAATGATTAAAATAAATGGAGAATATTTAAGTCATCTCTGGTTCACTGAGGACATTTTAATTTTCAGTAACAGCCATGAAGAACTGGAAAATATGCTAAAAGATCTGACAGGAACTAGTATTAATGTGGAATTAAAAATAAATTTGGAAAAGACTAAGGTGATGTTTAATTCATTTACTTCATAAAAGAAAATTATCTAGAAGAATACTGAGATTATTAAAGAGGTGCAAAAGTTATGTGTACCTTGAACAGGAAATATCATTGAATAATATTAACATGAATGAAATCAATAGAAGAACAATATTATTCAGAAAAGTAATATGTCTTTTTGTTTGAAAAGAAAGGTGTTTAATCAATGTACTTAGTAGTTAAAAATGTACTTAACAGCTTAAATAATTTAACTTTACCAGCTTATTATGTGGCAGTTGTTCAGTATTTTACTGTTTAGTTATATTTATTTTTTTACTGGAAAGTTGCACATTTTACATGTTTACAGAAATCAGTGTAAGTTTTAAAAATATCAAAACTTATTTAAATTAATTTTGCTGAAAATGGAACAGTTGAAAATTTTTACTATTTATCCCTTGACTTTTAGGATGTACACTGGATACGTCCTGTTGTTTGAGTAATCAACGATCATGACATCATTCCCTACACAGTAATGGTTGCATATTTAAACAGGATCGGTCTGTGATAGACAAGTGATATGACAGTTCACTGGTCAAAAGTGAGTTTTGTGACAAACATTTTACACTACATAGCTTGGTATCAGAATTGGCAAGTTTCTTCCGCAGTGGAAGAAACCGGTTTCTTCCAAGTGGAAGAAACTGTTTTTCTTCAAGAATTTATCATATACTTTCAATTTTGTAAGATATACTAAATATCTTCTTCCTATAATCTCATATGAATTAATTCCATTGGACCAAAACAAATTTAAATAAATATATATGCTAAATTAATACATCAGTTTTTTAGCCAAGATCACACACAACGCCTGTCTAAAGATCTCCAACCATTGGCTAAACGAAAAGAAATTATATCCAAAATTAAAATATACAAAATTAATGTTATTCATTTCAATTTAACCAACATATATTTTTTTAATTATTTAAATTTCTGAAACTAGTAGTAAATAGTAGGGATTCTTTACCAATGATAAAATGAAACCCATTTAAAAAAAAGCTTTTAATTTCCATCAGTTTTATTAATGTAAGTAATATACAATAATTACTGTAATATTAAATTTTTAATATTACTGTATTAAACAGAGATTGATCAAAAATATGGTTTCATTTTCGGCCCAAAATCCAAATTTTGTCAAAAATGTGGCTGAAAATTCAGCTTTATTAAAACTATCAGTATTCCAAAATTCTTGTTTCTTCCTTCAGAAAATTTCAACATTAGTCATTGATTTGAACTGTATCAGCTCTAATGAGTGCATTGCAATGAACGTCGTTGTTTATAATTATCAGTCATGAATTAGCAATCATCTTATAGAAAATTTTTAGTTTAAACTGCATTAGTGTTTCAAATATTCTTTGAGAAAGTTCTAGAATAATAAATGATCATTTACAAAAATCATTATAGAAGAAAAAATCAAGATGTGTATACTAAAAATTAAAATATTTTTTAATTAAATGAAATTCTTATAATTAGAAAATGGTCCTGCGTCATTGATGAATTAATTATGTTTCATTGTATATGAAAATAGTTTTTGGATAATTAACAATTGTGCATAATTAATAAATACTATACATATAATTAATTTACATTTATGTATGCATTAATTACTTTAAAACATACAATTTTACTACTTTTTTTTATGTTTTCATTTTTGGCTGAAATTTTGAATTTTCTGAAAATTGGTTTTGGCCTTAGAAAGCTGTATCGGTCGATCCTTGTAATTTAAAAAAACATTGAAATTCTAATTTTTCTTAGTACAATGCAGCATAGTATAGCAAAAAAGTTTTTTAACAGTAGGATGCTGCAATTAGTTTCTCAACTTAAATTTGATGAATGCAGAAAGATGAAGATTTTTTTCCCCCAAGTCCCCAAAAACATTTTGACATACCCATAGATATTTTTAGAACACTACAACATTGAGATATTTATGCTAGATCTTAGTATAAATAATTACAAATTTATTTATTTATTGTGTTGCACAGTTTAAAATAAGATATTTTTATGTAAAAATAATATATTTTTATATGAAAAATAAACAATTTGCAGGGTTTTTTTTCCTATCTTTTTACATAAATAGTGTAATTAATAATAATAACAATAATAAAAAATCCCTCTACCTCTAGAGTAGTAAAAATTCATCACCTGAAAATGTCTGCTACACATGAAGTTTGTTATTAAAAAAATAACTTATCTTTGCAAAAAAAAAAAAAAAAAAAAAAAAATTAATTAAATTTTCCAATTTAGATTTCATGAAATTATACTTTAATTCTTTTATATAATTAATTTACTTTAACTTTGAGCATTTGTTTTGGTTTCTGGTAGTTTCTTCTAGTTTTTTCCAGTTTCTTCCACTGTCCTGGAAGAAATGGGTTTCTTCCGGAAGAAACCCAACCCTGCCTGGTATATACATCTTCACCAGCAAAATTAAGCCTGATGGTCAAGGGGTTAAGAAGTGTGTGATCTTAAGCGAAACTACAGTATTGCAGTTCACAGAAAGCATTAATGGTGTATTTGGCTCTAAAGTTCTGTTGAACATTACAATTGTAGTGTCCAACTTCTAAAACAAACTGTAGCAAAGCATGTTTATAGTGGAAACATTATACCTAAAAAAGCAAAAACAGCCCAAATGTTAATTTAAAAATGAAAATATAAATTTCTGTAAATAAATATGTGATGGATAAATAATGATGACAAGTTTAAAACAACTAATATATTTATTGAAACAAAAATAAATCAACTTAAAATAAAATAAAAAATATACACATTTATCACATTAAAGCCCATTCATTTATATCTATTTTGTGTTGTAGAATATTTGATTATATACTTATAATAAATGTCTAAATTTACTATTATCATTAACTACTATATTACAAAAAGTACAGATAAAATAAAAGTTTAAACTTGGATGCACTGGAGCTTGTTTATTAAACATGGTGATGCAAACAAAAGATAACTATTAAGTTATGAAAAAGCCTTTCTAAAAGCATAACTTATCATAATACACTTCTGCTATCTTTATCATAAAACACCACCCAAACGCTAAGCTTCTTATATCATTATACAATGGATGAAAAGCCAGAAAGATTTCATAACAGCAACATTCCACTAGATGATGCAACAACCCAGCAATTAATATTTCATAAACACTATAGTGCATTGAAGAAGTGAAGAACTGAATATTTCTTCAAGAGAACCCCATTCCAGAAAGTCTTAATCAAATGGTGTAGTTTCGTCATTCACTTTAACAAATTTAAGCTATAGACAATTTCATCTGAACTTCACATCCTCTACAAAACATGATGATTCAGCCAAGGTTATCTTTCACTGAAAAGCATTGCCACTCTTATATTTTTAATAAAGATAGAAAATATAAATTAACATTTATAACTAATGAGTTGATCAGACTTGAAAAATACTTGACTGTATGCATGACTGTAAATATTATCACCCATTGAAAATAGATAACATTAGTGATGAACAGATTCAAAGCAAAGGACAAACTGAAGTAGCGAGCCATAGTATATTACTCTCAGCCTTGTGACCATATGTCTGTATGCATGATCAGAAACATCCACTACCAGCCTCTTGAACTCTCTCTAGAAGTATGTGACTAACAATTCATGCAAATAAATTGTGATCAGTTAACACCATCTATCCATAACCAAGACCATTAACCATTAGTGATTATCATAGAAATCGTGTGAATGAACAATGTCTGATACTATTGTATGTCTGTTGAAGAAATGAAACCAAGAATATCATAAATAAAATAAAAAGGCATTAAGATGGAAGAAGATTGCTGGTAAAGTTAAAGGTAAGTTTTCAATAAAAATATAATATCCAATTGAAATAATGTCTTTAGTTGCTTCTGAAGTAATATATATCTATGACAGTGATGTACAATGTTGAGATATAGGCGAACAGATACTATACAGCAAATAGTATACAATTGTTTTAAAAATCCATACAGGTAACTTGTACCTCGCAAATGAGCCACATGTTCAACCAGAATCAAGAATGACAAACTAAAAGTCACTGTTGAGTCTGACCACTCTCAAAGTGCTTATGAATTATTGTTGAAGTTTGAATAGAATAATTCTTTATATTTGTAAGCTATCAATTAAATTTTTCTTTTTTTCTGCAAATTTTATTTCTGGTGACCTGACATATATATAAATCACTAGGTGCCCTGGTAAATTATAAATAAATCAGTAAAATATAGCATAAATTGTATTGTTTAACATCACATCACCATCACGATATGCACATTACCATTAGTATTTCATGGTAATCTGAAATACAGAGAAAGCATATTTTAAAAAATGTAAAAAATCTTACTTCAACACCAGATTTGATAAAGTCAGCTGCATCCCATAAGTTAAATTCTCTCTTCAATGTATTGAAAGATCTGTTTCTACGTAATCCAGAATCAGGAAGACCCAGTTGTGATTGAGAAGGCAAAGGTCCCATCTGAATTTTCTTATCAATGACTAAAATGTTATTAAAAATCTTATGAGTATAATTTTAGAAATTAAAATATCTAATACTGAAATACAACTTGAATTACAACTTGGTGGTATTTTCCAAATTCTTTTCAATTATAAATGGTGGTTGATAAGAAAATTTTTGTATGTTAGAGATTGAGAATCCCTGAATTAGGTTTGTGACAAATTTTATAGATAAATGAAGCTTATTTCTAATTAAAAAGTTACACAACCATAGAGCAATCTTTTTTGTCAATATTTTGTATTGCTGTAGAAATTAAAAAACACATCACAGTGCTGTAATGAGCTAAATAAGGCAAGGCTCAAAATTAAAAAAATTCATAAACCGGAATACTATTTCAAAATTATTGCTGACTAACATCTTTTTTTGAAGGTACAGGGTTAGCAAGAAATAAGTTGCCCACTTCAGATGGCTCTAGAATGCGTTCTATTGTTCCAAATGAGAAAAAATTTAAACTACAGACAATCCAAAAATAATGCACATTTTAAAAAAAAAATTACAAAAATTAAAAAACAAAAATCTGCCAATAGAGGATGTTCTAATACATATAAGCATTAAATTTGCTTTATAGTTAATAAATAATATTTAAAAAAGTGAAACTGATCAATAAAAATGCAGAATCGGCTGCAAGTTTGTACAATAGAATTCAGCATATCCAATACTCCAGAAACAACTCTCATAATCACACTACAATTCAGAGACTGATTGCTGGCTTCTTAGAGCTTTCTGAAGTAAGAAACTTATTTCTTGCAGTCTCTACATGATAGTTTGAGTGTGCCAATTGTTTGCTGAGTACTGGGTATGCCAAATTCTACTATACAAAAAATCTTACAGCACATTCTGCATTTTTCATCGATCATCTTCATTTTTAAAAACAACACTTATTATTAATTTATGAAGCAAATTAAATGCTTATGTGTATTAGAGAGCCCCCTACCAGTGGATTTTTGAATTGTTAATTTTTGTAAAAAAAAAATTTAATGTCAAACAAATCATTTGTATTATCTGTAGTTCAAATTTGATCTCATTTAGATCAATAGAATGCATTCTAGAGAACTCTCAAGTGGGCAACTAATTTCTTTCTAAACCTGCATATGAAAATTTATATCTAATCATACAAAACATTTTTAAAAATGCACTCAAGATTCTAAATAATAAAAAAAGTTACAGAGGGCACAATAAGATATAAAACAGTAACAGTATGTTTTAATAATTGCACAAACAGCAATGTTATTTACTGCAATTTCCCGAATCTGAACAATATTTGTCCTAATTTTATGAACCAGAATATTGTTTGGGTTTGCTCCAATACATTTTGAGCCCTGATAGCAAGTCTAACATACTAAGCATCTAAGTGCATTAAAATATATATATGGTTCAAGGCTTTGCAGTTCATACTGTGAAGATGTCCCAATCTATGAATTGCCTTAAATCACAAATTTTACATGGATAAATAACAAATGTAAATATTTTATTAATATTTTTAACTTGACTATAACATGCAGTTTTAATCACCAGATATCACGTTTTACACATTAAAAAGCATTAAATAGTGCCTGTGTAAAACGAAAACTTGGCTAAAATGGTTATTTAAAAATCTCTGCAAAATAATACTTTGTAATGCCTCGGACCTCCCATGAAGCTAGATGCATCGACCACTTCAAAAAAGACACTCCATCACTAAAGTGTGACGGTTTAAAGATCTTGCTAATCGTGCAATCCTTTGTAATAACCGCATGATGGGTGGTGCGGAAGGCACTTTATTACGCCGGATCACTTAAGAGTGACAGCCCGGGATCAGATATATAATGATGGCAGCCTCCTAAATAGACGCTTGATGGTCCCAAAAAGTGGATCTCCTCAGCCAATGTTCCCATGAAATATCAAGGAGGAGCACCGTGAGCAAAAATATGGGACGGACACAGCAAAATCCAATAAAAGTTTAGAAGGGATATAAAAAGATTGTTTCTAAGTGGAGAGAGAGAAATGAGGGCATGGCTCTCGGGAAGAGATATAAAGGAGAGAGAGAAAAGAGCAGAGGACTCTGAGAGGAGAGAGCTGAATCAGAGCAGGAAAAGGTTGCTCTCCAGGATTGAGAGCAAGAATAACTGTTCACAGTACATGTCTAGTGTGATTCGAAATGAAAGTTCCTAGGGACATGAAAGAAAATAGGATTAAAGGCGCTGAGCTACATTTGGACTCTTAAGATCTTAGCTGCCACCCGCTGCCCAAACTTTGCCCAAATGGACATTCAATAATATTTGTGTTGTATTAGATTCATAATAATTATTTCATATTCAAAATTATATTATATATATTTGATATATAAATAAACTTCAATTTATAACCACAATAAAACAGAATAAATTTATTGATATTGCCTCAGAAGTATCACCACCGTTCCCGCTACCACTTCATTGCTTGAGGCCGTACAATTTTTTAAGATGAAAACCTGTCTAAAAAGGAATGCTTTTCTGGTTGCTTTTGAATTTCATCTTAGCATGCTTTATTATATCTTTCTAAACATTTTCAATTAAACTTTGTATTTTCTACAAATTTCAGAGGGGGTTTCAGCACCATCAGTCCACCCCCTGAGTATGCGACTGGTATTTAATGAACTGAATCATATGTGTCTGTAAAAAAAAATTATATACCAATCATCAACATTCATGTATTTCAGTAAATAGATGCATAGTCTTAAAATGGTATTGTCATTTAAGCGTAGTTATTCCATTTAACAAATTGCACAGTTTTGGCATCACTAAAATGTTTTAGTGACCTTCAACAAACATATTCACCATTACTGCTTGAGACCAACAGATAGCAGGAGTGAAAAAACCCATGCATACAAAGCCCAAAAGCCTGTCATGCTGTACATATTTGAAGGGTATTAAGCAACACCAAAGCACCACCTCAGCAATTATTACCTAATGCAAGTGAACACTGTTTATCAACTTCAATTAGATATTCTCCACACTGGGGGTAGACTGTTGTGGTGATGCTATCTTGCATGGGCAGTAATAGACGTATCATTCAGGGAACAATGACAATGAACATTTCAGTAAACATTTTACAAAACATGTTCGTTCAGTAAACAGGTGTTTCAAACTTTTTGTGGGGTTGTTCAATTTCTCGCTCTACTCATATTGGTCAGTTGATCAGGGCTGAATGAATGGCCAACATTTTTTGCACAATGCAGGATATATTCGGTGAGCAAGAAAAAAGAGCAGAATTCTCCCATTCATCAAGGTCACACAATTTTTGGTGACTGTAATATTCTGTGAAAGATTTTTGTGTGATATGGCTATAATAGAAATTTCTTGTAGGAAATGACTGAGCTAGCCTTTTGCTTTGCACTACAGATCTTCATTGCTGACCATGGATTCTCCAGTTCGATCTTTGTTTGCAACAAATGACTTCAAAGTCTAACAATGATTTAAACAGACTTTTAATCATGGGTGCAAGAAGTCCATCCAAGCCAAGACTGAACATTTTTTTTGGTTTTAGAAATAACCAAATGAAAATGGGCTAGAAGATTTCTATGCCTTGTATTGTTGCTAAAAATTGATCTTTTAGAATAAAAGAATGTGATCAAAGCTTCTTTATAATAAAATTGATATTATTTATGTATATAAAAAAGAATTTACTATCAGCCAAAAATCTCTTCAAGACTGAAATCAGTCCTGAGACTGAAGATCTTGCACCCATGCTTTTAATTTTATCTGAAATATCAATGTACACATATATAATTATAAATACCTGAATGATGGGTGTCTGAAACTCCATTTTCTTCTGAATGAATATTTGATCTTTTTTCTGCTTTTTCAATCTTAATTCTTCCAAACTGAAAATATAATAGCACAGTTAAAATATGTGTTACATTATGTTACATTGTGTTACATTATTTTAGATTAATTATAGCTGTTCTTTAGTAAATAGAACTAAAGATTCTATCTCTAATTTACAGAAGAAAAAACTTACAAAATAATAAAAAAATGAGCACAATGGTTGAATATTATCACATTATAGAAATATTGTAAGTTTAAAAAGATAGAGAAGTTATATCTCAGCATGTTGCATAAATGTAAATTATCTATTTTTCTTATCAATAATGCCCTCTTAGAAAGACCCTCCCCCACATGGAAGTCACTCCCCTTATGGCCAATATACACTGTGCAGATAATTGGCCGTCAAAAATAATACTACCAACAGAGGTCTGTTCTGTTTCACGCAGGGTCCTGTTTTTGTGAAATTGTTCTTCTATTTGTGAAAATTCTAGTCATAATTTTGTGAATTTTAAATCATCGATGCATTCAGGTTCATTACATAAAAAAGTGAAGTAATATATATTTTTTAGAATTCATCTGTTTATTTACTGGCCAGATTTTATTTTTAAATGATTAATTTGGGAAAAGTTTTATTTGAAGGTGGAAAAATTCTATGAAAAATCTATTTAAGAGACAAATAATTTTGTGAAGGGTCTTGTTTTGGGATAAAATGTTTTGTGAAGGGTCCTGTTTTGGGATAAAATGTTTTGTGAAGGGTCCTGTTTTGGGATAAAATGTACTGTGAAGGGTCCTGTTTTAAGATAAATTATTTTGTGAAGGGTCCTTTAAAGGACCTAAAATTTTCCTAAATATATCAGTGATCAATAATATCCTTTAAAAAACAAGAAAAATATTTTAACCGTAGAAAAAAAAAAAAAAATAAAATAACACCAACAAAGGTTTTTTTCCATACTTGTAAACCATAGATATTTTTTCAGGTGTGAAACAGTTCATGAATATCAACTAGGAAATTCTTTGAAGAATATTTTTAAGAAAGATTATAGGTACAAGATTTCATATACAATTTTGTATAAATAATGTGAAACTTTCTTCCAGATGATGTAACTTCCTACTAAAAATAAAAATGCTTATATATATATATATATTGTGTGTGTAAGAGGGAAGGGGTAGCAGTTTTTCCCCCCTAAAGAGGTTATTTTCTATTTTAGAAAAAATAATTTATTTCTATATTTATTAACACTGAATTATGAGACTAACTGACTGCTTAATATTTTTATTTTCATTTCTATAAATTGCAAAGATGAAAGATTAAATAAGTCTAAAGCAGACTTCGAGTTGATTACAGAGGGCTGTAATCGATTAAGATTATTTTCAATTTCAAAAACCAGATTACGATTATGTCTCTATTTATGCAAGTTAGATTACGATTACGTTTAGATTACAATTAATATTTTTTGTTGGATTATGATTGCATTTAGATTACAATTCATATTTTTTGTTGGATTGCGATTACCGAACGATTATGTTTACAGTTCGATTCCACTGATTTCATAATCCACATGTTACAAATTAGTGACTTTTGGCATCATGTCGCATAACCTGTTTTATCCAAACCAGATCTGACACTAAGTTCTGGTCAAATTAAAGCTAATTTCTGTTTAAAGCTAAAAAACTGCATTCTTGAATATTAATGAGTAAATTAATTGTAAAATAATATATATCGATGAAACAGGAAGTACATATATAAATCATTTAGGAAAAAGATGAAATTGATATTAAAGGTATAATTAAAACTAATATTCAATAAATGTATTAAAACAAGGATTAATTTTCACAAGTTTTGGATTCAAGTTGGAACATGTTAGGTCGAGTTGCATTTTGGGTTTATTAAATTTTAGGGTTAGAATTAGATATAACTGACTTGTGCAGTATTCTATTATGAATCTTTTTGTTGGCTAATCAGCCGGTTTTACTTGTCATTTATGGCTATTTTGAATTTAAAACATAAATTAACTAAAGTTTTGACATGAGGCTTCGATAGCTGGCATTAGGTGTTCCATAATCGGCTAGTCTTAGACCTTCCCTTTTCCAGAAGTGGAATCATCTGTCCCATTCCCTTCCTGAGATAGTATAAATGCCATTCTCTGATCGACTTCATTGCTCTTGTTCTCTATTCGTTTCCGTCAAGTTGTTATGATTTAAGTTATTATAGTTTAAGTTCAAATAAGATATTTTAGTTTTTCGTTTATGATGTTTTAAAGGAATGATTTTATTTATAATTTAAATTTGAGTTAGTTTTGAAAAGCTCCCGGTGTAATGAAATTCAATACTGTTTTTAAAGATATATTTTTTATGATTATCTTAATCATTTTTAAACCAAGTTTGCTCTGAATAGTTATCTATTAAAAGCTGTTATGGAAATATTTTTAAATCAAGTTTACATGATTGATTGAAGTTATAATAAAGAACTGTCGTCATCAAAAACCTGACTCTTCGATGTCTCTCAGATTCAACACAGTTTTATTCCAGGTGCCTTCCACAGTGTTGCTATAGTATCTCTGCTTATAGCAGTACAATTATGTATTAGACCTGTATTGATACAGGCTAAGATTTTTTACTTGGATTCATTTAACCATATACATGTATAAGTAATTTTACTCTCCTTTTACAATTATTTAACTGTGCTCACAGTTTGAAAGCAATTAAATTTGTCTGAAAAAATCTCAATCTAACCCTATCTAATTCTTCTTGCACTGTTGAATTTTGATAATTTATCTTTAGAAATTCTTATGAACTACGAACTGTTTGACTGATAGAATAGTGAAATATAATATGCGAAATTCTGATTTGAAATTTATGAATACCAGAGTATGTAGGATGAGACCCACCCCCCTCTCTTACACGCACACAATTACACTAGATCTTTGGAAAAGAAGAACCTGTGTTTCACAATCTTTATTTAAAACATAAATACAAACATGAAATGAGTTTTATTACGGTTATTTTCCTCAGAATTCCCACTGCAAGACAGTTAAGAATAAAAGCAAAACAAAATTTTAGAAGTGAAGAAATTTTAAATACTCAAAAAAAAAAAGCTTCTGCCAAAATTTTAGAAATAGGAGCATTGAAACAATTCATTCTTTTTTTCTTTCATTTCAATGGCTCTATCCCTAGACCCATTGGTTTAAAACAAAACACAAGAGCGTCAACAAGCAAAAACATAAAATGAAATAAAATATTGTCTTCAGATAAGAGAGTATTTGGGTGCGAGCAAACCTTCCAGAAAAAAAAAATTAGAAATAAATAGTAGAAAAAAGGGTACCTAAGTTTTTTTTTTAACACATTTAGAAAAAATAAATTTTCTGAAAGTTTTTTCTTTTTAAAATAATCAGAAATAAAGAAAATTTTATGGTTACATTTCAAAATTCAATGGGCAGTTATTGAACTTGCCAGCAAATATGTCAAGAAAATTTACCAACAACTAAATACCATTATGTTTATTTATTAACAAACCAGTGTTAATTTTTTTTTTCTTTGGATTCTGTTAAAATAAACATATATAATGAAACAATCTTTTATTATTAGTGCTTTTGTAAGAAAACTGATCTATATGTTTATCTTATCCAGATATAATAAAATACAAATTTTGAATAAATGGATAACTTTATACTTTTGATTAAAATCATTATATAGCAAATTTGATTTTTTTTTTTTAACACTTCTCTACAATTTTAAAGAAAAAGACAAGTATGAATATGCAATATTTCTAAAATAAATTTATACTGCATATATTTAAAAAATTACCTGCATGTTCGTGTCCAAGCTGGATTTTGTTTTCATGGATATTCTGACATCATGCATTTAAGCATCTTTTTTTTTTTTTTTTTTTTTTTTTTTTTTTTTTTTTTTTGCCTATTTTTGTTATTCTCAGATTCCTACATTTGAAAAAGCCTGAGGTCCAACTGATTAGTGGCCATAATAAAACCATAAATAAAGTATTTTTCTTTTCTTTTTTTATCCTTTGTCACTCCCACTCAATAACCCAAGAAACATAATCCCGGGAATGACCACATATCGAGTTTATCTTCCCAATTCCCATATATTTCAATGAAGTCAAAGTATTATACTATGCACAGTGTAGAGTATATATTCTGTTTACTCAAACTGTCCCCTCATGAACCCTGACCTCTTCTCACTTCAACCTTAGAGGGGAGATTTAATGAGCTGCAAATGTGAACTCTTTTCTTAGTGCAATGTTTAGTTAACGGATCAAGTATTTTATGGATTGCGCAAAAGGAAGAAGTAGAAAAAAAAAAGATGTAATCATATATTTGTGCAAGATTACGATTACATTGCAATTAGATTATGATTGTAGTCTAAGTGAAATCTCTTGATTATGATTACAGTGCGATTAATTCTGAAATAAAAATTTCTGATTATGATTACAATGTGATTACACAGTCTTTGTAGTCGATTATGATCACTTGAAGTCTGGTCTAAAATAAGAATATGGGGAAGAGTTGAATTTTGACACATGAACAATTTGTACATTTTTGGCTATTACTCAAAACTCTCATGAGCTATGAAACAAAAATTAATTTATATGAGTATTTATACTTTGTCTGTTTGGTGAAATGTTTGAAAGAATTTATTAAGAAATTCTAATTTATATCATCATTCTAAAAATTGTCTGAATTTGTTCACGTGTCCCAGTGGAGGGGTAATTGCGAAAATACCAGTTTTTTTCTTCTCGGTGGGGTACGGTAGAAAGGCATGATCTTGTTTCCCTCTGCAACACTCTCGTTTGCCTTATATTTCACCACAAAATTTTCCCTTCTGCGGTACAACTTAGCTTTTCGGCCATTCTCTGCTCTTATTAATTCTCTCAAAATTGTCCTCACTCCCAGCTAAGTTCAGTACCTCGTACCTCAGTTTAGGCTCAAAATCATTCAGCCCCATTTCGTCTGGTAAGATGAGTACTAGGTGTGTGACAACAAATCACACAGTTAACCTAATGTGCAGTAAAACCACAAAAATTACCAACAAAGCACTTAATCTAAATAACCGACCTGGGTGCTCGTCTTAGTGGATCATCAAAAATACCCAAAATGTATGCTAATGGCGCCAGGTACATGTAAAATCCATCGTGGGTGCAAAGTCCTCCAAGTTTCCTGTGAATTATACCTCTGGAGGTGCTTTGCCAGGTGAAGGTCTCATCATCTGATCAAGGTTCTAAATTACGAGAACAACTTGAGTAGTCATTTGCAGTGCAACAACAGGATGTAACGTTAAGCAACCAACAAAACAAACTATGCTCAAACAAGAAGGAACCAGTTTTATTGCTGCATAGTGGCAATTAGGCGGTCACCCACCCTGATACCAGGTATCTAACCCGTTAAGCTGAGTTAACTCAACAGGTAGGGACCTGGTCAATGGTTAGAAAGAAAAAAAGAAAAATTGTGAAAATACTGGGGCACATGTGAACACATGCATAAGTAAGACAAAAGTCATTTTTTGTGAATAAAAACTGATGAAAATCAATTAAATGCCCCCATTCTAGTTGTGTGTATAAGGCAATAAATGTTTCAAAATAGATACAAGAATTTATTCTTAAAATTATGTAGTAATATACCTACTACTTTTGAGTCAAGCATACCAAAACTGTGTATCTTTTATATAAATTATTGAATAATTCTGTTACTGTGTTTTTACTTTTTTCTAAATGTTATGCAATGTGTATTTTGTATGCAAAATATACATCATGATTTAAAAAATTGCGATATAAAAAATAGATAATTATCACAGTACGACTTATCACTTATTTGGCAAAATAAATTTTACTTTCATAAAATATCTTACAAATACTTTATAGTTTGAAACTGGAGATCATTAAAGAATAACAAACACATTGGTTTTACAGAAAGCCATCACTTTTAATTTTTATCTAACTTTCAGTAAATTAAAACTGTGAAGAAATCCAAAAAATATTGCATTTATAGCTCAATGTTTGACAAGAGTAATTAAATTTTAAACTGAAAAAAAAAAAAAATGCATTCACAGACTTAAAAAAACATTTGTGAACTGTTCACATCTGCCTCCATATGTTCTATTCACAAGTGCATCATCTACCAATTTAACCCCAACCATGGTTGCAAAAACACCAGCCAAAATTTAAATAGGCCATGTTAGTGGCTTTTATTGTTTTTAACCAGCTTTTTTTTGGGGGGGGGGGGCAAATTTAGTCGAAACTGGCTTTTATGTAACAAAGCATACACAACAACTACACATTAATATGATTACTAAGTTTTTCAGTTAAATCAATATTTTAAGCACTACTTAAATTAAACTTTTTAGTATCGGTCACTTTGAGTGTCCATTACTGGAAAACCATAAATTAAGTGTTCCAGTAATTTTGTACATGACCATTGCTATGTGAAATTCAAAGTTTTATATTATTATTCAAACAAAAACATTAAATTTTTACAAGAAAATGAAAAAGATATAAATTAAGTAAGTAAAATCAGCTCTTAGCACGTTCATTAAGATTTTCAATGAAAAACAGTGAAACTTTATTATCTGCTTTCTAATTTCTTTGATGAAAAGTGTAAAAGAAAATAATCCAGATTATAAAGCATGCAAGGGAGAGTTAAGAAAAAAATAATAAAAGCTTAGCTATTATTTTATTATAAACTAAAAACTGTAAGGCGGCCCATTACTGGAACATCTACCCTAACTATTCAATCCAGTCTCTTGATTATTCTAATTTACATTAGGTAACCTGTGTTAGAATTCTTACGGCACATTTCATAATTATTTTCAAACTTCTCTCACCACTCTATTTCTTTTATCAAGGTAAATTTAACTATGTTGAGCAATATTGTAATAAACTGTTCTGAAATTCAGTTCGCATTATTCGTAAGAAATATTATAAGTTAAGCAAAATAAAGTGCTACGGAACTTGAGAGGGAATCAGTATGTAATCATCAACAATTTTTTTTTTTTCCAACTTATTCTAAATACAAAAATCGCATGCAAAACCAAATAATGGATGAGGCAATAATCCACTTAAAGCCATCCTACAATGCATGCAGAGTATGCGATTTATTTTTTAAAAACGTAAGCTCCTTAAAAAGGAGAAAAAAGATTTTTATATACTATACCTCAAATACTTTCAAAAGTATATCTACATATTTTTGTCTCGCCCCTAATGTAGCATTAAAGGATGCCAGACCCAATATGCCAATGATAAATGTCCAGAATATTACAAAAACGAAATATAATAATTCAAACATCTTAATTTAAACATACATCGGATAACAATAATAAATTAATTGCGATTCCTATGAGGGAATAAAAACAGCCTCATTGAGAATCTTACTTGATATGGTGCATGATAAGCCGGCCGTACACAATGTGTGGAGTGCACTATCACATAGATTATTCATTATCTTTTCAAAATTTTAATCTTTTCAAGGTTTCACTGTTCAGGGTACGCAAGTCATAATAACTCTGGCTATGCGCAAAAATTATCTCCTTTTTATTTCAATCGGAATACAAAATATACATAGCAAAAATGCACTCCAATCAATAAAATATTTTTTATTGGGTTCTTAATCAACAGCTGAATCATACGAATATTTAAATCTCAAGAAAGAGAAACTACGAAAGCACATGCTTTTTATTCAAAATAAGGCGTATAAACGTAAACATAACTTCTCATTGGCTGTCTTAAGAACGCGTCATAGGGCTCGTTCAAGGGTCTGTTTAGAGATGCAACTCATGTCTCGCGCGCGCTCATAAAATTTTGCGTGGAGTAGGTCTTAGTTCAAAACAGGTAAAATCAACGATTAGATTTTTTTAGCCTTCTAAAGCATGGTTTTTGTAAAGAACAGGAATGTTATGAGAAGTCTAGATAAAATTTACAATATTCGGGAAAAAGCATCACGTGACCTACTTTATTCAGTTTAGTGTTTAAAATATGATGATCAACCTTATGTGCTCTACTGAGAGTGATCACAGTGATCACGGTCGGCGCAGACTTTGGAGCATGTAATAAGTTAATTGTTTTGTCGCCATCTATCGGGAACTTATATAAACAAAGTTTTTGTTAAAATTGTACTTTGTTATGCATTCTAAATAAAATTAAAAATTGTTATAAAATATAATTAAAACATAATATATAACACCATATTAAATTTATGCAGATAAATTTTTGAACAATTTAAGTGTGCCCCCCCCTCCCCCCCCCAAAAAAAATCATTCACATTAATGCAATTTAATAATGGAATAAAAGTAAAGATGATTTTTAGTAATCAAAATTTATTACAAATTCCTTTATGCGTGTTGCAAGAATAAAAAAAATCAGTATTTAATTTTAAATAATTTTTTTTTAAATTTAGAATAATTATTATTTTGGTACCATCTAAAGAGACGGATTACCCATTAGGCTGAGTAGGTTGAAGCCTAGGGGCCCGAAAGAAAAGGGACCTCGGACCTAAGACTTGTTTTTTGGATTTTTTGTTCACATTGCATACATACTGAAAGAAAAACAGAAATCATGTGAAATGATGTCATTTATAGAATTTTAAAAGTTAACAGATATAGAATGGGAGGCGGCGGCACAGGTAATCACCTCATCGAGTTCACCGATGAAAATCTTGGATTAGTTAAATCTCGATTCGCATATTAAAACGCAATCTGTCTGCCAAGTCATATCTTATTGGAAAACTCATAAAGTACAATTTTCGCGCACTCATAGTCATAGGTTTACCATTGTTTTCATGCTCCCAATCGTTCATGTTTTCATACTTTTGGGTGCTTGAAAGATCAATGGCAAAAGTACGAGTCAACTGCTAAATTGGGTTTCTAGGAATTTTTTACCAAGATCATAGGCATAACTAGAACTATTTTGTTGCGTGGGCTCAAGCCCCCAATCTGATAAGTTCTTTGGGTGCATTTTAAGGTTGGTTTTACTTTTTTTTAGTTTACTTTACGAAAAACTAACGATATGTCAACTGTCTTCTTTTTTTAGCATTCTATGGTCATCAACAAAAGAAAACAGAGTCTCGACAAAAAATAGGCAGAATTGGGCACGTCATCAACGTTCACTGGTAGCCTCTGACCTCTTGACATCTGATAAGCCATAAAAAAACAAACGGACCTCCTGGCTACATAAAAGCTTTGATGTCAAGAGATTGAAGTCTGAAACTTTTTCTTGTCCATGGAACTTT